>ML675603.1:54266452-54292185 GCA_007922155.1 Mesoclemmys tuberculata
TGATGCATCCTAAAACCACATTTGCTTTTTTAACAGCCATATCACATGAACTATGTGGCCAGGATATTAATCTTTCCCAGTTATCCACCATCACAACATCATGTTCATTACTTTTCCCAAACTGGAATCACTGCAGTCTGAGGAACACATCAGGGTTTTTCTCTTTGACAGAAATATGCCTTACATAATACTGTAAGTTCTTATTGATGCTTTGTTGGGAGACTGGACTCCAAACAAAATTAGATTGTGAGATATTGCAGGAGAGGGTAAAGCCCTTTACGGAAAAAGACACAATATCCATTTTTGTGTGTGGACAGCTAGAATGTCCATCACCGTCTGTCTTTGGCATTCTTATTATGGAATATGACATTTTTTATAATGTAAGCATTGTAAAAAATGTCACAGGATCCTACACGAGGAATATGTTTGCTTTAGACAAATGATGAAAATATGCCAGCAGAAAGTGGAAAACCAGACCTCTTTCAGAAATATTTGGATTTTTCAAACAGAACATTCAACGAAACACCATTATCTGGGCAAATCCTGCCACTCTGCACAAAACCTCTGTCTGTGTGGCTTGGGAAGATGGAATCCTCCCCCACCAGCTCATGAAGCCCTAGTGAAACTGCTTTCACCATGGCAGCTCATGATTGTCAATAATTGCAGATTCACTGGTCAAGCCTGCCCCCCCTCGCTCAAAATTCACCTTAATTTAATTAATGTTATTAGCATTTACCGTATATACTATATAGTATATCAGCTACGGACTGTATCTACCAGTGTCTTTATATAATACCTAGCACAAGAGGATCCTGGTCATAGCATTTTAGTGCTACCACAAATAAAATAAATAACAGTATTACTGGTTGGATGGTGCCTCAGACATTGAGAACTGTACTTTTAAGTGGGTTGGCTACCTAGACAGGAAGTTTGTGTGCGGGGCTGCAGAAGCCAAGCTCTGTTGTTGTATGCAGAGAAAGCTGGGAGTTTAGACTGTAGCTCTCTCAAACACCTTGGGCTCGGTGATTACTGAAGAGCACATGGTATCAGAAATAAATAGAAATGAAGGAAAATAACCTAAGTGGAAAAATGGAGTAGCTAGAAGCTCTACCAGAGTTGAAATGCTGGAAATATGGAAGAGGTTGGACCTTCACTTTGTATCTGCAAGCAATGGGAGTCAGTGAGAAAGCAAACAATGCACAGGTAGCCTTATTTCTGATAATAGCTGGTTCTGATGCAATTGGTGGTGTTATGGGCTGGGTTAAATCTCTATGAAACAGATAAGTTCGTAGGTGCCCTTCATTTAAGAGATGGTTAAGGAGCCTTACCTACAAAAAGGCATAATAGAGATGGCCAAGGAGTTTGAACTGCTGGGTGGAGAGGTTTTGCTGAGTGCTTTTGGAGTAAGAGTGGATGTGTTTGTATGGCTGGGACAGATACAGCACAAACAGAGGTGACTGGCAACTGCTGATGATGGGGGGCACAATGGAAGCCCCCCTTCCTCCCCTCTCCACCACAGCCACGGTCAACTTCCTGGTGACTGCCACAGCACCCTCCAGCAACACGCTCTTGACCACGCCAGGGTTGGCCTTAGGGAAAATGGCACCCTGGGCAAACTTGTATTTTGGCGCCCTGGTCCCCTACTCATCCTCGTTGCCTCCTCCAGGCCCTCACCTGTTGCCCCTAGCCGCCTCTCTGGGCTCACTGCCCCACAATTTCTCCCAGGTTCTGCTGCCTTCCTTTCCATTGCCCTGACTCCTTTCTGCACACCCCAGACAGGTTAGTCCAGACACATACCTGAGCAGGTAACTGCAGCTGCCACAGGGAAGGGACGGACTCAGTAGGCTTCCCTGTGTCCCCTCTGGCAGAGAGCTGTGGTGCCAGCCCGGTCTCCCTTCCCTGCTCTGGGCACCACCTAGTGGAGTTGAGTGGGAGCACTAGCTGTTGGTGCTCTTCAGTCATGCTCAGCCCAGATCCCACCCTGGCAGAAATCTGGAAGGGCCATCTGACCCTCCATGATCCCCCCCAACCTCTACCCCCAACCACACACATCCCCAGTGACCACAAGGAGAGACACACAGGGACAGGGAGAGCAGCAGGAAAGCCAAGCAGACACAACTTGGAAGCACAGTAATGTGGCTCTGAGATAAAGCTAAGACAAAAAGCTTCTTGGGTATAGTGTTGGCTGGAAAGGCAGGCTAGGAACAATGACCAAACAAACTGCCGCATTGCTATTTGATTCTTATTGTGTTTGGAGAAACAGGACTTTGTACATTCCTTGTAAATAAACAAGATTGCATCAAAGGAAACGCCAGACTCCACTGTCAATTTCTAATCCCAGCTGGAACACCTGCAGTGCCCTGAACTTCGACTAGCTGCTCAGATCAAAAAGGGGTAACAGTGTGTCTAACACTTCTCAGGAAGTCAGGCAGAGGCATCTAACTATGAAGCGGTGTTACAAAAATGTGAGTACTCCACCTAAAACTGAGCCATAAGAGGGAACAAAAAGAAAGTGAGACTAGAGAAGTGTTTGTGACTCATAGCCTTTCCCCCTCCCCAAAATTCCAAGATTGGCTTTTCAGCCTAACTGAGTCCCTGTGAAGAAACTAGATTGAGATTGGACTCTGGAACAAAAAACTCAGATTACTGTGAGACACAGTACTTGTTCTGTGACAAAGCAATTAGAATTTTGCCAAGCAACAGAAGTCGCCCAGTCCAGAAGGAAGTTTATAGAGGGTGGACAGTGCTGTGACACTGCACATGAGTGAGAATTCAAAATACCACAAGAAAAGAGACCTGAAGCAGACAGGCCTGTGGAGCTCAGCGTCAGAGGCATTAAAATGTAGTTTGTTTGGTTTGCAAAAAATTCATTTTTCTTGTTAACTGATCCCTCACCTAGTTTATTGTACAAGATTTTAGGTTAAGAACATGCAGCCTTTCAAGAGCAATAAAGCCAAATTCTGCCCTGCGATTATATGTGGTGCACAATTTGGCCCATAGTATCCAAAGGGTGCATTTTCAAAGTGCCTCTGGTGGTACATGGTGGTTTAAATTTACTCTGTCCTGCACCGAGAGTAGTGAATTTTGCCTGCAGTAGGGATCATCCACCTGATACCGTTTGAACTTGTCATTGGTTTACATCCTCAGCTGTGCTAATGGCATGTGTGGAACCACAGCTCCACGGGGCTCTGCAGGGAAGTGCAATGACTGCTACAGTGAGAAGAATCAAACTTCCAAGGTCCCTCCCTCTTATCTCTATTGCCCTGTAGGAGTGGAGAGGAAGCATTAGAGAAAGGAGGGAGCAGAGGATCAGCAGGGGACAGGGAATGCTGAGATATTCTGTTAATGCTGGAGAGTGGCAGTTGGCTCCTATAAAGCCAGCTGCCTGAGCAATACTGTGCATCTACAAGCAGAGGCTCGGTTGGGACCATTTAAAAATGTGCCCTTGCATATATTAGAAATGAAAGCAATGCTCACAAAACTACTTAAAAAGGCCCTGGAAAAGCAAAGCGACTAGGTATGTGCTTAAAGTCAAGCACCTGATAAGGGGATAATCCAAAACCCATTGAATTCAATAGAAGGCATTTCATTCACTTCAAAGGGCATTGGCTCAGGCTGCAGGGCCCAAATTTTCTTAAAGATATTTAGGCATTGCACTGCTCTGCATTGCAAGGCCCAAGTGGCTAAGTTCCATTTTCAAAAGTGACTTAGCCCGGGTTTACACTGACAAATGAGATTGACCCAGCTGTGTTGCTCAGGCGTGTGAAAAATATAGTTAAAACCAACCCAGGGTTTAATGTAGTTAAACCAACCCAGGGCCCCCCCATTGGGGTGAGGGTACAATTTACGGGGTCCGGAGGCTCTGGGGAGGCCCGGCCCGGGCTGCAACCCCCATGGGTATGTGTGTGGGAGGGGGCCCATGTTACAAGTTTGTACTGGGCCTGAAAAATTTATGCTTGGGCCCTGAACCAACCTAACCCCTGGTGTAGACAGTGCTAGGTTGATGGAACAATTCTCTCAGGGAGGTGGATTAACTATGGCAACAGGAGAACCCTCCCATCACTTCAGTGAGTGTCTGCACTGAAGCCTTTATAGGGAACATATAGCTTAAATCACTTGGGCCTTGCAGTGCTAAGTGGAGTGATGCCTAAATACCTTTAAAAAAAACAGGGCCTAAATGCTTTGCTGAACCCTGGCCAAAAATCAGAGGACTGATCCTGCACGACTTACTCAGGTAAATCTTTAGTTGACATCAAAGGGAATTTTGCTCGAGTAAGGAAGTGCATGATCAAACCCAGGAACTGCATTTTATTTTTTAATGCGCTGTTGTTTGTAATTGCTCTGAGAATTTTGCAGCATCTGGATCAGTGGGGTCCTGAGGGCCAGGTGCTGGCCACAATAACAGCTGTAGAGTGAGAAGACTGCCTAACACATCCTCAACAACCATTATATCTGATTGCAGAGAAATGAGGGTAAATCTGGCGAGTACTAAAAAATATCTAAAGCCTGGCTCAATAACAGCAGTGGCAGCACTTACATAAATCCCTTACATTAGCAATTTATACGCAGCTAGTCTCATAAAAGTTCATTTGTAGATCATAACATTTCCCATCATTTGTACTGTAATGGTGCAGTGTTGTTACGTTAGACTGACCTACAACTGCCTCTTAATCTCATAGACCCAAGTTGCACAGCTTGCATAGGGAGTTTAATTTTACAGCTTTTAGTTCCCCAGCAAAAAATACCAACAAATTATGGAAGAAAATTAAGCGTTTATTAGAAATATCAGTCACTGTGAAAATCTTAAGGGCTAATTCACAATTCTATAAGGCCATGATACAAATAATTGCTTGGTGAGTATTGACTATTCCTGTTTGTCATTAAGCACCAGCGGTGCTCTAATATACTTTAATACTTCTGTTAAGTGCTGTCTGACTGATGTAGAAATCACAATCAAAACAGACAATTAAGCTAAACAATTGCTTCTTGGTGCCAAATATTTTTCTGCAAGCAAAAAGTAAAAAAAGACAGATATTGTACCTTTACCCTGTAGTAATGATCACAGCTTTCACTTTATGTATATAACTATCTCTTCTAATTATGCATACACTTACGTGTTAAATTATTATTCTGCAGTGTTTATTGTGGCATTTAATCAAAGAATATTTTGCACTAATTCCTGCCCCCAAAATCTTAGGTTAGTATACAGCACCTGGATAAGAGGCACGTCTGCTTAATTGGGGTTGTTCCCAGGGAACATATCTGAAGTCCCTCAAACGATGTAACTGACACATTAGAATTTATGCACATTACTGTCCCCATTCAACAGCTTTCTCTGCACAGGCAGACTCCTGTGTCCATGCAGATCCTGCTTGGTTCAGGGTCACAGATTTAAAACCATACTAGAATGGATAAATACGGTTGTTCTTATCACTGTTTTAGTGAGATTTCCCTGGCCGATATACACAGTGGTTTGGTTTGGCATTTTAAAGTGTTGTTGAAATCAGTTGTGGCTGTGCTTACAAATAACATGTTTGGTCAGTACTGTAAGAATGGAATCAAATGTTTGATACAATTAGAAACAGATGAAGAGATGATACAGCATCTAATGGTCCAAATCGATTATCTTGTTAGAGGTGGTGTTTGGATCCCAATTAGATTTAGGATAGGGTTCACCTTTGTGTCAGTTTTACAGAAATGTGATGCCCTTTAACCTGAATTCCTGCTGGTTAGACCTATGGGTATGGGGAGATTGAATGGGAACCAAGGGCTAATGGGAGCACAGGGACCAATGTGGGGATAAAGGATGGGGACAAGGGACGAACTGGGGTGGGAGGTTAAGGGAATGAAGACAGGCTATGTTTAACAGAACAGGGGAGGCACCTCAGCTCTCCCATATGTCCCCAATAATCCACCTTAGGCTCACGCTAATGACCCCCAGGTTTCTTCCTACTCCCCCAGTTATCCTAGGCTCCCCACAAGCTGCCTCTGGCTCGCACAAGTCTGCTCTTGTTTTTGAGAGGTTCAGGGAATAGGTGCCTGCCTCTCACCCATTCCCATTGCTTGAAAGAATCAGTGACTGGTCAGCATTGTGACATGTAGAGTGCATGGAGCTGCACAAAACTTGATAGCTATGCAGGGAGACTGAAACAGCAGCTGAAAGAGAGGTATGAACTCCTCTCATTCATCTCCATGGATATTAATTCTGAAGATTGTCTCTGGAAGACAATTTACATGTCAACCGTGTTAATCTGTTTTACAGGTAGAATGGGGTGAAGTTGGGAGGAGATGTAAGAACAAACAGATCAATGGGATTTTCAGAAACTCATTAGCCTTATCTACACTAGGCATATTTTAAAAAAAACAAACCAAAAAACACTTTCAACGCTGCTAACACTGGTTTAACGCTAGTTTAGATTCTATCCAAAAATTACATTAAAAGAATTTAATTGCAAAGAGAAGCATTCTGAAGATAGGAAATGCCAGAATTAATGCCTGTGCAACCTCTGTTCAGCCCTCCCTGCGCCCCCGCTCCCCATTGTGTGAATGTATTATGATACAGTCTTCAATGACATAATCACTTACAATTGTTTCGACAGGATCCTTGTCTCATTTAGTGCACAGGCTGAGCAGTGCTCTGGGGATGAATTAGGGCTATGTAGTGTAGGAGGCTGTTGTCTGTAGGATCCCTGTCCCATTTGTTGCAGAAGTTGGAAGATGTGACATCAGTGAAGAAAAGAAAGGACGGTCTGTTGCATGATTAGGGCCATTGAATGCCAACCTAGAGAACTGGATTCTCCCCCGGCCTCTGCCACAGAGTTCAGTGTGATGCTGGGCAAGTCATGTAAACCAAACTTTTCAGAGGTGGCCAATGTGTGTTCTTCATGTTCTAGGTACCCAGCCTGAGACACCTGAGGCTGGATTTGGAGAAGTGCAGAGCACTCACAGTTACAAGTGAGGCCAATTGGAGCTGTGTTCTGAGCATATAAAATGCTATATAATGTAATGGTAAATACTCAGAAAAATCAGGCTCTAGACTTTTCAAACGGAGCACCCGTGATTAGTTGACACTGAAAAATTTTGGCTTAAATCTGTGCTTTGGTTCCCTGTCTGTTAAATGGAGATGATACAACCTCGCTTCCCAGAAGTCTGGTGGAGGTAACTTATTTAATGTTTGCACATAAAGATAGTAGAATGAGAGTGCCATAGAAAAGCCCATGAGAAAAGAATGTTTCTGTTGTCAGTGCAGGATTTGGATGGTGATCAATAGGTAAAGCACGGGTCACAAGTTGAATGATGAGGATAAAACAAAATATTGAGTAGCTGTTCATTGAGCACCATCCATCCTGTGCATAATGCAGGGGTCCCTTGGAAAAAAATAGTATGTGATCATGTAATTAAGGAGCTGAACTAAGGCTGCATGGGCAACTTTAATTCTAGCATTTCCTAATTTTGGCATGCTTGACTTCCAGCTTTAAAAATCAATGTAGTATTATTATGTAATTAGCAATAGATCTGTCATATCATATGACAAATGTCTTAATTAGAGGTTTTAAAGAAAGCTACTCTTAGATACAAACTGCTGACAGCAAGTGCACTCTTGTCCTCATGGCAAGGGGTTAATCCCTCTCCTGTGCTGATGGTATCACCTCATCAAGCTGATACAACACCGATATGCACCATTTTATTTTTTGAGCAATAAATCACCAGGAATAAGATATCATGGCATAAGACATCAAGCAAGGCTAACCTGTCCTTCCCTCTTGCTACATGGTTGTAGAATCTGATTGTTCCCCCAGGATTTGCTCAAATTACCTGAATGGCTTGAGGGTAAAGTTTTATACAAATACTTTAAAGAAAATCTCTTCTCTAGGAATTGTGATTCCACTTTGACAAGTGCCTGTGCAAGATTTTAAATTTTTTATTAAAGCTAATGTTAAAATTATCTAATACACAGGATAAAAGAAAGTGTTTCTATACATCTGGGTATAAGGCGTTCATTATCCAAAAATACAGACTTTTGGTATAAAATACATGTAGACAAGTTCCAGAGGGGAAGCCGTTTTAGTATGTTTTCAGCAAAACAATGAGAGTTCTGTAGCATCTTAAAGACTAACAAATTTATTTGGGCATATGCTTTCAGGGGCAGAAACCACTTCATCAGATGCATGTAGCAGCAAATACATGTAGTAACTAATCTGCTATATCCCAAATTAAGCTTAATACATTTAATGATACAATTTAAATATTAGCATCCAAATATTCGGATTCATCACTCATAAAACATTATACTAAGTGCAACTTGTAGAAAGTAAATATTGCAATGAGTGTAGATTGCCCCTTCGTGATTGACCATTTAGGATAGGCTCTCCCTCAGTAAATACAATCTATCAGAGAAGTATTTCAATTACTTTCCCCACTTCACTTCTCAATGGCATTCTAGCTCATTACATTCTAAATAGATGTCCCTTGAACACCTGATGTTGTCCGACACCACGAGTTGCCACATCAGCCAAGAATAGTGCTGACTGATTCCACATGCCCACAACACTCGCTCATTTCTGGGAGCCCATGTGCCCAGGGCTCTGATTAGTGCTTGTGTTTGAACCTCGTAACCCCTAACAATGGGCAGCGGGTATAATAGGGTCCTGGAACAGTGGGGAAGGCAATGGTTGCAACAGTTTTGCCTCAGTGCAGCTGGGGGGAGACACAGGCTGGGGACACTCCTGATCTTTGCCTTCTCCACTGTCCCAGAGGAGACTTTGCAGTCAGTGCCTGTACCCCGCCTCCGGGATTGCCTCTGGTACCGTTTGCAAGCACTTATCTACACTTCCTGCATCTCTTGTCCCGATTCCCATGGAGGACGGTTCCATTGAGCGGGAAGCACTTGAGCTGGTCTCTGTGGATGAATCTCCAGTTGGCAATTTGGGTGAAACTGCCCCAAGGAGGAAGTGGCTGTTGGCATTGCATTGGAAGGTTGCCTCGAAGACCTTGCCCTGGTCTGGCTTACATTTCAGGTTTTCCATGTACTCTCAACAGCGGACATCCTTCAGGGCCCTCTCCAGCATAGTTCTAGCTTTTGGAGTGATGATTGTGTGCACCATGCTCTTTACCTGTGGCACCAGAAACCAGTTTCTGACGTTCCCCATACCATGTCTAGAGGCAGCCGATAGGCTTCTCCAGTCATCGCAAAAAGTTGCAGTGGGCATGAGTCCAAAGTGAAGCAAAGTCTCCCCATCTCTTCCAAATTCACCTTCCAGGGAGCTGCTCAGGTATGCGGTGACACCTTAGCTGGAAGGGGTCCTGGTGATTTGCTTCCTGATGGTGTCATGCACAGCACTCATTGCTACATTCCTCACCACAGTGTCCAGGCATGTCTGAAGGTGGAATGCATGAGTGATCACGCAATGTCACACAGATCACTCCTTCGAGGGATGTTGGCATTACCTTGCCTGTGCAAGATGTACACCACCTCACTACTGGCCCTCTGGGGAAGAAACATCCACTTCTTCACTAGCTGCCTTGTGGTGTTGTCCACCTTGTTGATAGGTACCTTCACCCTGGCAGATCCCTTTAGGACAAATGAAATACCAGGGATCAGGAAGGTGTTCAAGACGTTGATCTTCTGCCATGGTGCCAGTAGTGAGGAGTCGATCTTGGCTATGTCCCAAAGGATATCCGCATTGGCATCCTCAGGTGTCTGCTGGTCACAAAAACCTGGGGTGTGCCAAGATCAAGAAAGATCATGGGCTTACTCTGGATCTTAAACGGCATCGCCTGGACTGAGTCCCTTCTGCTGCCAGCAATATGCAGGGATGCAGCAAATGATAGAGAGGAATGAAAGAGACAGAGAAGAATGGAAGGCTAGTTTCCACCCTGTGCCCCAACACGGTGCAGGAAAGATGTGATATCATACAATAATCTCCCAGGGATTTTAACTTCACACTCCCTGGACACCATGGTCTATTCTGGACATGCAGTTCTGATCCAGGTTCGAGCTCCCAAGGGGACAGATTCTCAGCTAGTGTTAATCGGCAAAGCTCCACTCACCTCAATGGAGTTCAATTGATTTACACCCCTATGGCCACTGCGGATCCAGCCCAAGATGTTTGGATCTGAGATTTTGGTTTGGGTCCATTCTTCTTATCAACAAAGATGAAGATGGAAAGAAGCAAAGGGAAGGTGACAAACCCATTCTCACGGGGAAGGTTTAATATCTTGGGGTTTTATTATGAGGAAGAACAAGAAAAAGACTAAAACAGAGAATTAAAATAATTGAGAAGGGGGATATTTCTCCCGTCTCCCAGGCCTATGAGAATAAAACCTGTTCTCTCCACAAACCTTCTCTTTGTTTTTCCCATCTCGCGTTGGTGTCAGCACTTGTCTGAATTTATTCTAGTAACAAACCCTCGTTCTACTCCCCTCCCATGTCCCATTGTTCCTAGCAGATGATCAATAATGTCCATTCAGTTCCCCATAAACCTGTCTCAGACACAAGGGTAAAAGCTCTCCCTTACCATCAATTTCCATCCTCGGTCCTTCCTCTTTCAATCCCCTCTGATCACATTACAGGGATGAGGGTTTAGTGTCCAGTTCTACAGAGAATTTTTTTTAAATGTACCATTTAATTCTTGTAAAACCCACAAAAACATCCAGACATCTCCAGCACCTCCTGCTCCCCTTTCCTTATGAAGCTCAGCAGGTCTCATCTGAAGAACTCCCAGCAGCTTAACTGTGGAATCACAAAGGGCCTGGCAACCTTGACAGCAAGGTAACAATGGGCCAGCCACTCCAGGAGACTTGCTGTAGGAGTCCTGGCTTGTTCTACCACCACTTTTCACAGAGGAGTCTCTCCTGAGTCCTGCTGGGTTTCCGAATCAAAGAGATACCCAGAGCTGGAGGTTTATTTGAAGGAAGTGTCAGTGATTTTAACTCAGACCAGACCTGTAACATCCCCTTTTGTGCCAGTTATGGGTGACCCAATCCCCTAAATCAAACACCTTCCCCAGTGCACTCCCAGTCTAAAAGTACTACAGAACAACAAACAATATAATGAATAGACTGGTATAAATGTACTATGTGTTGTACTGAATGGGATCAAGAACTGCTGTGTGTCATAGGCCCTGTACTGCTGAAAGCGTTCTCCTTCAGCTCCAGTGGCAGGGACTTCTTGGCCTGGAGTAAGAGCAACTGAGTTCTGCCCCTGCTCTTGATGTGAAGTTTCTGATGGCTGTAACAGTAGACATGATTTTAAAAATCAGACTTTTAACATACAGCGTGTTTAATATGTGAAATCCCTTCTGAGAACTCACTCACATATCCAAATAATCACTGTCTTATCCTCCCCGTATTCAATAAAATCCCCGCTTCCACCTTCTGCTTCCTTGCAGTCTCAGGATCAGGGGGACCTGGGTCCTCCAAGAGTTCCCATCTGGTCCTTGCTGCCTTTGGCATGGCCTGGGGGGAAATTCCTCACTGCCAGACTCACCATTCTCACTAGTAGGGGACGACAGGGACCTTTTATGGTGAGGGCATAATCTCATAGTCTGGCTCCTCCTTTCCCCACTAGCCATTTCACAAATGATATTTTACAGAACTATACTCGTACAACGGGAGCACAGAAGACGTAGTAGTCAGGACTCCTGCCACTGTGTGACGGCGTGTGGGCCCACACTCCGCTGAAGAGGTTCACATCAGCCAGAGGGGATAATTAGCCTGTTAGGCTGCTAACTGGGGGGTAGTTAGGCTGAGAGGACAGCCCTAATTAAGGGAAGCTCACCTGTGCAGGAATAGGTGGGGCTTCTATAAAACCAGGTTGCTAGTAGAAGAAATGGGGCAGCAATCATTTTCTCTGGGACAAGGAAGAGATTTAGACCCAAGAGGAGGGGTTTACCTAGTGGATCCAGGAGACAGAGGTTTGGCTAAAAGAGTAGAGAATGTGAGCCTAGGATGGGCAAGGTAAGATGTAGTCTGGGGAGTGGTAGGAAGGTTTGTGGTTGCCCAGACCTTTGCTGCTGGAGACAGGTTCCCTGGGCTGGAACCCAGTTTAGGAGGTGGGCCTGGGTTCCCTTTCCAGCCATTGAGTGAGTGTTATAGTCTCTAGGCGGTGCCATTGGAGGCTGTCTAGGACTGTTTGTTCTAATCACTAAGGGAGTGGCCCAGCCAGGACAGTGGAGTTAAGGACTGCCTGGGATGGTGTGGAGGACTGTAACAGTACCCTGGAAGGGGAGCCCTCTTGGCCAGAGGGCTAAGCTGTGGAGCTGAGATACGGTAGGTACTGAGGAGCAAGAGAATGGCTGCAGACCAAGAGAGGGACATGACTGGCTGAGGCACTGCAAGAAAAGGGTTTTGGGCCAAAGAGCTAATCCCCAGAGTGGCCAGGAGGAGGCACTGCCTGTGGTGAGTAGAGTTTGCTGTGACACCCTGAATCACTGTCTGAACTTACAGAAACTGAGGCAAAGGTGAAATGACTTTCCTATCTGTCAAATAAGGGTCGTAACAGTACCCTGCATTGCAGGCTGAATGCTGGGTTTCAGCTATGACTAAAGCACACATGTCTAAATATGGGAGAAAAATGAACAGAGCTCCCAGCCTTCCCCTCTCTTCTCTATAGCACAAGTACTTGCACTAAAGACTTATTCCAGGCCAAGGAGGAAAATGCACGTGGGGGCCCTTGTTAAAATACTGGCAGCACTGGATCTGGCTTTAACTCAAATTGATTAAGAAAACGACCTCTTCCCTTCTCTCCAATTGCAGCTTTAAGTCAGGGCTGTATTCCTTTACTAAGTGACTTTAAAGTCACTTAATTTCCCTATTCATTAAGTTTGCTCAATTTAATTAGAGTTAAAATCTATCAGCTGTGTTTTGACTGGAAAAGTCATTTGCCCAGGGCTCTCTACAGACCTGACCCAAAGCCTGTTGAAGTCAATGAGACCCTTGCCATTGGCATCAGCTAGCTTTGGGTCAGGCCTCAAGAGGGGAAACACCCTTTAGCTGCTACACCTTTCTTCTGGAATCTCATTTAAAAAACTTAATTCCCGTAATGACTTTCAAGCTCAAGTCCCTCTCCTAGTTTATAATATTAAAACAAGTGGGAATGCAAACTCCATCCCATCTCAGCTGATGGCAAAGCTCCTAATCAAGATAGAGTTCAGCTGTGCAGTTAAAATGATGGTTTCTGGGAGATGTAGGCACTGAATGTGGCCACAAACCTGATGCCTCATTTTATTGATCAAGAGCTTGACTTGGTTCTACATCCATTGCAGCCTAATGACACTCCTGATCTAGATCACATCCACGAGTTTGTCTCACTTTGAGTCAATAGCTAAAATCTGGCTGCTTTGATTTCTGAATGGTTCCCTTGATTGCGACACCCCAAAAGTCTGTTGGAGAGCAAAGATTGTAGCTGTTCCCAAGCCAGGGAAACTATTGACAGATGCAAAGAGCTACTGAACAATTTCTCTGCTGTATGTTACAGACCAGATGATGGAGAAACTAATCCTGATGTAGATGATCCCCGTCGTCTTTGTATTCAGGCTGTATTCATGAGGGGATGATGCACCTAGGGCAGGTAATTTGCCTGACTCAAAGCATAGAAAATACATTTGAGTCAGGAAAAAAAGTTGGTGCAGTCCTTACTGAGCTGGTGGCAGCTTACAACGCTGTATGGCACAGCAAAGCAACAGCAAATTATTCCTCATAGGCTGGTGGTGCAATTAATCCAAGAAATGATTAGCAACTAAAATTTCATCCTGCAAACTGTGGAGAAAAATCAGTTGCCTTAAATATCTTCACAATGGCCTTCCATAAGGGTCAGTGTTGGCTCCTCCTTTGTTCAGGATATATACACACATGACCTTTCTGAAATGCAGGCTGAAAAGCATGTGTATGCCAATGAGATCTGTATTGCTGATAGTAGAAATAACAACTGCCGTAAGATTGAAGGGAATCTGTCAAGACATGGACAACTTAAGTACATAAGAATGGCCATACTAGGTTAGACCAATGGTCCATCTAGCCTAGTATCCTGTCTTCCAACACTGGCCAATTCCAGGTGCTTCAGAGGGAATGAATAGAACAGGTAATCATCAAGTGATCCATCCTGTGGGCCATTCCCAGCCTCTGGCAAACCAGAATCCCTGCCTGTCCTGGCTACTAGCCATTGATGGACCTATCCTCCATGAACTTATCTAGTTCTGTTTTAAACCCTGTTATAGTCTTGGTCTTCACAACATCCTCTGGCAAGGAGTTTCACAGGTTGACTGTGTTGTGTGAGGCAATACCACTTTTTGTTTGTTTTTTAAACCTGCTGTCTATTAATTTCATTTGGTGACCCCTAGTTCTTGTGGTTCTAGTCCTTCTCAGAACACTTCCTTATTTACTTTCTCCACACCAGTTATGATTTTATAGACCTTTCATATCCCCCTTTAGTCATCTTTTACGAGCTGAAAAGTCCCAATCTTACTAATCACTCCTCATATGGAAGCTTTTCCATACCTCTAATCATCTTATTTACCCTTTTGTATACCTTTTCCAATTCCAATATCTTTTTTTGATGGGGCAACAAGAGCCGCACTCAGTATTCAAAATGTGGGCTTACCGTGGATTTATAAAGAGGCAATACGATATTTTCTGTCTTATCTATCCCTTTTGTAAAGATTCCCAATGTTCTGTTAGCTATTTTGACTTCTGGTGCACATTGAGTGTTTTCAGAGAACTATCCACAGTGATTCCAAGATCTTTCTTGAGTGGCAACAGATAACTTAGACCCCATCATTTCATATGTATAGTTGAGATTGTTTTCTAATGGACATTACTTTGCATTTATCAGCATTGAATTTCATCTGCCATTTTGTTGCCCATCACTCAGTTTTGTGAGATCCCTTTGTAACTCTTCACAATCTCTGCTTTGGACTGAACTATCTTGAGTAGTTTTGTACCATCTGCAAATTTTGCCACCTCTGTTTACCCCTTTTGTCAGATTTATGAATATGTTGAACAGTGCTGATTCCAATGCAGACCACGGGGGGACATCACTATTTCCCTCTCCATTCTGAAAACTGACCTTTTTATTCCTGTCCTTTGTTTCCTATCTTTTAACCAGTTACTGATCCAGGAGAGGACTTTCCCTCTTATCCCATGACCACTTATTTTGCTTAAGAGTCTTTGAGGGACTTTGAAGGCTTTCTGAAAATTTAAGTATGCTATAACCACTGAATCATTCTTGTCCACATCCTTGTTGACCCCCTCAAAGAGATCTAATAGATTGGTGAGGCGTGATTTCCCTTTTCAAAAGCCATGTTGACTCTTCCCCAACAAATCGTGTAGATCTGTATCTGATGAGTCTGATTACTATAATTTCTACCAATTTGCCTGGTACTGAAGTTAGGCTTACTGGCCTGTAATTGCCAGGATCACCTCTGGAGCCTTTTTAAAAAATTTAGATGTCCTCCAATCATCTAGTACAGAAGCTGATTTAAGTGATAGGTTACATACCACAGTTAGTACTTCTGCAATTTCACATTTGAGTTCCTTCAGAACTCTTGGGTGAATACATCTGATCCTGGTGACTTATTACTATTTAATTTATCAATTCATTCCAAAACCTCCTCTAACGACACCTGAATCTGGGGCAGTTCCTCAGATTTGCCACCTAAACAGAATGGCTCAGGTCTGGGAATCTCCCTCACATCTTCAGCCATGAAGCTCAATGTAAATAATTTCCATACAGCTTGTCGGGACTTCATTTTTGGCATAGTGCCTTTTAATGTCTATTTTAACTTCCTCGTTTCTGAAATTAAATGCTACCATGGTGGGCTGCTTTGTTCCCTCCCAAATAGGGCTGTTAAATTTTATCATGTGATGGTCACTACTACCTAGCAGTTCAGCTATATTCACCTCTTGAACCAGATCCTGTGGTCCACTTAGGACTAAATCAAGAATTGCCTCTGCTCTTGTTCTCAAGACTAGCTGTTCCAAGAAGCAGTAATCTAAGGTGTCAAGAAACTTATCTGTGTATCTCTTGACCTCTTACTTCCAGCAACTATTTCTTAATGAAACCAGAAGAATGGCCACTATTTTCCATCTAAACAATCATCTGGGTAATCAACCCATCTCAATCTACATACAAGACTGGCTACTGCCATGCCCACCAGTTATCACACACTTGGGGGTAAAATCAATTGTAGCCTGACATACTAGCCTCACCTGGAACACCAGAAAAGGAAGATCTCTTCCTGTACCATTTTGTTATGCAGGTTATCAGGAACCTCCTGGGGAGTCCTTTTTACATCTATATTGGCCCTGTTATTTGCTCCCGCTGAATACTGCTCTGTGGTCTGGAGGCATCACTGCCATAGTCACCTTTTGACACTGAGCTGAATTCGGCCACTTGTATTATTGTGGCTGTTTGAACTATGCACCAGCCTGCAGTCTGCATGTGACAGTGCACAGAGCACCTCCAGAATTTCAGTGAGATGCCATTACAGTTAAGTCTGCCTAGAGAGCTGTGATGGATGAAACCACCCTACTCCGTGTCTGGTTGGCTGAGGCCCCTGTTTTCAGACTGGGAACAACATTCTGTGCCGACTTGAAGGTCTGCTCATATTCAGGGGAGGACTCCCACTCCTGAGGACTGTGGTGTGACACCATGTCTGAGTTCTCAACACCTCAACTATGGCAGCTCCTGCATGCCTAGACGAGTGGTATTGGCCCTTGTCCATACATGGACGATCAGCACTGACAGGGAGCTGAAAACCTGAGCTCTTATAGAATGGAAGCATTGGGGGACAATGTAACACACTAAATTCAGGAATCCATCTCTGCACCTACCTTGTTTACTTGATCATAGATCCTGGACCATGCTCAAGAGGCTACTCTCGGGCTCATCCGGAGTTGCTGTAAGCACTGGCTTGGCCTTGCTGCCTCCCCATGTTGTGACTGGGGCAGCATAGCAGACGACAAGTCATGTGGTGGACGAGTGCCTGATCTGGAGGGCAGTTCAAACACCAACCTCCATTTATACAGAGGCCATCTTCTGGTTAGGGAACCTGGATGCTGCAGATGACAGCGCTCATACAAGAGGAAAATGTGGTTTTTCTTCCCAAATTTCTGCTCTTCCCTTTTCCTCATCTGCATCTGTATACTCCCCCAGACTGCTGCTCCAACCAGCCCCCACCAGTTGCTGTCTTCCTCCCCCTCCTCTCTGTCCTTTCTCCCACCAGCTGCTGTCTCCCGTTCCTTTCATGTCACCCACTTCTGGCTACTGTTCCCTTCTCCCCTACCACCTCCTTGTCCCTACTCTCTGGCTCCTACAACCCCATCTTTCCTCATTCTTCATCCTGCTGCATTCTAATTCAGGCTCCTTCTTTCTCCTCCTTGCCTGGGCCCTTCTTAGTGAGAACAGAGGAGAAGACAGTCTTCCCTGCTCTCATTTCCAGTGCCCAGCAACACTGTCCAGGAGCAGCAACTGTAGGGAAAGTCCTGCTCAGTATCTGCAGCCCCAGGATGGAGCATGCTCAGTTGTGTGCAGAACCTGGTCAGTGCTGGAAATGAACAGTGTATGCAGAGCCTGCTCATGCATAGGAGCTGAGATGAGATGAGGTGGAACATGCTCAGTGCAGGCAGGCTCTTTGGAGACTTTAGCTCCTGGACGCTAACAATTTTGGGCATTGTTTTCCACAGGAACAGCAAAAAGCACATGCCTAACACCAACGTAAACCCACTGCCGAACTTAAGTGCCTACTCCACAGTACGAAGGCACTACAGCTTCTTAAAAAAACTAAATAACAGAAATAAATGCAACCATTTCATTAACATGGGCAAAACAGCTTATTCCCCCAGCCTTATTCTCAAACAGCTGAACCATTTTGGCTAAAGATGTCCAGCAAAATTCAGGCCAAGGCATGCTCCCAGAATAGAAAACTTAGTTTGCCAAAAAGTTGTAAGCAATTGAAACCAGGTTTTACAATGACATGTATGGCTACCTTGACTACAGGTGCCCCTACCTGCACTGCCTATAATAAGGTGACTGCCAGTATTTTTACCACTATTTCATTTAAGAATTGCTCTCAGTAGGTTCAGGTGGTAGTGTAGTTAAAATGCCGGTACCTGCCTGGAACTCTGTCTACACCAAGTGCTTGCTATATCAGACATGGAGCTGCACCAATATTGGCAGACATGGGGAAATTTTTCAACGAAAAAAGGCAATTTAGACACAGCAGGGGAGAGAGCATATTTGTCTTTGAAATGAATTCAGAGCCCATTGGTTCCTATTAACATTTTATTTAGTTCGTTGTATATAAAAAATGTACATAAACTTCCCATGGTTAACACATGAGAATCTTATGTACTATTTGCTATCCAACCTTAATTATACTTGAAATAGATTATATATAAATATGAATGGTTAAAATATAAATCAATTACTTGTATTACAGTTCACAAACCAAATTGGCTTATAAAAATCCAATTAGTTTTAAATCTTATTCTGCTCAGAGCCCATTTGTGTTCTTCTGGATTTAACAATAGATTTGAATGAGTAGACACACTCCCAGGAATATCCAGAAGAGTGCAGATGAACATGAGGGCTTCAAGTCAACCCCATGCACTGTCTCTGAGAAGGATAAAAAGAAAAGGTGAGGTTTATTTTGAAATGCTGCTTTTGTTGGGTTTAAATATTTTGTAGATAAATTTACTTTTATTTAGACTCTAGATTAAATTGCAGCAAGAGAAATTTTAGGTAAGACATTAGGAAAAACTTCCTAACAGTAAGGGTAGTTAAGCAGTGGAATAAATT
The DNA here is from genome assembly GCA_007922155.1 of Mesoclemmys tuberculata. Taxonomy (NCBI): domain Eukaryota; kingdom Metazoa; phylum Chordata; order Testudines; family Chelidae; genus Mesoclemmys; species Mesoclemmys tuberculata. The sequence continues at coordinate 54,285,249 of ML675603.1, forward strand.
ACCTAGAAAGGTTGTGAAATCTGTCTTGGGTAGTTTTTAAAAGCATGTTAGAAAAACACCTGTATGGGATGGTCTAGATAATGCCTAGGCCTGCCTCAGTGTTAGGGACTGGACTAGACGACCTATCCATTCCTGCATATTTCTGACTTCAGTGCCTTTTATTGTCATGTGACACACTTGCAGTACTCCCTATTGGACTCTGTTATGGACTCTTTCCTTATGTCGCTAAATGACAAATTTGTAGCTTACAGTAAAATTGTCTCCAGTTTTATTGCTTTGCTGCCTTTGTATTTCAGCAGCTACAATACAGTGAACTTGAACAGCCACTATTTGCCATATTTATCCGAGTACTATCAATGAAGAAGATAATGACAACACCATAAATTAAGCCCTCCACTCCAAATCAAGGGGTGTGGGGTTTTTTAAAGTAAAGTTTGGGGGTTTTATTTGGCTTCTGAATTTTAAGCCTTATGGTAATAACTTTTTCAAGCTCTTCTTGGTAACCAAATCCTAGCCCTTGGATTGGGGTGGGAGTTTTGCCACTGACTGCAGTGGGGTCAAGATGTCACCTTACACTTACCTTTTTTTTTTTTTTTTTTACATGAGCACTGAGATTCTCATGCTGACACCTGACTCCAGGAGCTGCAGCTTTAAGAAAAACAGCCAATAGTTTGAGACTCATAATAAAAAGATGAGTTTTCAGTGTTACCAATTATCAACACACCAGAGTTACCGAGACATTTGAATTGACTAGCTCTGCTGTTTATCCACTGACACAAACTGAGATTAAAATTGATCTCTTTGCAAGACAGATCTTCAGGGTTATTAATTGTGTAAAGCATTAAATATGAAATTTCACTGTCTTTTGTAAAGCTGCCACTAATAGGCACAATAATCATTTACCTTATTTAATTTGTTAGCATGCTGGTCTCTAACACATACATTTAAGAATCTTAGATCGACTCTTCTTACATTTTTCATAGCATCTTAAAAGAATTGGGCATTTTTCAATACATTAATTGATTCTATATCCTGATGATTAATGAAGTGTTAAATGAAGTATCTGATATATTTTGCAAAAGCACCCTCTAGTGGGACAAGAGGAGAACTGGTTTTAGCAGGCTAATGATACCAATTCTATGTATTGGGGAAGAACTGAGCAGAGAAAATGGATACCGGAGAGTATAAATAAATGAGTTTAACATCGTCTTAATCTCCCAGCAGGTGAAACTACATCCCTCAATATTCCCAACATATAGATACACTGTTGCATTTACTACAGCTGTTCAGGTGCCTTGACAATGAATGGCTTGAGCCTGAAAAATCTAAAACTTGGATCTCGATCACTTTCTAAAAAGAAACTCCTTGTTCATAATGTCCTTCTAAATGAAATGGAGTTACTGTGGCTGAGGCATGAGACTGTTTGCTATAATACCCCTGCTGCAACCAGATATCTTTCCTGCTGACTCCATTCCAAAGCCCAGATCTTACAAGCAGTTCACACTGCAAACACACCATTAACCTCAGTGAGTCTACTCATGGTAGTGAAGTGCCAGTAATAAAACATTTAAGCATTCAAAAATGTTTGCAAGATCTGGGCCTAATAATGACAATTTTAATGTAATACTGACTACCTGGTTCTCTCCAGGTAACCTACTTCTTCTTGTAGGGCATCCAATGTAAAAGTAGCCTCCAGTCAGTGGATACTAACTCCCATCATGTGTCAGGTGAGGAGAAAAGAATCCAACCTTTAAAATAACATTCATATACATAGACCAGTCTAGTGTTGGGAAGGAGAGAGTTCTTCTGTTCCAATACACAGCCAAACCTTTCTTTTTACAAGAGAAACATGTATTTTAAAATAAATAGGATCATTTTTTTGGTTGACAAGGTTTTAATTTCAGGTTTAAAAAAAAGGGGGGGGGGGTTCTCAAGCTCAGTCAATTTGTGAAGCCAACAAATAGTGCAAGAGGTTCTCACAGCCTCCAGAAAGTTTATCCCTCCCTGTTACATGTTTTTATATTAACATCTGATTACACTGAATTTAATCCCCCCCCTTTTTTCCCATTTTTTTCTTTTCCCCCCTGATGCTGTTTGTCCTTTGAGTCTGATCATGACATGACTGATTGGTTTGGTTTCTATGAACATGTGAGTAGCTCATCAGGCCAATTTGAGCTTGGAACTGCCTGTACCACACTGAAACAAGAGATGCTGCTGTGGGTTATTTGATTAACAGCGGACATGCTGCTGTTATGAGATTTATGCTTCTATTCTGCCTTAGTAGTTCTCCTCCGCTCATAGATTGTGGTTCCAGTATAGATGAGACTTCACCAGGTAGAACAATCCTAAGTGAGATCTTCCCAAAACTTGGGTCAGTGTTGAAATGCCTCAAGGGTAACTCGAAGTCTTTTGAAATGTTTCTTCTGGCCTGCTTCAGAATGCTTCCCCTCCTTCAGCTCATCATAAAAGATTTTTCTCTGGCAGAGACTCATCTGACATTCTGGTGACATGGTCTGCCTATCTCTTCTGTGACTTCATCAGAGTAGGAGTGTTTGGAATGCCTGCCTTTACGTGACGTTCACTATCTGGAACTTTGTCTAGAAATATTTGTTCTAGTGGACCTGAGCTTAGCAATTTTTGACTACCTGCCATGAAAATGGCTGACTCTCTTCTTTCTTTTCACCTTTAACTGTTAATTTTGTATTTATAAAGAAGTAAAGTGATTGAGTCCATCTTAAAGACAAGAGTGTTTTGATCAGAGGAGACTAGGCCCCAGAAGGCGTGACTGGGCAGCTGAGCTGGTAACATGGAATGTAGGAGAGGTGAATATAAATGTACTGCCTGGACCACCTCCACGTCTGCTTGGATTGCAAGAACTTTAGGGCAGGGGCCATCTTTCATTATGTTTGTACAGGGCCTAGTACAATGGGGTCTGGGACCTTACAAATAGAAAGAATAAGTAATAGTAAGTTGTCATGCAGTAATGGTGCTGCCCTGCCATCCATGAAGCCTCTCAGTGAGCACCTGCTCCAAGCTAGTTCTTCCGCCCAGAGCTTGATTTTCAATCAGCCTTTGCAGTGCATCCTCAAAACTGCAAAAGACTATCGATCAGAATCCTATCCATATGCCCAGACACATAGGGGCTGGAAGTGGGGGTGCTGCTACATCCCCTGGCTTGAAGTGGTTTCTATCAGATGTGGGGTTTACATTTTGGTTCAATAGCTCTCAGCCCTTCCTTCCCCCCAGCTATACAAATTGTTCTAGCATCTCTACCCATAGATAGCTGGATTTTGCGTCTGGCTGCCAATGTGCCCAGAGTTTTCTTTCTCAACCCATTTTAACTGGCCCTGCACATCTGTCCTTCCCTGCTTAGCCATTGTGGCCTCTTACTGTGCTTTGCAAGTTGCCCCTTTGCCCACTCTTGTAACTGCCTTAATTCTTCCATACTCCCCTTTATGTATAGAACACCCTCCCTGAGCTGCTTCATGAGGTTAATCCCCTCTCTTCCTTCAGCTCGTCCCTCATCACTTCTACCATGGTGTCTACAAATAGTTATCCAACTAAGTGACTAGCTCAAAGGCCAGCTGGGCATACTCATATTTTTTCCTATTAAAAACATCAAACATTGATTATACAATTTTTTTTTGTCTCTTCCCCTCGCTTCCTTTGTTGCTTGTCTTCTTAGGTTATGAGCTCTTCACAGTGAGGAAGTGTGGCTTAGTGTATGTTTGGATGGTGGCTAACACCATGTGCTTGTGTGAGCTTCTTTAAGTCCTGCTGGTGCCCAGCCTCATACAAGAGGATGAGAGGAGCTGCCCTGCTTGGCCTGGGTCTGTGCATACATGCCAACGTTTGGAAAAGTTTTGCAAAGGATAATGTGGTGCAGGGATGTCCTTAGCCCCTGGAGGTTTTCGCATAAATGCTGTCAAGATTAGTGTATTTATATAGCATTTTGCACACTATTTCATTGTCACAACCAGTCTGTAATATAAGTGAATGTAATTCCCCGAGTACAGATGTGGCAATGGAGGCACATAAAGGTTAATGCCAAATCTTAATCTTCAGTGCCTCTTTCTGATTCTTTTTTCATAAGTGCTGAGTAATTCCAGCTTTTGCTGATACTCCCCGTTCCCCCCTTCAAGTGTGGGGTGCTCAAGTCTGGAAATTTTGTCTATGTAACTTGACCAAGGCCACAGGGAGAATCACTGTCAGAGCTGGAATTTGTCCCTTGCTTTCCTCTAGATCATGGTGCTTCTCACAGATGAATGTTACCTTTCTTTGTGAAACTGGCTGCTTAGCAGAGGGGCTAGCTCATGTTTAGAGGCAGCTAGCTGGCTGGACACTTGTAATGGCCCTCATTCCACCAGCAGTAACCTAGATGGTGTTAACCCCTTCCACAAATCGGAAGCACTGCAGCTGCAATGGGGGCAAGAGACCAGAGAGAGATCTAGCATTCCCTGGTATCCTGAGCCCAAAAATTAAAACAGGTTCCCTACACACAGTGGAACCCCCTTCATGGGGGACCTTGTGGAAAAAGCCTTAGCAGTGCTATTAAAGAGCCCTGGAGCTGGTGTGAAGCCACATCTTCCCCCCCCCCCCCGAACAGATAGCCCAGTATTCCCATTAGATCTCCTAAGATTGGAGGAGGGAAGAATTCACAGGTTCTTGAGGGCTTTGCTGCTTCTCTGGGATATAATGAGAGGAAATTAGTTTCCTCCGCTGTAAACTCTTCTGACAGGTTTTATTGTGGGACTTGGACCTGTATTTGTTTTCCGGTAGATCAATAATTTAGGAATAACAAATGATGGGGAATACATTTTTTTACACTAATCAGGGAATTGGCTTTATAAATAAGAAAAGCACTGTTTTAATTTTATGGGTCCATGCTAGATTTCTTTTCCATTGCTGCAGTGCTGCAGATGCAAGGCAGTGCCATGTAGGACTGTTATTAATTTTATATATTACAGTAACTTATTAACCTTGAAATGTGGAATGATTAAACTAAACCATACTCTAGCATTTACAGCAATACTTGATCAAAATCTGGATTAAGCTCATATACAATTTCTGACACTAGAGGGAGTGCATAATGTACTTTATAAAATCAGAAAATAAGCCCTATTTTAAATGGGAAATAAATCAAAGGGACAAAGGATTTTATTCCCTCTATTCAAAACAACACTAAAAAGTTAGCAAAGGCATATCTTCCAATTTACCCTTAATTTAGCTAATAATGTGTTACCAGCAGACAGACATTGGAGCATGTATAGGGACACTGTGGGCCAACTTTTCAAACAGCATGTGTAGTGTGTCTGCACTATGATCATGACTGAGCACATACATTGGGTAATCAGCTATTTGGCAAGCTACCAGATGTGGGTATCTGTGCATGCAGTTACATAAAATATCTCAGCGCCTCACAATTTTTTAAATGTATTTATCCTCAATACTCCTGTGCGTTATGGAAGTGCTATTTTCCAGGGGGGTGACCTAGATAGTAAGGGCTACATCTGCAAAGGGGACTTAGGCTCAGTGTTTCAATGCCTAACATTAGGCACCTTATCTTCCCAGTGGAATCTGTAGCCCTGAGTTAGGTACCCCTTCCCTATACAATGCATGGGGAGAGGTCAGCACCTAAGAATAGAATGCACAGAAGCCAGCATGCTGAGTGGGGAACCATGTAAACTAGCCAATAAGAAATGCCAAGGAGAGGGGTGTGGCCTATACTTGAGTAATGTAGAAGGTCAGTATGAGTCAATGAAATTTACATACTTCTCATTTGGGGGGGTGTGGAATTTAGGGTAGATTAGTTTACAGTTTGCCTGCTTCTTTTTTACCACTACACCACTGTCTAAGCCTCACTCCTCAAAGGAAGCGAGGTTCCTAACTGTGGGCCAGAGGGAGGTGCCTGCCACCATTCAGGATTCTCAGCTATGAACCTTCTCCTAGAGTAAACCAGGTCAGTAATTTATCACATAAAATTGAGGCGCGGCTGTCCACCTTATGCCCTATAGCCCAGTGTTAAGAACACTTTCTCAGGTTGTGAGAGACCAGGTTTCAAACCCCACTCTGCCTGATGTGGAGCAAGGCTTTGAACCCAGGTCTCCCATTTAAGTCCTCTAGCCACTGGGCTATTCTGGAGTGGATTTCTTTCAATCTTTCCTATTGGAGTGGCTTCACTTTGTATAACATAGTGTAACAGGGTAAAGGGGGGAAGGTAGATATACTCCACCCCCGTGGGTCCTGCGCTCTTCCGGCCCGGCCGGTGGTGCAGCTGGGGGAAGGTGAGCCGGAGGGGTAGGGAGGAGACGGGCCTGCTCTGCCCCTGAGTCCTACTACCTTCCCTTGGGTCAGTCCATGGCCCACTCCCTGCTTCTCCAGCTGGGTCCTCTGCCTCAGGTGTTGTTGTGGCAGCAACTGTGGAAACTCTAAGCTTCTGCAGATTGTAGGCTGCAGACTGCCAACTCCAATCTGCAGGTTTTCAAACTCCAATCTGTAAACTCCACAGCTGCCTGCCTGAACTGCAGGCTTTTAAGTGTTTGGGGCGGGGCTCCTTGATTGGCCCCAGGTGTCCTAATTAGCTAAGCAGCCCCAGCTGAATCACCCAGGGAATAGGGCTTTGCTGAGCCTGGGGCTGAGATACATGCCTTCAGGCCCCCTTGCTTAGCCCCCCCTGGGCTGGCCCTAGCCCCCCTTCTTTTTCTTTAGCAGCTGCTTTTCTTCTTCTGGGGGACCCTGCTGCTGCTGCCACCCCTGCTTCAGGGCTTCGCTGGGGAGCCTCCCTCCCAGCTGGGAGGGAGGGGGTGAGTGTGTGTGGTTTTACTATCTTTCCCACCACCACCGCCCCTCCCCAGCTACTTTCTCCACCTTCCCCCTGCTTCTTCTTCTAGGGCCAGTGTAACCCGTCCGTGCCCAGGGTAGCCCACTGATAATGCCA
>ML675603.1:54298480-54337013 GCA_007922155.1 Mesoclemmys tuberculata
CAGCGGGGCCTGTGGAGGGGTGGGAGCCAGGGCCGGCAGGGTCGGGCACCGGAGGGGGCATGCCCCGGGGGGAGGCATCTCCTTCCCTTGCTGCCCCACCTCCACTTCCCCACACCCTGACTCCTGGCCTCTTGCCCCCCGCCTCTGCCCCCGCTGCCCGACCCTCCACCTTGGAGGGTTGGGTGCTCGTGCAGGGTCGGCGCCGGAAGCGCAAGGCCGGAGCCCAGCCCCCCCTCCCGCCAATGGCCGAGGGGAGCGAGAGCCCCCGCAAGGCCAAGCGGAGGGGGGCTCCTGAGGCCAGGCCTGCCGCCGCGCCCCCTGCCGGAGCCCAGCGAGGGGCGCCGACCGAGGAAGTCGTGGTGGCAGACGAGGGCAATACCATCGCCCCCCCGGAGTCCCCGCTGGAAGAGTCCTCGCCCGGAGCCCCCCCAGCCGCCATGCCACCTAAACCCCCCGCTGGTGCCGGAGAGGCCCTCGGGGTGGCAGGGGGGGCCTTCTACTCCTCCCTAATGGAGGAGATAGACTCCCTGGGGTTGACCCCGGCCTGCCCGGGGGAGGAGGACCCCGCCCCCTGTATGGGGGGCCTAGGGCAGGACGTCCCCGAACTGCTCCTTCCCTCCCTCTCCTTCCCATCCTCAGTTGCCTCCCCTGCCCCCACCACCGAGGCCCCCCTCTGTCTCTCTACCCTCCACGCTGGGGAGGTGGGGCCCATCACCGCAGCCCCCAAGGAGCCGGCGGGGGCCAAAACGCCGAGCCCCGGGCCACCAGATGCCCCGCCCCTGGTTCTGGGCCAGCTGATCTCCCTCCCCCCTGAAATCTGCTTAGCTGTCCCCTCATGGGGCACTAAAACGGGGGGTGCTGTGACCCTGGAGTTAGGCCCCCCAGACAACACTCAACCCCTTCCCCCCCCCTCAGCCTCTGGCCCCAGCCAAGAGGCCGCATACCCCGCCAACCCGGCCGTTCTGGCTAAGGGCCCCACCCCCAATCCTGACCCTGACCCCCTTCCTGCCCCTCCCCCCGACCCCTCCCTTACCCCAACTCCTGATCCCCTCCCCGCTCTCAACCTCTCCCCTGCCCTCACCCCTCCCGTCCTCGTACCTGCCGCCCCTGGGGTTGTCTCTTTCCCCCTAAAGAGCTCCCAGGAGGCGGCTTTTGATTTCAGCACTCCCAGCCCACTCGGGGCTGCTGTCTTCCCTCTGCCGCTGCCATCCCCCCCAGCCCCCGCCCCAATGGACCAGGGGGCCGCTGCGGGGGCCGAGCCGGAGGACGACCCCTCCGTGGCGCTGCGTGAGGAGCTGCGCACCTTTCTCCGGGACACGCGTGGTGCCCGGAACCGGGTGCAGCTCGCTCTGCAGCGCTGGGGGGACTTCCACCGCATCCTCCGGGCCGTGAGGGCCATTATGAAGGAGGGGAAAGGGACCGGGCGGCAGGACGCAGCGGCCTACCAACGGGCCCGCAGCTTCCGTGATGCCCTTAAAATCTATGGCACCGGCCACGGGCTGCTGCGGAGCCCGACGAGGACCGCTGGCGCTCCTGCCCACCAGGATCCACCCCAGCCCTCCTCGTAATGCCTTTCAACATCTGCACATTAAACACGAGGGGCTGCAGGACGGGTCTCCGCAGGAACCAGGTGCTCTCCTTCCTTCGGGAGGGGGGGTACTCTGTAGCGTTCCTGCAGGAGACCCACACAGACCCGGCCGCCGAGGCCAGCTGGCGGCTGGAGTGGGGAGACGGGGTGCACCTTAGTCATCTCTCCGCCCGCGCGGGCGGAGTGGCCACCCTGTTCTCCCCTGACCTGCAGCCCGAGGTGCTGGGGATTGCCGAGGTCGTGCCGGGCCGCCTGCTGCACCTCCGGGTCCGCGTGGAGGGGCTGGCGTTGAATCTCGTCAACGTCTACGCCCCGACCGCGGGCCCGGAGCGGGTGTGGTTCTTCCAGCAGGCGGCTGCCTTCCTCGGCACACTGGATCCGCAAGAGTGCCTGGTCCTGGGCGGGGATTTTAACACCACCCTTGAAGAGCGGGACCGCACGGGGACCGAGCCGTGCCCGGCCGCCAGGGACGTCCTCAGGGAGATCATTGACCATCACTCCCTGGTGGATGTCTGGCGCGACCACCACCCGGACGACAACGTCACCTTTACTTTTGTCCGGGTGGAGGGAGACCGGTCGGGCCACTCCCGGTTGGACCGTATTTACATCTCCAGGCACCACCTTGCACGGGCCCACTCCTCCAGCGTCCGGCCGGCCCCATTCTCGGATCACCACATGGTGACCGTGACGGCCTCTCTCACTGCGAAGAGGCCAGGGCCGGCCTATTGGCATTTTAACAACAGCCTGCTGGAGGACGTGGGCTTCGTGGCGTCCTTCCGGGAGTTCTGGCTGGCCTGGCGGGGGCAGAGGGGCTCCTTTCCCTCGGTGCGGCAATGGTGGGATGTGGGGAAGGTGCGCGCCCGGCTCTTCTGCCGTGACTACACTCGGGGGGCCAGCCGGCGGCGGGATGTGGGGATAGAGCAGTTGGAGCGGGAGGTCTTGGAGCTGGAGAGGCGACTGGCCGCCAGCCCCGATGATCCGTCCCTCTGCGGAGCGTGCCGGGAGAAGCGGGAGGAGCTTAGAGCCCTCGAGGACCTCCGAGCCCGAGGTGCCTTTGTCCGGTCCCGCATCCGTCTCCTTCGGGAGATGGATCGCGGCTCCCGCTTCTTCTACGCCCTGGAGAAAAAGAGGGGGGCCCGGAAGCATGTCATCTGCCTCCTGGCTGCTGACGGCACCCCCCTCACGGACCCGGAGGAGATGCGTGGAAGGGCCAGGGCCTTCTACGCAGACCTTTTCTCCCCGGAGCCGACCGATGTCGCCGCCTGCAGGGTGCTCTGGAACGAACTTCCCGCGGTCAGCACGGGCGACCGGGACCGGCTGGAGAAACCTCTCACTCTGGCCGAGTTCTCAGAAGCCCTCCGCCTCATGCCCACCAATAAATCCCCGGGCATGGACGGGCTGACTGCGGAGTTCTACCGCGTGTTTTGGGACGTCCTCGGCCCGGACCTCGTCACCGTCTGGGCCGAGTCCGAGGTTAGCGGGGTGCTCCCGCTGTCGTGCAGGCGGGCAGTGCTCGCCCTCCTGCTGAAGAAGGGGGACCTCCGCGACCTCCGGAACTGGCGTCCCGTCTCGCTCCTCGGCACGGACTACAAAATAGTGGCTAGGGCCGTCTCGCTGCGGCTGAAGTCCGTGCTGCAGGACGTGGTCCACCCCGACCAGACCTACACTGTCCCGGGCCGCACCATCTTTAACAATCTGTATCTGGTCCGGGACCTTTTAGAACTGGCGTGTAGGGATGGTCTGTCGTTCGCCCTCCTGTCCCTGGACCAGGAGAAGGCGTTCGACCGGATGGACCACGGGTATCTCCTGGGCACCCTGCAGGCGTTCGGCTTCGGACCCCGTTTTGTGGGATTTCTCCGGGTGCTGTACGCCTCCGCAGAGTGCTTGGTCAAGCTCAACTGGACCCTGACCGAACCGGTCAGCTTCGGGCGCGGAGTACGCCAAGGCTGTCCGCTGTCCGGCCAGCTGTATGCTCTGGCCATTGAGCCCTTTCTCCGTCTCCTCCGCCGGAGGTTGACGGGCTTGGTGCTCCGTGAGCCTGAGCTGAGGCTGGTGCTGTCGGCGTACGCCGATGACGTGCTCCTCGTGGTCCAGGACCCGGGCGACCTGGTGCGGCTGGAGGACTGCCTGGCCGTCTACTCGGCAGCCTCCTCCGCCCGGGTCAACTGGGCCAAGAGCTCTGGCCTGACGGTAGGGGCCGGGTGGCAGGCGAGCTCCCTCCCACCCGCGCTTCAAGCCATCCGGTGGAGCGCGGGTCCACTGCTCTATCTGGGCGTTTACTTCTCCGCCACCCATCCCTCCCCGGCAGAGAACTGGCAGGATTTGGAGGGCAGGGTGTTTGGGCGGCTGCGGAGATGGACAGGACTGCTCCGGTGCCTATCCCTCCGAGGGAGGGCACTGGTGATCAACCAGCTCGTCCTGTCCATGCTCTGGCACCGGCTCAACACCCTGGTCCCGACCCCGAGTTTCCTGGCCTACCTCCAGAAGATAGTTCTGGAGTTCTTTTGGCCAGGACTGCACTGGGTCTCTGCAGGGATTCTGAGTCTTCCCCTGGAGGAGGGCGGGCAGGGCCTGTGCTGCATCCGCAGCCAGGTCCACACCTTCCGCCTCCAGGCCCTGCAGAGACTCCTCTATGGTGCAGGTAGTCCGGCGTGGAGCCACTTGGCGCGCGTCTTCCTCCGCCGCTTCCGAGGGCTCCGATACGACCGGCAGCTCTTTTTTCTCCACCCGAGAGGTCTTCCGCGAGACCTCTCCGAGCTGCCGGTCTTCTACCAGGACCTCCTCCGGACCTGGAGGCTCCTCTCGGCCTCCAGGCCCCTTGCGGTCACCGAGGGGGAGGACCTCCTCGCGGAGCCCCTGCTACACAACCCCCAGCTGCGTGTGCAGGTGGCGGAGGCCCCCTCGGTGCAACGGCGGTTGGTCCTGGCAGGAGTCACCAGGGTCGGAGACCTCCTGGACTACGCCCGGGGGGCCTGGGTGGACCCCCATGCGCTGGCTCGGCGTATGGGGCTCTCCACCCCTCGAACCCCCCGACGCGTACTCCAGGAGGTGAAGGCAGCCTTGCCCCCCACGTCTTTGACGTACCTCGAGCGGGTCCTGCAGGAGGGCTCTCCCCGCCCCCCCCCCTCAGCCCGAGCCCTCCGGTGCTCACCATCGGGCCTCGGCCCCGCGAACCCCCTCAAGCCCCCCATCCTCATGCCCCAAGCCGGCTGCTTGACCTGCAGCCGGCCCTCTTCCAGACCGCGCCTAGGGAACACCTGTACACGCTCGTGCTCCACACCCTTCACTTCCTCGCCCTCGCGTCCCGCCCAGACACCAAGTGGCGGGACCTCCTACCACCCTTGGAGGGCGAGGATCCCCGGTGGGCCAGTCTGTATTCCACCTTGACCCCGCGGCCCGCTGGGGACATCTGTTGGCGGCTCCTTCATGGAGCCGTGAGCACGGGCGTGTACTTGGCGCGGTTCACCTCCCTCCCTGACACCTGCCCCTTCTGCGGCGTGAGGGAGACCCTGGCGCACGTGTACCTGGAATGCGCCAGGTTGCAGCCCCTCTTCCGGCTCCTCCAGAACCTCCTGCTGAGGTTCTGGCTGCACTTTTCCCCGCACCTGTTCATCCATGCACACCCCATCCGTGGCCCCACGAAGTCGCGGGACCTCCTCGTCAACCTCCTCCTAGCCCTGGCCAAACTAACCATCTACAGGACCAGGGAGAGGAGGTTGGCAGGGGGGGCTCCCTGCGACTGTGGGGCCTATTTCCGGTCCCTTGTGAACTCACGTCTCCGGGCAGAGTTCCTCTGGGCTGCGTCAGCTGGCTCCTTGGACAGCTTCGAGGAGCAGTGGGCGCAGTCTGGGGTTCTCTGCTCGGTGTCCCCTTCTGGCTCTCTTTTTCTTAACCTGTGACCCCCACGCCCTTTCCTGTTTTTTCATCTGTTGTCCCCCGTAATTAGTTGGACCTGGGTCCAGTGGCTCCGCCCCTAGGCTGGGGGGGGGAGCCTGTAGCGGTGGGTGGGCTTGCGCCCACCCACCTACCCCAGCTTCCAAATAGAGTACTCTTGCATAGCCGTCTGGCCTGACCCCGTCACAATAGTTAAAAATTTATTGGAGGAGGGACTATGAATCTGATTCTCCTACACCCTAGGGGCATGACTTCATCACAGGGCTCTAGAATCCTAGAAGATTAGGGTTAGAAGCGACCTGTAGAGGTCATCTAATCCAACCTCCTGCTCAAAGCAGGACCAACTCCAACTAAATCATCCCAGCCTTTGTCAAGCCAGGCCTTAAAAATCTTTAAGGAGAGAGATTCCACCACCTCCCTAGGTAACCCTTTCCAGGGCTTTACCACCTTACTGGTGAAAAAGGTTTTCCTGATATCCAACCTAGACTTCCCCCACTGCAACTTGAGACCATTGCTCCTTGTTCTGTCATCTGCCACCATTGAGAACAGCCTAGCTCCATCCTCCCTGGAACCCCCCTTCAGGTAGCTGAAGGCCACTTCAAATCCCCTCTCACTCTTCTCTTCTGCAGATTAAACAAGCCTTTTTTGCTCAGACTCTCCTCAAAGTCATGTGCTCCACCTCCCTAATTATTTTTGTTGCCCTCCACTGGACTCTCCAATTTTTCCACATTTTTCCTGTAGTGGGAGGCCCCCTATCTAGACACTACTCCAAATGTGGCCTCACCAGTGCCAAATAGAAGGGAATAATCACTTCCCTCAATCTGCTGGCAATGCTCTTATTAAAGCAGCCTAATATGCCGTTAGGCTTCTTGGGAACAAAGGCACACTGTTGACTCGTGTCCACTGTAACCCCCAGATCCTTTTCTGCAGAACTGCTGCCTAGCCAGTCAGTCCCCAGTCTGTAGCAGTGCATGGGATTCTACCATCCTAAAGTCAGGACTCTCCACTTGTCCTTGTTGAACCTCATCAGTTTCTTTTGGCCAAATCCTCCAATTTGTCTAGGTCACTTTGTATTCTATTCCTACCCTCCAGAGTATCTACAACTCCTCCTAGCGTAGTGTCATCTGCAAACTTAATGAAAGTGCAGCCCACCACATCATTCAGATCATTAATGAAGATTTTGAACAGAACCTTCCCCAGGACTGACCCCTTGGGCACTCTGTTTATTACTGACTGCCAGCTAGACATCAAGCCATTAATCACTATCCATTGAGCCTGACAATCTAGCCAGCTTTCTGTTGACTTTATAGTCCATTCATCCAACCCATACTTCTTTAACTTGCTGTCAAGAATACAGTGGGAGACTGTATCAAAAGCTTTGCTAAAGTCCAGATATACCATGTCCACTACTTTCCCCACATCCACAGAACCAGTCATCTCATCACAGAAGGTAATCAGGTTGGTCAGGCATGACTTGCCCTTGGTGAATCCATGCTGACTGTTCCTGATCATCTTCCTCTTCCAAGCATCTCAAAATGGATTCTTTGAGGATGTGCTCCATTATTTTTTCTGAGGATCACTGGCCTGTAGTTCCCTGGATCCTGCTTTTTCCCTTTTTTGAAGATGGGTACTATATTTGCCTTTTTGCAATCATCTGGTACCTCCCCAGTCACCATGAGTTTTCAAAATTAATAGCCAAAGCATAATTCTCATGCTTCCTTTGGCTCAGTGAATATTCAAGTATTTTCTATCAAGTGGAACAGCTTCAACAGGTGAGATTGAGAGCAAGCAGCGTGGTGGCATTAGGATGTAAAGAGCAGTGTGCATGCCCAGTGGCAGAAATTTAGGACTAGGTGACCTTACAGATGGAAACCTAGATGCCTATATGGTTAGGCTGTTGCTGAGCAGGGGTTTTGAGGATCTAGATTTTGGAGTTGGGCCACCTAAACTGGCAGCCAGAAGTCTAAATCCCTTTGTGGATCTAGCCCTAAAAGACTTGCCTAAAAATCTCACAGGATGTCTGTGACAGAACAGTAAGTTGAACCAGTGCCTATTGAACATAAAGCTAGTGCCCTCCTCATTGAACCATCCTTCCTCCCTGCTGTTGCATACATAGTTATAGTAAATACCAATGCAATATAGGCTCCCAACTCACCTCAACTGGCAGAAAAAGTTACTAAGCTACGTCATGCTTTTCTAGCCCATGAGTGGCCACTAGTACTCAACACTCCATGCGCTGGGTTCTTGGGGAACTGAATCTGTGTAATCATGAGCCCATTAACTCATTACCTTTGTCCCTAGAGCACCTCATGCCCCCTTATACACAAGTCTATTCAGGGTTGGTGTGAAGACCTTCCGAGCATGAGTGGTTGTAGAGAACAGCTTCAGAGTCATTCTGCCTGTGCCCTCCCAGTGGAGGGCTATAGCTATGCAGCAGATGTTCCCTGCATAACAGTGACTGTCACCTTGGAACTAGATGATCTTGCTCTCATATGAAAATATAAATCAAGTTGCAAGAAAAATATAAATTTGGCCAGCCAGAATGAACCAGCCACTCTTGTGTTAAGTGTTTCACTTTCCCCTCATCTTTTTTTTTTAATCTGAATTGCCTGTTAGAGACAACTAATTCTATCATGTCGCTATCTAAATGTAATCTTAATTGCCATGTCATTATCTGGGAGAAAAATCTGGAAAATCTGTTATTGGTGGGAACTCTTTTCAAAAAAGGAAACTAAAAAAGTGGAATTAATTCTGAAAATGTCATTTCATCACCATCGTGCATGCCAACAGCATTGTCCCTGCAGCGCTATTGCAGAAGGGCAGGCTGTAGAGCTGTATACGAATGATTGCCTCTATTTAGGCCTTATTCTGCCAATTCATAGGACTCTAACTGCAGCTATAAAATGATTAGGTAGCGTAAATGGCACATTTTGTTATGACATTAGGTGGTGGCATAACATTGTTTTAAAAACACCTTTTTAGTACTTTTTAAAAAAGACTTGGCCAATGACTGTGCAAGACTCAGCCAAGTCTACACTTACCTTCCGGCTTCAGCAGCAGTCAACGGGAGATATGCAAGTGACGTAAATCACTTGCGTATCTCCTGTCGACTTCTCTGCATCTGCTCCATGTGCCATCCACGCTGCGCTGCACCAAAGGGAACAGCGTTCCCTTTGACGCAGCGCTACACCACTTACCGGGGTGGTTTTCCTACGTCGATTGCAGGATCGACTGAACGGGTCTACACAGACCACTCAGTCGATCCAGAGCAATCAATCTGACGGCGGCGAATTCGCCGCCATCAGTGTAGACCTAGCCATTATAAGGGTAGCAATTCAGACCAAATAGAAAAATACTGTACATGTTATTTGGAGTCTGATCCTGCTTTCTTTGTGCACCACACATTGACGTTGATCTTTGGGTACCTCAGAAAAGTGGTGGTAAGCTATCTGTTGAGTCCCTGGTATCCAGGCTCAGGTCACGGCTGCTCCTTTGTTTATTTAGATGTATCTGACATATTTCTATAGCGTATAATTTCCTTTGTGAATCCTCTTCCTTATCCTATTTATAGATCTGCAAAGAGCAAATGGAAACCATAAGCATGCTATCAAAGGCCCCATTCACCTCCTACAAAAGAAAAAAAATAGATGTGATGTGTTCTAACGTTGGTGTATCTCCTCACATATGGTTGTCTCCTGCTGTGTCCCAAAGGGGCATGCAGGCAAAAGGGAACCAAAGTCACTAAAAAGAAATGTCGAGCTTTAGAATATGTTCACCTTTTTTTTTCCATTCAGTTCAATTCTATATAGATTCTTATACAGCCCTCCACACTATAGTGCATTCAGCAATATGGCAACCATTTGTCCTGTGAGGTTCATTCATTCTGTAACCCTCGCCCCAGTGTGCGTGGTGTCCTAGTCTCCTACTTTAGTAAGGGTTTTTTGGGTTTTTTTTTTATGAATATTAGAATATGTTGTACACTAAGATGTATTCCTCTAGGAAAAATCAGGCCCTTCTCAAACATAATTATAGCACACACTTAACCGTTACCTGCAGGGGAGAAAGTTAAAACAGCCTCTTCGAAACTGTCTCCCTTCCTATTGCAAGTGAATTAAAGGTGACTTGAAAGAAGGAGAAATAAAAGTTATGTCCTACTTTGTTTCTTTATGATCACTAATGGAGCTGGAGGGGTTTTTCTTTTCCTTTTAAAAAGGACTATAGCAGACAGCTGAGGGGAAGAATAAAGGGACCTGAGGAGAGGCAAGATGGTGCAGTGGTTTGGGTGCTGGCCTGAGACTTGGGAGACCCAGCTTCAGTGTAGATATTTGGGCTTGGGATGGAGCCCGGACTCCAAGACTATTCCTACTTGTTGCGTTTAAGAGCCCAAACTTGCTCCTTTTAGCCCTGTGAGCCCAAATCAATTGATCCAGGCTCTGAGACCCCTGCCTAGGTCTTTTTTTTTTTTTTGCTGTGTCGGTGTCTTTTTTTAAAAAAAAAAAAAAAAAAAGTGGTGGGAGAATGGGGAGACTTAGATGGAGGGAGAAGTAAAGAAAAGTTAGAGATGGAAAGAGACAGGCAGGCACAGAAAGAGAGAAAAGGTGGAGCGAATTAAGGAAAGGGAAAGGGAGGATAGAAAATCTGAGAGAATCCGTAAGTTTAAAAAATAGTATCTGGTCATACAGAGAGTCTGATGTAAACCTATTATAATAAAATACACAAAGTAGTTGTCATGGGGACAGGCTTGAGTAGGAGGGGGATGCAGAGATTTGGCAGTGGGTGGGAGATGAACACAGGAACCTAGAATTTTTAGAGAGGAACAGACAGGCCCTGGTCATATAGGATGTTGTATATCAACAATAATGGCACTTGGCAATGACTTGACATATTTAAGTATGCATGTTGGGTGGAGAAAGTCTGCACGTTTGACGCCTGATAGCTTTGGCCAATGTTTGCTGGGCTGTTTTGTTTTGTTTTGAACCAAACCTAATTGACCATAGCCAAATCACAGTCAAAGGTCTGTCTCCTTTCCTTTCCTATTCCTTTTAAAAAAATTTTAAATTTAATAAAATCTCTCTCCTGAAATGTCTTAAAATCATTTAAAATTCAGGGAACTGCACCAGGCACTTCATTTTTTACAGAAAAGAACTTCTGGGTCCTTCCTCTTTTTTTCTCATTCCATCAATACACTTTCTCCATCCAGGGCAAATCTAAACAAGGGTATTTATAGGAACAAGAGTTGAGAACCTCAGGGAAGTGCCCCTGCCTACCTCACACACACTTATGTTTGGCTGGCTATGGGCCTGCCGGCAGACATGAATTCCTTTTGGATACTTTGGTGCTCTCTTTGCAACCTACTGCCGCAAGGTAATGCCAGAGCATGACATATCACGTGTAACGATGGTCTTCAGTATTGGTGAGCTCCCACTCCAATTCTTACCTACCTTAACCACTAGCTATATGCAAATATAGTCTTATGTCCTTCCTCCTGTGTAAACATGGACTAAAATTTGGTCCTTAATTTGTGCTTTGGTAAATAATCTGCTGTCACCTGATATTTCTACCAGTCTGTGTTCTGTTTGTCTGTTGAAATGGATAGTTTTATTAGATGTCTATGTCATACATGCACTTGTTCTTGAAAATCAGTAACAATTAACTTTAAAAAAAAGAAAAAGGGAGGCAGAGTGAAGGGATGTAGCCATGTTCTCTTGTGCAGCTGTAAACCAAAACAAAGCTGCCTGTCGGCCGGTCAGCTCTGATGGTAGCTTTTTATAATGTGGGAAATAAATACATAAATTCTACAGTTTGGCAAAGATGCTTTCTATGGAAAGGTACTGTGATTGTGGTGCCTAGCTCTATCACGTGACTCTGCTGTTCATCGTGTAGGGTGCAGACATGGGAAACTTTTTATTTTTTAATTTGTGTATGTAGAGCTTATAAAAGGGAAGGATGTACAGCACTGTATTGAGCTAAGAATAAGGTGAGAGAGGAGCTTTTTCCCCAGTGCTCTACTAATGCATTTCAATTCTGACTAAGTTGCAACACCCACGCTATTCCAGTCCTTAACATCTCTTCAGTAGAGATGTACACGGAATGTTTTAGTGTTTAGGGCACTTAGCATTTAAATGGGAGAAATCAATTTCACATTGCCATACAAATGCTATACTATATTATCACATGACAGAATTACATTGACCTTGATCATGCACTCTTTGTGCTCTTAAAATTCTTTTAAATTAATGGGAGTTTTGGGCACACAATACATGCAGGATCATACTCAATATAGTCAAAATGAAATGCCTGAATCAAAAAAAAAAAAGGGAATTTATTCTGACTGTAAATTGGGTTTTTGCAAAGCAAATTTACCAATAACCTTGGCATTTTCCTCCCTGACATTTAGGTAGCATAATCTGAGATGAGAAAATCATCATTCCAGTCATGGACTCCTTTTTATTAGAATGCCCAGATGGGCATCATTGAAATAAACAATATAAAACAGATCCACACGTTTTATATCTGATGCAAAACCAAAGGCGAAATAAGCAAACAAAATAAATAGTGATTCATGGAGATTTATAGGTTTGATTTATATAAACGCAATTTACAGATGAGTTTCATTTCTATCTACAAGAAACATACATTCAATAGAAACTGGAAATGAAAGAGACAGAAATCTTTAGAGCAACTGTATCAAGGCCTTGCGAGCCTCTCAGGAAGCCCCATTATCTAATATATAGAGAAACAGTGGGTAGGTGTCTAAATTGGCCATAGAAGATTTTCTGCGGAAGGATCTTTAAGGGAAAGAGAATAAAGTAAACCTTACACAACAGAGGCTTTTCTTATGTGATTAGATACTAGAGTTAGTCAGACAATGGGTTGGTTGTTTTTTTAGAGAAAATGTTAATGAAAACAAAAATAATTTCTATTAATTTTTTCACAGATAATTTTGAGTTTTTGACAAAAAAATCACACCCCTAAAAAAATTTCATCTGAAAACTAAAGTTTTGATCTGGGAAATGCTGCCACAGTGTCTTATGGGAGTTCTAGTTCAAGTGCCTCATGCCTCCATTCCCCTCCATGGATCGAGCTCTGTGGCTGGCCTACAACTCCCATGTTGCACCATGGTCTCCCAGGTCTCTGGCATCCCAAACTAGCACCTTAACCACCTTCCTCCTCTGTCTGTCAAACTCTACCTGAACAAATCTAATGTTTTTCCTCTGCTAGGGTAAGGCTATGATATACAAGGGCAAAAACTGGAAGGTAAAATGGAATGAATAAATCACAGGATCATCCTAGAAAAAGAAAGAGAAGCATGCAGAGAACCTTGCCTTCTGAAAACAGCAGCTCCGATCCTAACTTAGTGCTAAGAGAGTGCTCTCAAGAGAGAAGAACAATTAAGCCCAAAGACTTGATGGAAGACTAACACAACTTTCAGAGGATGGTTTTAGAGAGAGAATATTTATAGTTTTTTGTTTTTTAAAAAAACAAAAACATCAAAAGTTAGCTAGCTAGTTGGAGGATCTCACTTTTCACATCATGATGGGGACTCAAGGAGTATCTTATGAAAAAACTCGGAACTTACATTTTTGGTAGTCAGAACAACGTAAAACCTCTAAAACTTGTAGAGCTAAAAAGCTCAGCTTTTTCCTGTCCTTTGAAATTAACAATAACTGGATATTGGAAGATTGAACAGAGAATTAGATATCTGATGTTTCTTGACATGCCAGCCAGAAATCGCCTCTTGCCTCCCCGTGGATAATTTTGACTTTTCAGCAAAAATATCAAAAACCAAAATATTTTGTGTGTTCGGGCATTCTGTTTTTGATTGAAAAATCAAAAATTTCCACAGAAAACATGCACTTTTTGCTGTCAAATTCATTTTGTAAAAAATTCAATTTTCTGTTGAAAAACAGTTTCAAAGCAAAGTTTTCAACTAGCCCTAGACTTGGTAGAGGAAAGAGCAAAAAACCTATTTTGAAGACTATCTTCCAGTAAGCCAGTGAGAAAAAGTATTGTTCTGTCAAGTTTCTGTGAAAAAGCAGTTGTATTACCTGCCTGAGAAGGCCTGGTCTAAATCTTAGGTCAACTGAACTGTCATTCAGGGGTGGGGGGAAAATTCACACCCCCAAAAGATGTAGTTAAGCTAAATTCTTCCATCAACCTAACTACTGCCTCTTGGGGAGGTATATTTAATACAGTAGTGGGAGAACCCTAGCTACAGTGATGGGCAAACCTCTTCTGTCGCTGTAGGCAGTGCACGCTACACTGGCCTAGCTGCAGCTGTACTGCTGTAGTGTAGACATTCCCTCGGTCTGAGAAGTAAAACATGTAAGGAACAGCCTTTAAAATGTTGTACTTTGAGGGGCAGGAACCTGTGATCGGTCCAGAAATGCTCATTTGGTTATCACAAAACCCCTTGTTTTACAGGCATGTACGAAGTCTGATGACTAGTCTGAAATAGGTAGGCTGGAATAGAAGAGAGATTAAGGACGCTTGCTCAGGAGTTGGTTGTCATATTTGTTCTTGTGTGCAGCCTTTTAAAGTGTATGATTTTACTTAGTCACCTCTCCTCAACTGTGAGCAATGTAAATCTGGAATTTGTGAATTCCCCCATTGTGTGTTGACAGGATAAAAGGCTTTTGGCTGCAAATTACTAGAGAGATACTCACCATCCAGGGTTTAGAGCCATGTTTCAATTGCTAGAGAGTATATATGCCCTTTCCTCTACTCCCTTTTCTGAAAAAATGCAATTTACCCCGCTACAGGGTCTGCTGCTAGAAAAAAAATTGCTGTAAATCAGAAGTATTGTTTTAGAGAAGAAAGGGCTTAGTGACTTTCCCATGTGATGGAGCTGCCAAAGAGATCAAACAACTGTTTCTGGAAAGTTTACTAGCTAAATTTAGGCAGAAACCCCTTCTTCTTTGTGATTTAGGAGGAAGTGGAAACACAAACTACAGATATTTAGTTTAGATTAGGTTTAATTTCTGATGACATTAGTTATGCTTCTTTGGAAGATTTGGTCCAGTTTAAAAACTGACATTTTTCAGTATAATTGTATCGGCAATCACAAAGCTGTATTGCAGAATGGTATCACTCCTGGAGAAACACTGAAAAGCTCCCAGGCTTAGTTCAGTGAGATAATCACCTCATAGTTTGGATGTTTAGCTGAAGCATTTTGCAGCTATCTTGAACCACTTGCAATTGAAAATGAAGCTTGGAATTTCATGAGAACAGGCTTTCCTGTGAGAGTTCCAGTATTTAGTGCTCCCAGTCAAGATGGAAGTACCATAGGAACAGTTTTTCTTGCCACATTTCACTACATCTGCTTCTTATAAACTAAAGCCTGATTTGCACCTAAAACTTAGGTCGACCTAAGCGTGTTGCTCAAAGGGTGTGAAAAAATTATACCCCTGAGAGAAGTAGTTAAGTCGAACTAAGTCCTGATATAGACACCAATAGATCAACAGAAGAATTTTTTGTCAATCTAGGTATCATCTCTCCTGCAAGAGGATTAACTACAGAGACAGAAAAGCCCCCAACAACACTGTAGCAAGTGTCTACAGTATAGCGCTCCAGTGGCATACCTGCAGTGCTGTAGCTGTGCTGCTCTAGCATCTAAAATGTAGACATATCCTAAGAGAACTTTTTTGAACTTCCTGGAAAGTTTGGTTTGGGTTCCATTTGAGTTTTGAATGAAAGTTTGTAGGAACAGGGGGGTTCTTTTTTCTGGACTTGTTCACCCATTTCTAATAGTTATATAGAAGTCGCTGAAGAAGAAAAATACAGTTTCCATGAAAATAGCATACTGTAGAAATGTAAAAAAACCCGGTAACAATTAGATCAGGTTGGAACAATTTTCAACGAAATGAAATGTTTTCAAAAATGCTGTTTCACTGAAGCTGAAGCGTTTCACAGAGCTGTATCTGTTTTGGTGTCATTTTCATAGTGAAGGATATATGGTCCATGGATTCTCAGGCCACTTCTGAGGAGAGAGAGTGATGTGAACTGAAAACCTGAGCTTTTTTTATTCGAAAATGAACTTTTCAACACAAGTCAGCTTCATGAAAATGTTCAAAAGGTTTTGTTTTCATTCCAATGCAGAAAGAGAACACATTGCAAAACCTCAAAAGTTGCCATGGAATACAGTTGTTGTCCTCCAGACCTCTAGTAAGTATGCCAGACATTCTTTTGGGGGTGCAAAGAGGCATTTTATATAGAAGTAAAGGAGAGGAAAAGAGCAGCTGCACCAGAGAACAGCTGGCTTTACCTGGGGTGCAAGTGCAGATCGCTTCTAAGTGAAATTTATTAGTCCCTTATCCTGCAATCATTTGCTCATGTGCTTAATTTTATGCCTGTAACTAGTGCATTTGAGGGCCTGCTCATGGGTATACAGTTCAGTATGTTCACACATATTTGCAGGATCGGGGGCAGGGATTGTCACTTGTTTGGGACAGGAATCTTACTTAACTTTACTTTACTTCTGTAAAATAACTAATACAATTTTGGCTGCTCAAAATAAATATATGTGAAGTGTATAAAGTGCACAACTGTGGAGCTTATTACGTGTGATTCCTATAAGTACGGAGCTTATAAAAATTTTTATCTTCTATGTTCCACTCTTAGTCCCTACTGCACTCCAGTCTCTTTTTCCAGGGGGTAAGGATCCCTGGACAGGACCAGTGCCATATGAACACTACCAAGCACTGGACAATGCTTTTCAGTTAACAGTAACATGTAATGTAAACTGTGGGGAGGGTGGTCGGATGTCAGTTTATACATGGATATATACAGTAATAAGAACTACTTATATAAATGAAATCTCTTGAATTTCCTTATAGCACTATTCAGAATGAGTACTTTTAAAGTTACTTTGAAAAGTGAGTGGGTTCAGAGGCAGTTGTTGAGCCTGAAAACTTCTTTAATTTGTGTCTATTTAATTAGCTTAATGCTCATGTTGTTATACTGTGTATGCTACTGACCAAACTGCATAATCTGCTGCTCTGCTGTGCTGCAGCTATACTAAGTCCTATGATGAGCTAATGTAGAAGACATTAACCTTCCTAGTCTGACCCTGGTCCTTTTATTTGCATTCCCAACAGGCTTTCATTCATCTCTTCTGCCAGTGCAATTACAGGGTAGGGAAAAGAGTTCTTTTTCATTGGCTAATCTGTAAACATATATTTGTATGACATCAGGCATCCTATAAAGAAGTGCTTACAGTGCAGAAATAGCTGCAAATACTAGAGGGTATATTTTACAGACAGTGCTCAGAGACTTAGCAGCATGATTCCTACTGACATTAATGGGAGTCATGAGCCTAAATCATAGTGCATTGCTTTCAAAACTGACCCCAGAAGACATTTCCTGACAGAGAGAGAGACAAAATAAGAAATAAAAGTTTATAAAACCAGAGCGCTGAAATGATTGAATAACAACTGGCGACATTGGTACCAAACTATATGAGTTATGAATGTGATAAGCTTGTATGTAACCTATAAGCCTGAGAGATGAGTGAAGAGAGAATATCTAATCAGAGTCTCAACATTTTTATATTTTCACTCTGTGGAAAACATGGGCTTGACCTCATTTCTAGTTACTAGATCTAGATGTCTTATGACAGTGAATTTGACTGGCAGTCTACAAAAACTATATGTGCTGTAAGACACTCATCCTCCCAGTAGGTGGCTTGGCACAGCAAAATTTACCTGGTCTTCTGGGATCATGGGGCTTAATATAGTCAGCAGAAGCTACAAGGGAGTTCATTCATGGGCTATTGATGTATTAAACCTCAGCTGCATTTTAAGGAATGAGGCTAACGGCTGAGTTTCTTCAGCAACCGCAGAACAGCACCAATGTTCCATTAATGTACAGTCTGGACTATCTCAGTATTTTTGTCTTTATTAATTTGAGATTATTTGGAGTCAGTGGAGCTATGCTCGTCTACATCAGCAGAGGATCTGGCCCATAAAGTCCAAGCCCATGGCAAAAATAAATGTGGCCTTTGTTTGGGAACTGTCAAGTTAGAAAATTGACCCAATGTCAGAGTGCTGCAGCATGTGTGGCATGCAGGGCAATGAAATGGAAGGCACAACACACTTCTGCTGCATGAGATAAAGTGCCCTAAAATTATCTCCTAGCTGATTTTCCCTAAATGACAGGGGATGAGGAGTGGAATGCACAAACCTATTTAGGCACTTAAATCCAGCTTTAGGTGCCTAAATCCCACACAGTGATCCACTAAGCTCCCGTCAAACCCTATAGGTGCCTCAACTCACTTGGTGCCTAGGTTTTTCCCAGTAAAAATTCCCTAGGGTCCTGAGTTTCTGCCTCTGGTCATCTGTACTGCTGCTTCCCTTTACCTCTGGATACCTATCTCCTACCTATGTCCCAGGTTGATTCACCAACAAAAGGAAGACAGGTGTTTGACTGCCTCAGAGGACACCTACCGGATCAGGCCCCATTCAAAATCTGACTGGAGGAGGAGGTGCTGCCCATTTTATAACTTTAAGTTTAATGATTAGAGCACTCCCCAGGGCTGTGGAACCCAGGTTCAATTCCCTCCTCCCTGGCAGATGGGAAAGGGGTGGGGGAAAAGGATTGAAGCTGGGGTCTGCCACCTCCCAAGGGAGTGCTCTAAGCACTGAGCTGGGGGATACTCCAATGTTGGGCTCCCTCAGTATCTCCTGTTGAAGCTGTTCCAATCACTCTTCCTTTACATATCCACAATGGACCAGGGGGACTGGACCCAGGGTCTCCTGTCCCCCAGGTGGGTGCCCTAAACACTGGACTACAGAGTTATTTCTCTCCAGCCAGATGACTCTCTTTATCTACAGTGGAACATCTTCAATAGGAGCGATGCCTATAGGTTCAGGCCCTACTGTCAAGACACCTGTTCCCCGGTCTAGTTTGAGAATCCTCCTTCAGGACCTCGGGGGGTATATCTATGCAGCCCAGGGCAGCAGGAGTCCCTGCCTGGGTGGACAAATGTGGGCTAACGCTCTAAAAATAGCTGGCTAGCCAGTGCTTTGAAGTTGCTGCTTGCGCTGGAGCACGGGCTCTGAAGCCCATCCCTCTCCACAGGTTTCAGAGCCTGAGCGACAACTTCCAAGTGCTGGCTACACGGCTATTTTGAGAGCATTAGCCCGGGGCTGTCCACTGGGGTTGCGCTGATGTACCCTGGGTCTTTGCCTTGAGCTAGGGCTTTGAGTTGTCTGATAGCTGTGGAGCAGGGCTTGGGGGGCTTTGTATATGCTGACTGATGACAATGTAGGTGCCTACAGGGTTAGGTGACAGCTGAGTGGCAGTTTCATAAATGTCAGCGTTGCCTAAATGGTGGATTTGGATGCCTAAATACCTTTGGGGAAATGGGTCTAAGTCACTGAGATGCTTTGAAGATTTTACCCCACCGCGTTGGTGACGCAGAATCTGCTGATACAGCAGCCCAGATTAACACAGGCTGGCGATAGTTTTGAAGGTTGGTTGGTTTGTCTCCTCCTCTTGGGAATAGTGGTTGTGGAACCCCCATCCTTAGGACAGTGCATCCCATGCCTTCTAATCGATGGTTTCCTGATCTCTTCCCTCAGATGACTCTTCCAAATCATTCTCTGCAGTAGTACCTGTGCAGAGAGCCTGAAAAGGGGTGCTTACCTCTATCTGCAGTGGAGACATATGGGTTCTCCTCTTTTTTTCTTCTGGAGGTCACACACTGTCAATTTTCTTCCCTGTTCTTCAGTCCCCCGTGAACTGCCCTCTCTGATTCTTCAGCATGCTGTGGCTGCAGTATCAAATCCTGATTTCCATCCAGCAAATCTTCATTTTCTCAGATGCAATGCAGGGTTGAGACTTGGGTATCTAGTCCTTTAACCTTATCTTCCAATATGGAGACCAGCTTGCGCTTCGTGCTTCTAACCTTGGGGGAGCAAGACAAACATGGCACATCCTGTGCAGGTCACAATAGCTGATTGCTCCCTATCCATACTGTCTTCGTTTTAAGAGCTCTTCAGATGTTGTATTTATTGCTCACAGAAGCCTGAAAGGCAAAACTCTGTGGGAACTCCCTCAAGGCGAACTCTCAGAGAAACTCCCTCTGTTTGCAGATCATGATCAGTTGTATAAAATAAGAGACACAGAAAGCACACTTGAAAATGAAAGAGAATCAAAAGTGTCCCAAAACTGAGTATTCTGGCTTCTAGCCAGGCCAGCCTATGCAGTAGTGCAACTCTCTAGAGCAAGAGTAATCCCCGATATCAGCTTTGCACTGCAGGTGAGGCCACATGTTCCAAAGAAGTGAAAGTATCTGTTACAGCAGAAAAAAAGAGTATGGGGCTTTCAGGGCAACAAGCCAGGCCTCTGACCCTGCTTGAGTGACATGCTTTTACTTCATGCCACACAACGCTGCAATTCCAACCACTTTTTTTCTGAACTCTTGGAGGAGATAAACTCATTTGGCAGGGGATCTAGTACAGGGCTTACCCAAGCTTTGGCCTACATGCAATAAATGCTATTTTTGGACAATACTGTCCACACTTTTAGAATAATTTTTCAGATCTGTGGGGGCCGTCGGTAAAAATAAAAATGCACATTAGTCCAAGTTTATGAACAAGACTCTTATAATTATGGCTAACAAAATGACTACATTCTGTTCCATGATTAGCCACCAGAATCAGGGCATTGGTGCCCTAGACAAAGGCTTGGTCTACACTTACCTCCGCGATTCGGTGGCAGTGGACGGGAGTTACGCAAAGTACTCAGAACTTACATAACTCCCATCGACTTCTGTGCGCTGTCTTCACTGCACTGTGTCAATGGGAACTGTGTTCCCGTCGACACAGTGCTACGCCACTTGTGGGGGTAGATTATTAACATTGATTTCTGGATCGACTGAGCAGGTCTTCACTGACCGCTCAGTCGATCCAGATGAGTCAATCTGACAGCACCAACTTTGCTGCTGTCAGTGTAGACATAGCCAAAGACAGGATTTGACTCTTCTTCCCACACAGTGACTTCTTGTTTCCTTCTCCTTACCCATGTAGCCACAAATCTGTATAATTTCTTCCTCCGGAAGATTGTCCCTGTTTCTGCTTTGTCATTTGTGACAGGTGTTTTCAGTCTTCTAACACCACCACAGAATTACTTGTACCAGCTCCAGTGGGGTTTCAGAAAGAAGCTGTAGAGCAGCCAGTACAAAAGGTCTTGGGGATACACCTATGACCTAAAGGCATTTACATGACTAAATAGAATTGGAGAGACCTTTCTGAAGGGGGACTGGCTTGGGGTCTCTACCTAAGCCAGAGAAGAACAATTCTGCATGGCCTGTTGGTGAATGGCCCTACTGATCGCAGCTTTCTTCCGTTATTGCCCTCATAGGTTATGCCCTAATTAGTCACCTACTTGTATGTATGTTTGTATGTTGAATGGTTTAATTTTTAAATATTATAAAAGCAACACTACACGTCACTCAGGGGTGTGAAAAATTCCTACCCTTGAGCAGCGTAGTAAAGCCAATCTAACCTCTAGTGCAGACAGCAATAGGTAGATGGAAGAATTCTTCTGTTGCCCTAGCTACCGCTTCTCAGGGAGGTGGATTACCTACGCTGCCAGAAGAACCCCTCCCGTCAACATATGTAGTGTCTACACAGAAGCACTACAGTGGTGCAGCTGTGTGGCTGTAGCATTTCAAGTGTGGACAAGCCTTTAGAAAGTCATTTTTAAAACAAACACTCTTTCATTAAGTATAAACAGTAAGACCCTTTGCTTTCTAGTGAAGTAAAATCCAGCTCTGTGAGGAGCTGAGTAACCTCATCTCTCACTTAACTTAATCTATGACAACTGAGAGATTTAACACCTCACAGAAAGCGCATTTCACCTTCAAAGGATGAAATTCCAGCTCCACTGAAATCAATGGGAGATTTGCCATCAACAGAGTCAGGATTTCACCCTAGGTTTATAAACTAGTCCTGCAAATTCTCCGACTTTCTGATGGGATTAGCCTTTACTGCTCTGGTGCAAAACCACAGATCCTTTTTCGGAGCTCAGTGTATTTTATGGGATGTCTATGACACTTTTTGTCCAGAATCCCGTAGAAGATACAATCTCTGAAAAGGGTGAATCCATCTTTCATTCACATTGCTGTCCAAAGCATGGAACAATCAGGAGGAGGTTTGCCATAATTTAGACATCTGTCACACAGCAGAGCTGTGTGTTGCAGATAGATTTGTTAGTGTTAGTACATATAAACATAATGATTGCCAAAAATCTACCACCTAGCCTCATCTACCCTGCCCCCCAAAATGCTGATTGTAATAGAGTTGAATTAGTGGATTTCTTATAGCAACTTTGTTTATTTAATACGTCTAAATATCAATTAGAGATCACTAACCATTAGACAGACAGAATAGATATAACAGATGGGCCTTACCCATGGTTGATGACACGATAAACACTATGGGATTCTATTTTTAAAACTGTGTCATTCTAATACCCTTGCTCCATGCAAATAATGCTGAAGTCCATAATGTAGTGGTCAGAAATTCTGCTTCCTGATAATTTTGCACTTTGCACAAAACATGCTGTTTAAATTGTATAAGCGTTCCATGATTATGTCCTATTATCTCAGGATTATTACTAACAATTATGGGAAAGCTCATCTTGAAAAGCGTTGTTGCATAAATCTGATTATGATCATTTGGTTAAAATACAAAAATATCCAAGACAGATTTACAAATAAGCAATTAGCACATGTGATCATGATAATTTGGTGTGTAAATTAGGCAAGCAATTTTACGCACATTTTTAACATGACCTTGGGCTTCTCGTGTTTTGAAACTCAGGCTCTACGTGTCAGCTATTTAAAATATACCTCTGGAGATAAGGATGAGAGATTTATTTTCCCAATCACGATGCTGCATGAGTTGCTCCTTTGATATGCTCAGTGTGTGGTTTTTGACTATGCTGTAGATGGAGGATCCTTTTATCCTCATCAAAAGAACTTTGATTTATGTTTCTGGCACTATACTTATTGTACTATTTTACAACCATACTGAAACTTCCATTTTGTCCAAAGGAATATGAACAAAATAGCAAGGAATGATTATGTATATTAGTGGTAGGGTTTTTATTGTGTGTTTGAATGGGGTTTGGATCCTCGTTTGATTTTTAGAAAAAAACAAAACAACGAGAGTCCTGTAGCACTTTACAGATTAACAAATTTCTGTAGGCATAAGCTTTTGTGGGCTGCAACCCACTTGGTCAGATGCATGAAATAGAAATCACAGATAGGAGGGGTGTGTGTGTGTGTATGTATATATATGTGTATATATATGTGTATATATACACACACACACGCACACATCCAAGTGTAAGAAACAACAATGGGGAGGGCAAGTCCTAACCAGATCCATTCAGTTAGGGTAGATGAGGCCTATTCACAACCATTGATTAGAAGGTGAGAATATGTGAACAGTGACAATTACTTCTTGTAATGAGATAACCATTCCAAGTCCCTGTTCAGACCCAGTCTGATTGTGTCAGGTTTGCATGAGTTCCAGCTCTGCAGTTTCTCGCTGAAGTCTGTTTTTGAAGTTTTTTTTGTAGAAGTCTGGCAACTTTCAAGTTGTTTGGTTTTGTTTCTTCTGCACTCTCCCCCTGGTTCACTATCAATCACGTTGTCTTTTACATTTGTCAGTGCCTAGAGAAATTGAGGCATAGTGGTAT
Source organism: Mesoclemmys tuberculata (assembly GCA_007922155.1). Classification (NCBI taxonomy): domain Eukaryota; kingdom Metazoa; phylum Chordata; order Testudines; family Chelidae; genus Mesoclemmys; species Mesoclemmys tuberculata. Next base: position 54,321,672 of record ML675603.1, read on the forward strand.
GATATAATTATGACAGACAGCTCTTCCTGTTTAAAGAAAATAGACAATGCCATCTCCTAAAAACGTTTCAGCTATCTCCCTTGAAACAATTTCAAAGAAAGGGGAAAATTCCCTATCACACAGAAGTAAAGGTAGGAGAAAATCCTTCTGAGGAATATTACAGAGAATTTTGGAAAGGGAGGGTGTCCCTAAGAGCTCCTTAATCGCAACTGACAGAGGGCCCACTGTTCTGTAACTCCTGTGAGGCCTGACACACTCACCACAGCTAACCCATTGCTGTTATAATATTTATCTGTAAAGGGCGTCAGGTGAAGTATCAAGTGAAAGCTGGTGACACACGGTCATTGTGTGATAAATGCACAAATGGTATGTAAAGAGTTATGTATGTATGCTGGAAATACGTTCCTAAAATATGTTTTGGGGGCAGAGTTGATAGTTTTTTGTAGACAATTTTTTTTAAAGAAATGTTGATTTGCTTGTTTGCCTGTGTCTCCAATATAAATTGAGCATGGTGGTGTCCGAGACAATGGGCAGCTCATTTGTATCTGAGGTAAACACCAGTGATCAGGTGGATGAGAAAATAGCATGGTGTCAGCGCTCCGAAGGACACACCACACCGCAGTCTGAATCCCAGGGAGTCATCCTGACTCTTGAGACAAAGACAGTGAACTTTGGGGACTGTAAGGAGAAACAAAAGGGCCCCTTGTTATCCATCACTGATCCTCAGCACCAGAGCTGGTGCTAGGGCCCCGAGCAGCTCTGGGATGGGGGAGTCTATTCATTGTGAGTAAGTGTTGTGTGCCCAGAGAACTAATACCAGCACTGGCCAACCCTGTGAGGCTGGTGACTCAAGGAAGTGGCGGTACATGAGAAACTGTGGAGTTGAGCTTTTAGTCACTAGGAAGTGTGATTGTATTTTTGCTTTATTTGTAATCCTTTTCTGTTTCTATTAGCTCCGCTTAGTATCACTTAAATCACTGCTCTTTATTAATAAAGTTATTCTTGTTTTGTTACACATTCATCTCAGGGCTGTTCTATTGGAGTGAGGTGGGAATCCTCAGCTGAGCCAACAGGCTGCTGTGTATTCTAACGGACTTGGTATTTCTGGGGGCATCCAGGACAGGGGTTGGATGCTGCAGGGAGATGCTTCTGTAGAGTTCAGAAACTGAAGTACACCAAAGATTAACCTGCAAGGCAAAGTTAGGACTGGCAGAGTCCTGAGGGTTTTTTTTAATCTGGCTAGCAGACTGGGGTGTCAGGGAGCTGTCTCACATTATAGCACCAATAAATTCCTCTTTTGCTAAAGCAGAAAGGTGACAGAGTGACTTACAGTTATGGATGCCCTGAGAAAGCATCACAGGGAGCATAGCAGAGAACATATAGCAAGCCCAGAGGAGCACGCACGTGGAAGGATTTTAGCTACAATTAGAAGAGTTAGGGTGAAAGGCCATTTAATCTAAGATGACAAATGTAACCCATTTGAATTGCAATCATGAACTCTGTGTTTCACATTTACAGCACAAATCATTGCCCTTTTCATTTATTTGGGTCAGTGGCCTATAATTTTTCATATCTGGAGAGCCTCTTTGTCATCTAATAGTCTGACAGTTATGAAAGAATACATGTATATGGAATACAAGTATTGGACCAGATCCTTAGCCTCACAGTCCCTTTTCAAATCTCTGACAGCACAAAGGGCCACAAAAGCAGCTTAATTGTCCTCCTGAGGAGTCCTCTTATATAGGTAAATTCCTGGGTGGGGGCAGAGCCAGTATAACAGTTCTTGACATAGAAGGCTTATTTGGGGAAAGACTGATGTATCCTGAGCATTACTGCACTTGAAACAACTAACCGGGAAGGATACAACTTAGAGCAGCCCTGAGGATGCACTACATTGCACTGGGACCTGAACTGGTCCCTAGATAGCTCCTGGATTGGGAAAACCACAGTATCAAAGTCCCCTTTGCTCCTTTTCTCTGGTCCTTTGCTGAGCATAGCTTGGCTAGAAAAGAGGATTCAGCCCAATGTCTGTAGCTACTTAATTGCAGAAATAATGATTAATAATACTGTTAATTAAATAGTGCCCTCTAATAAAGCAAACATCAAAAACATCCAAGTGGGATCCATGGTAAAGAGCTGCTGTGTAGTTTGGGAAGAATGTACAGTAACCTCCACTCAAGCTTCAGCGTGTGGAACAGAGAGACCATCTATAGGGAGTCCATCAGTCACCTGGACTGGCTGGGGGTTCCTGGAAGTCTCCCTGCCACCCTTCTACAACCACCTGCGCTCTGATTATGAATGGGGCATTTCTGGTTTTAAGACCCTCTCTTCATTCCTTGCCCAATAACTTCCTGAAATAAAGCCAAGACAGGGGAACTGTTAGCCGTGCATATTCCCTTTGGTGGCAGGTTATTTAGTGCCCACCTATTTCTCAGCTGGGGAGAAACCTGCTCTCCTCGTGACAACAGTTATGATCTGATTTAATCTACAGTAGCTTTATTGCCATATCTGCAAGTTGAGCTGGACTCACGGCCAGCCCCTTTGGAGGGGGTTGGGCTAGGTTGTCACAGAGAGGTGCTGCTGTGGAGCTGTTGAAGGCTCTTTGGAGAACCTTAGAGCTCTGTGCCATGAACAGTGCTAGAACCAGGATTGGGCTCCAGGTTTTGTGTTCTTCTGTGTGATTCTATGTGCCAGGATTTAGGTGCCATGCTCTGCTCTTTTAGAAGGACAGAAGAGATGGTCTGGAGTTAAATTAGCTGGTACGTGCATGACATTGTCAGATCCATCTACAGGTGATAAAATGTGGGATTATTTTAGGAATTATATTTACGTTTGCATGTTGCCATTTGGGGTATAATGGTATTCCTGTTTTTCTGTTGGGATTATATAGAGTGAAAACATCAGCACTAAATATATCATTGGTGATTGAAACTACACACAAACATTCAGTAGAAGGGTTAGGAAGTTTCCAGTGCATTCTCTAGGTCATATCAAAATATACCAGCATGCTAACTTTTATGAAAATCTAACTTCCTTTAACTGTGGGCCATATTGTCCTCCCCTTGTTATACTGGTGGGGAAGCCACTGAGGATCTAGGGCAGTTCAGATCATGGAGTCTACCTCAAATCATCCCCTTCTGGGCTCCGGGAGGACGGGAGCCCCCAAATTCACAGAGGGGATGTCCTTCATGCTGCTGTTCTGGCCTTACAATCCTCCTAGCAACGTAGCTCCACAGGAGGTGTGCTGCCATTGGCAGAGTCCCCCTGGGGCTGTGTAGTAGTAGCTACAGAGACTCTGCGAGAATTAATTCTGTGTCAAGCAGCATTAACTGTAGCTCAGGTTGCCAGCTGGAAATCCTTTAAGTCAGCCAAGGACAATGCTGTGGAGATCAGTGAATCCCCTGCTCTGCTCCGCTCCCTCCCACCACAAGCCCCACCTCCAGAGAGCCTAGGCCTGCAGAACTACCTCAGCGGTGCTTCTATCACGTCCCAGGAAAAGGAAAGGGGAATAATGCCATGGAGGCATCTTTTCCCTCATTCCCTTCCTCACCTTCAACACCCCGCCCACAGACAGATGGAACAATCTCGCTCTGAGGATTTTATTACTTCAACCAAAAAATGGGGGGGAAATTTTCTACATTAAAGTCTGAAAGATTTTTTTTTTTTTTCCTTCTTGCACCAACTTGTTGCCCATGATGCTGGAGTTAGCCAATCTGTACAAAACTCAAAGTAAAAAGTTGTGTGCATGATATTTTTAGAGTAATAATATCAAAGATTCCCCATGTAGTCTGGCCTGTATAGATTCACTAATGTTCTTTTATTACTTCATCTTAGATTCCCTACCATGACCCCCCAAGAGAGACAAAATACTGCTGTAGACTCTTACAATGTTAAAAGCAAAAGAGGGGTTTTTCTGTAGCTGATGACAGAAGACGTTTCATGGCCACCTGATGACCTTGTTTACAAGTACATTACTCCCAGATGTGATTGGCAGCTCGTGCTCAATCTGGTGTTTCCAGCAGCTGCCGCTAATGATTAATCTAAACAGACAGCTAAATCTCAGGCTATTCCTAAAGTCTGGGAACTAATGACAATCTAAATACATTACTATTAACCCCATGTCACCAGGGCTTGGAATTTTCCAGCACTGAATGCTTCTTTAATCAAAACATCACTAAATTTATTATATGAAACTGAAACTTAATATAAAATACATTCTGATTTTGTTACTAAAGTTGCTGTTCTACTGATTGGAAATGGAACTGAAACAGACAATAGCAAACATTTTTCAATGTCAGGAAAATATTCAGGAAATTTTTAATTTAACATGGGCAGCATCCTTTTCTACCAAAAAGATTTTTTATGCCATGTGGGGATGGTAGAGACTCTCCAAGATGAACTTATCTGTCATTTTTTTGAGATAACAGGCTAAATGCTCTGCTGGCAAAACTCCACTGACTTCAATAGACTTGCATCAGCAGAGAATTTGATCTGATATTTACAAGAGTATTTCCCTTTACAAGATCATACCTTTTTCTCTCACAGATGGTGAGTTTCAGTAACCTGCTCCTTCTGTTACAATAAGATGGGGAATTGTTTCAAATCAACTATGTTTTTGGGGTGAAATTCACAAGGACCTCAAAATAGGGCTTAAGTGAGACATAAGTGCCATGTAGTCCTTGTATTGGCCTTCTGCATAGAAGTGAATTCCATCCTTGAGGAGAGGAACCAGAAAAGTACTGAATTAGTTATCATATTTCTGGTTTGAAAAGCAAACCAATTGTAAAATTGTCTTTTTGATTACCTCTGAGACATCCTGTTATGTATGCCCTGTTATTTTAAAAATCATATGTAGAATAGGTTTTGACATTTCCACCTAAAGCAAAAATATCTTACATACCAATCCAAAATATTCTCATTAGGGCACCCATTAATAGAAAAGATGCACCATTTTTATTGATGATAAAAAAAAAAAGCTCTTATTCATTTTTTTTTTTTTTTGTTACTGACTGGAAATGGATATGTAAACTGGCCTGACAATGTCCAGCCATTCCTTTTCCGGAGCAGAGAGTTTTAGTCTGTCCAAGTATTATTCATTTCACCATTTGTCAGAGGAAAAGCTTTTTAGCTTTCATTCCTTATTTTAAATTCATGCAGGAATCACTCTGTAAATATAAGATTGTTAAGAACAAGACTACATATTTATTCTACGATCATGACCAGCTGGTCTTACTATATGGGAATTGGAAACCTGAGAAAACTTGTGATTCCTCATCATCTGAGTTGAAAGTGGAGTGCATAGTGGAGTTTTACATGGATATTTAATAATATTTTATATTCACTGATTTTAACATTGGTTCCATGTAATCTTACTGGTTTAGGCACTTAGACCATTTGTGAAGAAATATGATTGATGATGTTCAATGAAAATGTAGTAGATGATTTAGCAGATTTCTCTCCTGTTCAGTAATTTAGAGGGTTTTTTGGTTGATACTTTTAGGGGCCCCTTTAATCTAGACCCTCAGCTGGTGTGAGTCAGCATAGCTTCATTGATTTCACTTTATTTCAGCTGAAGATCTGGCCCTTTCTGCCCACATTGCAGTTGGGAAGTATGAATGTAGCACAGGTAGGCATATCCAAGATAGATTTGATTAAGCCAGCTCGCTAAAAATAGTAGCATACCTGCAGCAGCATGGGTGGTAACAAGAGCTAGCTGCTCGAGTGCAATGCTGCCTGGACCCCTTGGGTGGCTAGCTTGTGTCACTGCCTGGGCCACTGCAGCTACATGGTTATTTTTAGCAAGATGACTCCATCAAACCTAGCTTATGTCTGCCCACATGTGTGGTCATACTATCTGATTGCCATGTAGACGTACTCTTGGAGAGAGCTGATATCTCTATTCTAGTGTATAGTCCTGGGTGTATTCATTGGTTATAGGATACCTGAGCTGCCAATGTGATGCAGCTGTGAAAAAGGCTAATGCAGTCCTAGGATGCATCAGGTGAGGTATTTCCAGTAGAGATAGGGAAGTGTTAGTACCATTAAATAAGGCACTGGTGAGACCTCATCTGGAATACTGTGTGCAATTCTGGTCTCCCACGTTTAAGAAAGATGAATGCAAACTGGAACAGGTGCAGAGATGGGCTACTTGGACGATCAGAGGAATGGAAAACCTACCTTATGAGAGGAGAGTTGAGGAGCTTAGCTTATTTAGCCTAACCAAACGAAGAGTTTGCTCTCTATAAATGCATCAGAGGGATAAATACTAGGGAGGGAGAGGAGTTATTTAGGTAAAGCGTCACATTTGACACAAGAACAAATGGATATAAACTGACCATCAATAAGTTTAGGTTTGAAATTAGGGGAACCATCAGAGGAGTGAAGTTCTGGAACAGCCTTCTGAGGAGACCAATGGGGGCAAAAAGCCTAACTGGTTCAATACTGATCTTGATAGGTTTATGGAGAAGATGGTGTGATGAGACTGCCCACAATGGCATGTGGCCCATTTGTAACTTCTACCAGCAAATATCTCCAATGGCCAGAGGTGGGAACCTAGATGGGAAGGACTCTGAGTTACTACAAAGAATTCTTTCCCAGGTGTCTGGCTGTTGGGTCTTGCTGACTGCCATATTTATGATCAGGAAGGAATTATCTCCCAGGTCACATTGGCAGAGACCCTGTGGGTTTTTTTTGCCTTCCTCTGCAGATATAGGGCATGGGTTACTTGCTGCTTTAAACTAGAGAATCTGTAACTTGAAGTGTTTAAATCATAATTGGAGGACTTTAGTAGATCAGCCAAAGATTAGGTCTATTATAGAAATGGGTGGGTGAGATTCTGAGGCCTGCAATGTGTTGGAGATCAGCCTAGACGATCACGATGGTCCCTTCTGGCCTTAGAGTCTGAGTCTTTGCTGCAGGTGCTGTGGTAATGGCAATGTCATCTAATCAGCTTTAGTGGGTACAGTGACATTTTCAGAATAAGCATTAGCGAGGGGCCTGAGTCAGAACTCCGTATTCAGACTCTTCAAAACTGTGGCAGAGTCCACATCCCAACATAATGGCCTCAGTCCCACATCTAATAAATACACATAAAGTTGCATCTTCTGTTCCACTCAATGTCTGGTCTGCTCACTGACTTAACTTCAAATTTCCAGCTGACTCGAGGTTCAAATATTTCTGTTGTTAGAGTTCCATAAACAAATTCAACTAAAACTTTCTATATGACACATTTACATATTATATCAATTTAATTTTTCCATTAAAATTTTCTGGATAAGGATATAAAGACTCAAGACACTTCAGAGAGATTTATAGGGGCCTTAAGATTTTTTTTTTAAATTTCATATCCAGAACTCCAACTGGTAAACTGGTTTACCAGCCTAAACTTCTTTGTGTAATTTGCAATTGCTTGAATAAGTCCTAATAAATAGCTCATAAATGTATTGCCACTAGAATGCATTAAATTAGCATGTCTGTCTACTGAAATTTGTTTTTCATTAACCTAAAATGATCAGAACTCTATAGCTCACAAGAATCGGGTTCCTATTCTTCAAGGTGCTAAGCCCCTCTTTTGAGATGCTGAATGCCCTCATTATCAGTGAAGTCAGTGGCAATTCCAGGTGTTCAGCAAATCACAGAATTGGGCCCTTAGTTAGAAGGTGCTTGTAAATTAAATGAAGATCTGTTCCCAACATTCTGTTTGGAATTTAATTTAGTGCCATTAATAAGATTACACATAGCTGCAAACATAGCCAAATGTCTCTATTAATGTATTTAATTATATTTATGATTCTCACACATAAACCATAAATTATTTATATCTTCCTGCATCAGCCAATATGAGATTATCTTTTTAAACTCTCCTGACTATCACACCAGGAAATTAAACCAGTTATGTCGGCTACGAAGAATGCAACATTATTCTGATTAAACTCAGAGGAAGCAGATGCCAGAATATTGTTTATCAGCTATTTTTCTGGTGGTAAAAAGTGAATTAGAATATTTCCGAGCATTAATTTAAGGGTACAGTCCAGTACTGTCATTACTTTGAATTTATCTAATTTGGTGATGAGAATGCTGTGTGATCTAAATACACATTTTAAAGTTTTATTTTTGTGATTTTTAAAATATATTCGTATGAAATCCTGATACAGATCACTTGCATCCTCTTTGATCAGCAAACTTAAACCACAACATAAACTAAGGTTCTACTTCTGTAAGCTGCTTCATTTGGATGGACACTTGAACCTGCATTGAGGTCTGTTGACTTTATTAGGACCGCACTTGGTGTAGATCACAACAAAGCAGTTTGAAGGAGTGGAGCTCAAGAATGCAACCATAACATAATTGTTAATCAATCACTTGGTCACCAATACATTAATTTTTAAATATATAGCTTCTGTTTATGGAGGACCTAGCTGATGAAATCCTGACCCTATTGAAGTCAATAGGGCCAAGATTTCACCCACTGTTTTTATTGCTCTGCTGCTTTAGAGCCATTGATTTAACAGAGGGAGCACATGTTAAATAACAAACTCTGGGCCAGTTACTGAAAGATGTTGTTTAAAATCAGTGGGATTTGCAGGCTCTCTGACCCCAATTCAGCAAAGCACTTAAACACATGCTTAACTTTTTAGTCAATGGGACTTAAGGATGTGCGTAAGTACTTCGCAGACGAAGGACCTCTATTTTTAGAGTTGTAAAAGTTACTGATTTTAAAAAAGTGAGAAACAGACACATTTTGCTTCTGCTTCACTAGGATCTGGGAGAATGAGGTGCTTGGAAGGAGGAACCAAAGTTGACCTAATGGAAGAGGCTTACACCGGTAAGAAAAAACATGTTAATTGTCCAGTTTCCAAGAGGGTATTGTGCGCATGCACACACAAACAAAAGGTAAAAACCCTTTCAATGTCTCTTTAGCAGTTTAACTGAAAAATGTAAACTAGGCAGCTTTGGATGTTTTGGAAACATATTTTATTGTTTGTTTTCATATAAGAAGCGAAGCCCCTGCAAGTTAGTAAGCCCAGGCAGCATAAAATTGTCATTTATAAATACAACAATCTGAAATAGCAGTTCACCCTTGTTCGGTCTAACAAATTAATTTAAAAAAATGCTATGAAACAGCTATTGCCTTCATAAAGCACAGATGTACAGTAAAAAATGAATGTATGTAAAGTAAAAAGGAAATAGATTAAGAATCCAACATAAAAAGGACATCAGTGCACTTTACAAAAGTATTTTATGCCATCCATGCTATATATCCAGACTAAAAATCTTCAGCTAGCAAACAGTGAGAGCTTTAGAGGGACTTGGGTGGCTTAGAGGATTTATACTGGGATATAGAAGCTTTCATCTTTACGTCACTAGTTTGGATCAGGTCCAAGGTGGATGGTGATCAAAAATTGTAATATGATTGCAATTTGTTTGGTGGTAGTCTATATGAAATGATATTGGTGATCTCATTTCTGTCCACTTTCACTCACATCACACCATCAACAGTTTCAGGTGAGAAGCGAAGACCCACCTCCTGATGAGGCCCCTTCAGGTGACACATGAGGCAGAACAGGAAACTGATCTGTGCAGCATCTGAAAAATAAATGGAGGACTTTATATAAGCGCGCACACACTTTAAAACCCCTGTAAAAACAGCAGTGCATTAACAGCATCTATTATAATGCGGCTCAGAGTGAGGTTTATATTGCCCTGGGTTGGATTATTCCTAACCCTGGAGTTTGACATGGGCAGGAGAAGAGGGTCCCTGGAAGACACGCCCATTTGTTGCTTCAGGCAGTCACACACTGAAGGGAGTTCTTCCTGTCAGAAGTGCATGCAGCTTCCTCAGCAACTATGTCATGTTCTTCATTAGGGCAAAAGAGCTGAACAAAGGAAGGAAAATGCTGGTCAACACTGGCATTAACTATAACAATGTCCTAATGTTCAGGAGTCTTCTAGCTTTGTTCTGGGCTCTGATATGAGATTCCTCAGATGGCATAAGACATCTAAAATACTCTACTTTCTTGGATTTTCCTGGGTCATAAAACAATTGGAAACAATAGGGTGAACTATTAACCCAAAGAAAAGTCATTTAAGATATAGAAAAATTACAGACTTTGGGCTTATTTTAAGGATGGAAGTGATGAAACCGGAACAGGATAAAGTCAAGACAGAGAAGGGAGTTGGGTTCCTACCACCAAAAAGATGAACGGGGCCCTATGTACCTTTGTTAGCCAGTGATGTTCTATTTATAGTGTTTTCAACCCAAGTGGCTAGTCAAAATTTGGGGACCTGAGAATATTCCAGTATGGAGCAGAAATTGATGATGAAGTCTGGCATTTTCTTTGATGCAGGCTCGTTTATTTAGAGGAATATATAAAGCCCTGCTTCGCTGAATGCAGGAGGAACCAAAAGCAAAAGGAGATGTTTCTTAGCTTACAAACCCGAGCTTCTTTTCAGCCAGCCTCACTCACCCAACTTAGAACCTCTCTCTAGGTTTTTCTCAAGTCACACCATGGAATTCTTACTGGCTTATGCTTGGATTTCTTCAAGATGTCTGTCTGTCTCTCTGGTTCTGTGTTCTGCTGAGGTGGGTTCACATAACCATTTTTGTTTTAGGTGCCAGAGTGTGATTAATTTATCCTTGGGTTATAGTTGGGTTATTTGGAGGATGTGTTCAGACCCATCAATCTCAATGAGATTTTAACTTGACGCATAACAAGGCTTCACCCAGATCATCATAATAGTATGAAAATCACACTCCTTCACACATCAGTTGCTTCCTGTGCTAAAGGCTTACCATTTCCTTATCACAGGGATACCATGGAGGTGCCTGATGTGGATAGATGGCAAACAACATAGTAGAAACCCTAGCTGGAGGGGGAAGGTCACATTGATACTTGGGTCCACACCAGTTTATTGTTTTCCCCAGCTAACCATGACAAGAAAGACTCATGATGCAAGACAAGCTAAGAATCAAAGAGCTCTGGTGTGACAGGACCATGACATGTGCTGAATTATAAATGAATTAAAAATATGCTTAGAGTACCTTTCCCAGATCTGAAGAAGAGCGCTATGTGGCTCAAAAGCTTGTCTCTCTCACCAACAGAAGTTGGCCCAATAAAAGATATTACCTCACCCACCTTGTCACTCTTAAAGATATTAAACATTCATGATGCCTTCCCAGAATTGTTTCATGTAGTCGCTGAGTAAAGGAGGTAAAGAAAGGCTTTGCAAGGTGAAACACAAAATAGGTTAGAGAGTAATAAAACAGTATTTGTGAGTGAGCCCAGTTGGAGTGAGACCCTCTATAACAGCATACCGAGGCTGTAGTATTTTGTAAAGCTGGGTGATAAACTCCAATAGCTTCTTTGCAAATCTCTAGAGGCAGAAGTGAGCTAAGGCTGGCTGCTGTTGCTCCTACAGCTTTCAATGAATGAGCTCAAAATGGACTCTCTAGTGACAGCTCTATCAAAGAATAACAATCAGATATGCACAAAGACAACCACTTCAATACATATATATATATATATATATTTTTGTGGATAAAGACAAACCTCGTGTGCTGGTATCAAAAGAAACTAAAAGCTCAGAGCTCTTAAGATGTATGATTGGATTCTAAAGAAATTAAAGCTAACACATCGTCCTGGATTTTTTTCATCTAGTTTGCAAAGCACGATTTTCACTCGAATTGAGATGAGAACAGAATACAAATACAGGCAGGGTGGATGAGTGGCATCATCTTCAAAGGGAAATGTGATGGGTAGTCATTGTCACAACCTCATGCTTTAAAAAAAAAAGCCTCCATTTGAGGATCAGCTGCTAAAGGGACAGGCTGAAGGAATTAATAAACCTGAACTACAGGCAAGCAGCATAAAAACCACTTTCTGGGTAAAATGCCTCTGACTGCAAAAATCAATTGGTTAGAGAGAGAGACTAAATCAGAACCAAATCATTACTTTGTGCTGTTTCTGGTTTCTCGACAGACAGTTGATTTTATATCCTCAATCAATTTGACATCGGGAGATTGTGGTGTGCTGCTTCTGTCGAATAGTAAAAGATAGCAGGATGAGTTCCAGAAGCGCACCAGGATCTTCTCTGCAGTGATGGGTGGTGTGAGTAAATGGACCTATATATTTGCATTAGAGGAAAGGAAGACTCTCCTTTGACTTGGAATCTGTTCTAGCCGTGAGGAGAATATTGTATCGTATCGCATTGTACCGTAGGCAACTCAGATATATCAGGTGCTTTTCCACAGCCACACGCAGAGTTAAAAACTGAAGCTGAAAAGAAAGGCATCCTCTTCTGGATTCTGCTCAGAGGTGGCTGGCTGAGCAACCTGATGGGACTATGGCTCTTGCTAATGGACAATTAAAACAAATCTGGTTTGGCTAATACAGGGCTCTGAGTATTAATGCCATTTCTCAAATTGTCAGGGAGTCTCAATCTCCTGCGTGACGAAGACAAAGCAGGTACAGTTTTTTTTAAGTGGAAATGAATCTTATGTTATGGTGTTATTTTAAAAAATGTCTTAGATAAAAGATTTTCGGAATTTCTCTCTGCCCTTTGGCAAACAAATCTGCAGGGGATACGGGAGCACACGGTAAGGATGGGATAATTATTTTGTGTGGAAGGCGGGATTAATCCTTGAGCATTAAACCTAATCAGTGCAGGTAAAAAAAATACCACCACCTTATGGGCCTGATTCTCAGAAGTGCTGAGAATTCACAGCTCCCATGGAAGTCAATAGTCCAGATTTATCATTGCCCTGTTGCTCCTCTGTACCCTGCAATGAATCACATTGGTGCAGAGGGTGTGTATGACAGGCACAAAAAGGTGACTCAATCAACTCTGTGCTGCTTCTGCAGCAGTCCCCAGTACAGGGGGCATTCAGTGGCAGAGTGGTGCTCAGCATGAATGGGTCAGAAAAGGGAGGGAGTAAACCTTAGGGTAAACCTGAGCCTTGGTGATTTTGTCCCCTTGCATTGCTCCGTAGTGGTCACTGAAATCAGTGATGCTAATTAGGGAACCCTGAGGGGGCTGAGCCAGCCCCCAAAAGCCCTTTATCCAAAAGGCACCACCTCCAGCAGCAGTTTCTCCTAGCACTTGGTTGGGCATTGGTTCATTCCTGACTCAGGGTACATCTATGCTGAAATCATGGAGTGTGATGGCAGCTAGTGTAGACACACCTGCATTAGTTTTAATCCAGATGGCTTGAGGACCGGAGGAGTGAAGCCGTGGCAGAATGAGCAAGCTGTCTGAGGGTATGTCTAAATGGCAGAGTGCAGTCGACTTACTTAAAGTCGACTTTCACCCGCTGATTTTTAGAAATCACTGGAGTGTGTCCATACCACGCTCTTTGCTTTGGGCTCATGCGTCCACACTCACCACACTTGTGTCAACATTCAAAGCAGAGCACTGTGGGTTGCTATCCCGCAGTGCAGCTAGCCGCGGTGGCTGTTGGGACGAGTTTCATTGTCCCATGATGCAACGCTCCTTCCCCCCCCTTCTTCCCCTAAACAAACAGGAAACTGATTTTTGTGCCGTTTGTTTATGCTGCGCGCTCGCCGTTGCTGCGGAGATGTGGAGCCAGCTCAACTCTGCACTATTATTGTGAGTGTCACAAATACATCGCGGCTTACCATGGAGTATTTTCGAAGTAGAGCAAAAAGCAGAAGCTCAGGCAACTGAGATGCCACCGAGGCTGCCCTGCTACAAGCCATCAAATGGAACAATTCCCGATTGCTGCAGGCTGTAACACATCATCTGCAGTCCGTGGCGCACCGGTTCTGATCCCAGGAAACAAGCACAGACTGGTGGGACAGCATCACGGGATGATGACCAGTGGCTGCAAAACTTTCATATGCAAAAGTCCCCTTTCCTTGAACTTTACTGAGAGCTAGCCCCGGCCCTAAAGCATGTGAATACTCGCTTGAGACAAGCTCTGACGGTGGAAAAGAGAGGCACCATCTTGTTGTGGAAGCTGTTACCGACTGTTACCGTTCAGTTGGGAATCAATTCAGAGTCAGTAAATCCACAGTGGGCACCGCCGTGATTCAAGTGTGCAGGGCCATCAATAGACTTCTGCTATGAAGGATAGTGACTTTGGGAAATGTGCAGGACATAATGGACGGCTTTGCCGCGATGAGGATCCCAGACTGAGGGAGGGCCATCGATGGGACGCACATCCCTATCTTAGCACCTGCCCACCTAGCAACCGAGTACATAAACCACAAGGGGTACTTTTCCATGGTCCTGCAAGGCCTTGTGGGTCACAGGGGTCATTTCACCAACATCTATGTGGGGTGGTCTGGGAAGGTGCATGACATGTGTATTTTGGAATTTGGAGCTGTTCTTTAACATGCAGGTGGACACTTTCTTCCCTGACCAAAAAATCACATCAGGGGTGTGGAAATGCCAATAGTGATCCTGAGGGATCCTGCTTACCCCTTGCTCCCTTGGCTAATTAAGCCATACTCCAGGCACCTTGACAGTGACACGAAATATTTTAATAACAGGTTAAACACTTGCAGAATGGTTGTTGAATGTGTGTTTGGGTGTTTAAAGGCCAGATGGAGGAGGCTACTCACTAGGCTGGACATGAATGAAAAGAACCTCCCGTCAGTGATATATGCGTGCTGTGTTCTTCATAATGTGTGTGAAGCGAAGGGGAAAAAGTCCCCCAGGGTTGGGCTGTGGAGGCAGAAAGACTGGCCACCAATTATGAGCAGTCAGATGCCAGCAATGCACTGAAAGCTAACCGCAGAGCACTTGTCATTAGGGAATCATTGAAAACGCTGTGCTGTTACAGAGATGGTAAGGCAGGGGCACTTTACTGTGCTATAGAGAAGATTAATGATCTTTAAAAAGCTCATTTCAAATGCCCTCTATTAGGGGGGGCCCTGGGCAACATGGTTTAATTTGGATGACCGTTTTGTCACAAGGCGGCCACAGTGTGGGGTGTGGTTAATAGAGTCTTCTGAAACCAAATGAAAATAATTAAAGTGACTTGGTAGGACACTACAATGGGGAACACAGAGGTACAGGGTTTCTGCTGTACAGCTTGGGTATTTTAAATATGCGCCGTCTTCCCTACGTGCCCATGAGCGATATCCACCTCCCGAGGGTAATGCACAAGGAAAGGGAAGATTTGCTGCAAGCAGCAGGGTACCAGCCTGGCCCTTATGCCGCTATGCTGTATTCCACCATGATGTCAGCTCCCTTGATCGCAATGTGGTGTGGCAAAGTATTGTACCAGGGAGGAAGGAACAAGGCTGCCCTCCCCCGAAAACTTGTGCAAAAGATAACAGATTACCTACATGAAAGTTTCCTTGAGATATGAACTGATGA
>ML675603.1:54337023-54368413 GCA_007922155.1 Mesoclemmys tuberculata
ATAACAGATTACCTACATGAAAGTTTCCTTGAGATATGAACTGATGATTCTCAGAGGTATCTCTGCACATAAATAATCTGTTCCGGGGGTAACCCCCCAGTAAAGTCCGCTAAACGCCTGAAATCCTCTCCCCTCCCCCACCCTTAAAAGGGCAGAACTGCTAAGAAGAAAAAACCTCACCAGATGTGCCTTCCTTGGGATCATTATTGCTGTCCTGTGTGCTGCTGGACTGCTCTGGGGTCAGGAATAGGTCTTGATTGTCTGGGAGAACAGACACCTCGCTCTCCTGCACCCTGCTTTCCTCAGCTTCCTCCTCATCCACGGAGTCCTCAGCATTGTCCATGGACTGTGATCTAGCGGAGGTATCGATCTGTGGGGCGGCACTGTGGTGGGGTTTCTGCCGAGAATGGCATGCAGCTCCTTGTAGAAGTAGTATGTTTTTGGCGAGGAGCCAGAACGGCTGTTAGCATCCCTGGCTTTCTGATATGACTGCCGCAGCTCCTTGATCTTCACACGGCACTGTTGCGCATCCCTGTTGTGTCCCTTCTCCAGCATGCCCTGGGATATCTTCCCATAAATGTCCAAATTCCTTTTGCTGGCTCTGAGCAGAGCAATAACAGACTCCTCGTCCCACAGACAGATGAAATCTAAGACCTCTGATCAACTCCATGCTGGAGCGTGTTTGGGCCTTGCAGTAGCCATGAGGAGTCCTGTGACAAAGCTCTCTCCATGCTGGCTGCACAGAAAATGAAAATTCAAATTTTCGCGGGGCGTGAGGGGAGGAGCCATTTCTGGGTAGCATGACCATGTAACAGCATAGCGCAAATGTCCAGAGCGGTCACAACAGGGCATTGTGGGATACCTCCCGGGGGCCATTAATGTCGAATTACATTATACTTTGTCTACACTGACACAAAATTGACCCAATAAAATCGAATTAGGCTCTACGCCATTTGCGGAGCTGGTTTTATTACGTTGACTTTTGCTGCAGTTTAAGTTGATGGAATTGCGATACCAGTGTACGCACAGGTTTTCGGAGATTGGCATAGGTGATGTTATGTCGACCTCCGTCACCAGTGTAGACCAGGCCTGAGTAATTAACCAAGCTTCCTGGGTGGGCTCATAGAGCCCACAGAGCCATAGAGTCATTGGTCTGGTATCAGCCAGATTAAAGCTAGCCTGGGGATGTCTACATGGGCTGCAATCACATCTTATGACTGCACTGTGAACATATCCTCAGAGAAGAGAGCACCATCTCCTCACTCAACAACGCCACTTCCTGGAGCACATCGTTGTTGCTTGGAGATCTCCGACCCAAGTGCTGACCTATCTGTATTCTATTTGTTTGAGAATTGCTATGGTGAGATCAATGGCTGCGGTGGTATCCTGATCGTTTTTGATTGAGTAAACTAACTCGTAATTTTCTGAACAGATCAGTGTTAAGTCCACCCTGTCATACTCATTTAATACTTCATCCTGGCTCTTCTGCATTGATACACTTGGAAACTGCACCTCCTCCCAATCATCTAAAACGAAGCACTGCCTGTAGAAGTGAAGATTCAGTGTCATGAGAGTGCAAGCACTATCTTTAGTAAGGAGTGTACTGTATAAAGAGATGACTCAAGGTTCTCTTACTTTAATGATTATAATAATACATCTTCTTTATATAGAACCTATCTGCATGGCAATCTAAGTGCTTCACAGAAATGAGAGATGACAGCAAACAGATTAAATTACTAAAATTCATCTTAAAATGAGAGAAAACAATCAAATGAATCAGAGCCATGAAAAGACAAATCATTATTTTAAAAAATGCCATAAAAACGAAAACAAATGAAAAGCATGCCCCATCTGGAGTGTTAATATCTGCAAGAAGATATTAAGTGACATCCCCATTCCTGTGCAGGGTCCTGTCACAAGCCCTATGCACCATCTAAATCCCACTTAAGTTTTGTTTTGTGGGCTTAAATGAGATTTAAGTGGTCCAATGACTTTGTGCTGACCCCCTGCACAGAGGTGACATTTACTCCTTGAGCGCTTGCATAATGCCCTATCACCTAGCTCTTACATTATTCCTGAAGGATTCATTGGCAAAGATGGGAAAACTTGTTTTTCCAAATTATAAATCCCCCCAAACATAATGGATTTAAAATGTGACAATAAGGGGGCAGAACTTGTTAATATTCAAGTGCCATTTTTCCCTTATGAAATTCACCAACTTCTTCAGCTCTACATGGGTTTTGTGAGGCTGTCAACCATAGTCAGTTTTAATGTCCCATTTGTCTCCTCCACCTTCTGCTCCCACTTCTGTGCCATTATCATTGTTATTATTTATACCCACCCTCAGCCCAAATTCCCTAGCCATCATCTTCTGCACATTCAAGTCTTGCCTAATGACTCATTTTTCTGAGAAGCTCTCCAAAAGTGAAACAAAACTATATATACAAATAACAAATTCTCAGCTTCGGAGCAGGAAATGTCCTAATTTAAAACAAGGATAAGCACAAGGTTGGTACCTACTAAATAAATAATGGGTCTGATTCTGGGCTGCCACTTCTGAAGGTGCAGCACGGAAAGTGCCTAGCTCGCTTTACACTAGAAATCTGCATTTCTCAGCTGAGAAAAATTTTGGCTGGAAATTTTTGCGAGGTGGGCAGCATAGAGCAGTGTATGGTGGCTGTTTGTTTCCTATGTTTCCTATGCTGGGAGGTTTCTCTTCAAACTATTGTGATGCATTAAGGGGTCATATATATTGCTTGGCCGAGGCACTGAAGTCATGGGGGGTGAGAGAATCTGTCCCAAAACCGAAAACAGCAACAGCGACACTTCTGTCAAGTTAATAAAGATGGCAAAATACTATAATTAGGGTTAACTGGGGGGCCCTTCTATATAGTCATAAACCTAGACATCTGGGCATAATAAAAATACATTAACACATGGACATGTGAATTATTTTTCTTTGTTAGCAGCTGGTCAATTACAGCTTAATGTTGCTCAATTGAAATTGAGGGCAAATTTCCCTTTGACTTCAGTGTAAGTTAAAACGGTTCTTATAATACTCGGGGGGGTTTAATCCTGGTTTAAATGTAAATGGCCAAGCTTCTCGTACTTTATGGAGGAGAAAAATGAGAATATGGATGATTTAAGATTTGGCAGTGAAAAATATGAATATATGAAATTACTGGGTGTCAGCTCCTTTCTGTAATTCTGCTTGATGTTAACATATAGTTAATGACAGGGGTCTTAGCGTCTAAGAGGTGTAGGTGTTAGTAATAGGAAACACTAATCAATTCCCTGCCACTGTGGGGGCCTCGGACACTGCTGCATCTTGGTCCATCCTATTCTCTGCCTGTGGCACATAATAATCTAGTCGCCTGCAGGCTGTAATACTTTGGTCTAATTTCAGTTGTTGGTTTAGTGTGTGGGTGATGTGTGGTACTGGTGGCCTGTGATAAACAGGAGGTCAGATTAGATGATCTGGTAGTCCTCTGACGTTAAACTCTATGACTTTATGAAACCTTAAATAAAAAACCATTTGCAAACACCATCATGTTCTAACTGTTATAAACAAATGGGTGTGAAAGTTTAGTAACAAATTATGTTCCAGTTTTGGATGGATTACTGTGGATATTTTGTGATTCTGTAGGACATCAGCCTGTTGGCACTGTTTTGCTGGTAAATTTGCTGGTAATCACACAGGAGTGTTACAGATATCCTTGAGATAAGTAGGTGAGGTAATATATTTTATTGGACCAACTTCTGTTTATGGAAGGTACAAGTTTTCAACCTACACAGAGCTCTTCATCAGGTCCACGGAAAGAAGCAGAGCATTCAAGCTAAAATACAAGTTGGGACAGATTGTTAAATGGAAGGGACAATGCATGTTGTTGATGGTCATTTGAAATGAAGTGGACAATTGGGGATTAGATTGATATGCATAAAGGGTTTGAAGTGGGCAGTTAAAGGATAGCTGGAAGTGTGGTACATTACAAAGTGTCGTAATGAACCATTAAAAGAGTATCCCTGATAAGTCCATGGCTTTTGGAGTCTAGAAGAGTTATGAATTTAAGTCCCCATGCTCACCTTTTGAAAGTTTTGTGAAGGTTTTTCTTGAGGACAAGTATTGAAAGATCAGATATGGAGTGATCGCTTTGTGAAAAGTGTTCACCCCCAGGTGAAGTGTCAGTTTTGTCTTTTATCATTTTTCTGTGTGTTAATTTGAGAGTGTAGTGATTGTCTGTTTTCACCCACATAGTTATTATTGGGGCATTTGATGCACCGAATGAGGTATACCACTTGTTGAGATAAGCATGTTTAGGACCCATGAATCTTGAAAGGTGTGTTTTGGGTAGTTTTGCTCATCATAACAGTGGAGCTATATCTATAAGTTTTGGGTCTGTTGTTCCGGCATGGTGTAGTGTCGCTTTGAGCTGGTCTTGGGAAGCTTGTTTCTGATGATGAGCTTGGCAAGGACTGTGGGGGGGTGTTGTTTGAAAGCCAGAAGATGGGGTTTGGGAAAGATTTCTATTAGGATGTGGTCCCTATCAAATATGAGTTGAAATGGTTTGATGAAATCCCATATGGGTTGCAGCGTGGGCTGGCAGGTGACAACTACGGGTGTGTGCAGTCTGTGGGTTTCCTTTTCTTGTACTGAATCAGGTTCCCTGAGGGCATTCTGGCAGCCCTTTCCATAATGTGATCTACTTCTCAGGTGGAGTGTCATTGTTTAGTGAAGTGTATTTAGGTGTGTAACCTAAATTTCCTCTTTAGAACAAATTCTGTAGTATCTGAGTGTCTGGCTGTAGATAACAGACTTTTTGGTGTTTTTTGTGGCGGTTGCTGGAGCTATGGAGGTAAGTGTGGTGATTTGTGGGTTTCTTGTATATAGGCATTTGTAAGGTTCCATTGTTTAAGCTAATTGTGGTATCCAGGAAGTTGATGATTGTATGGGAGTGTTCTAAAGAAAATTTAATGGATGTGTGGTGGATGTTGAGGCAATCTATAACAGAGTTTAGATCTTCTGCTTAACAATATGTCCTAACTTGTATTTAGCTCACTCTGCTTCCTTCCCTAGCCCTGAAGAAGAACTCTCTGCAGCTCAAAAGCTTGCACCTTCCACCAACAGAAGCTGATCCAATAAAAAATGTTTCCTCACCTACCTTGTCTCTCTCATATCCTGGGACTAACATGGCTACAATTCTGCAAACAGTAGATATCCTTCTAAGGCACAAAAATCTTCTTTGAATTAATAAAGCCAAGCCACACATGGAAGTGCTAAATTGGGCAGGATGACCAAGTTAGCTTTATTTGTGGCTTGTTTAACTTGGCCATTTAAAAGTAATCCCTTTTTAACATGACTGTTTCTATAAACATGGGCTTGATTCTCTGCCATATTGCTCTGTATGTAGTCATTTTCCTGTGCAAAAGTGGGTATAAAATGCTACCAGATTAGAAGGATAGTATTTTACACCCACTTGGCAAAGAAGTACGTGCCTACACAAGGTGCAAGGCAGTGGAGAACCAAGTCATGTATCTCTATGTGGAAGAACTGTGACTGGTCTACACTACAGAGTTAGGTTGACTCAAGGCAGCTTACATTGACGAAATTATGTGTCTGTGTAAGTGTCTGCACTAAAATTTCACTCCCGACAACATAACTCACTCGCTACACTGACTGAATAATTCCACCTCTACAAAAAGCAGAGAGTTAATATCAGTGTAGTTAGGTTGACGTAGTGTCAGTGTAAACGACTGTTGCTGCTTTTCAGAAGCTGTCCCACAGGGCCCCAGAAGGGCAGTTCAATTGCCACAAGCGCTCCGGTGAGGATGTGCACAGCCAATATGAGCACAGTGTAGACAGGTACAAGTGATGTGATTACTATGGCAGCTGTATACCTACAGGTTGACTTAATTTTGTAGTGTAGACATGCCCTATATTGATTATTTTTACATGCAAAGGTTTTGGTTCAGATATCATTACATTTGGCTTTCCAGAGGTTGTAAGGCTCAGTCTAAAATTACCTATGGAGGAAAATGTATGAGAAGCCTTAGTAAAAGTAGAATCTTAACAGAATTTTAGTTCAGTATCTTTGAAATACATAAAGCAGATGCTTTTTTGTTAGGATATGCTATTTCAGTGTACCATCCATGAGAATTAAAAGGTATTGTTTTGACCACCAGAGGGCTCACATATTTCCCCATGGATGCAATAGAAATATATTGAGAATGACTAACAAATTAATTTAAAAAGGATTGTGAAATACACAGTGCATTCTATACTACATATAAATATTGATATGCACACTCATTTAATTAAAATATGGCTTAAAATCCTATATAATGTTTTAGTTCTTCAATAAAAATAGTTCGCGTATTTTCGTTAAAAGTATTTTGGAATGAATAAGATAATTAAAGGCCTAATCTTGTCCTCAGTTTCACGGGTGTAATTCCTATCAATCCTTGTATATCTGAGGGCAGGAGTGGGCCCTGTGTAGCAATGCATGTGACAGAGAAAATAGACATAAACTTTCCAAAAAATAAAAATACAGCAGGTCTGATTCTCCTTTCAATTACATGTGTTTTACACTGATATTAATTCCATCACTGTTATTTCTGATTTCCATTGCTGTAAATGAGATCAGACCCAACATTTGAAATAGAAATCGCTTTTGAAATAGAAAAAAACCCTCTTTCTACAAGGCTATATAAACTTTGCAGGAGTCATTTCCACTGAAAATTAAGGACCTGATCCTGAAAGGTACTGAACAGCTCTTGAGAGAGGCTGACAATTCTTGACTCCTACTGAAGTCAATGAGAGTAGAGGGTGATCAGCACCTTGCAGGACTGGGCCCTGATTGTGTAGGAGATCCAGTCCTCCAAGGTGGTGGATTGTCTCAATCTATTGACCTCATTGGGAACTGAGTGAATTCAGAGCCTGGCAAGAGGTGCTCATCACAGAAACAATTTGATTTTTCTTTTGGCCATCACAAACATCCATATTATTTAATGAATGCAAAAGAAACATATTGAACATCTTTTAAAATATTAATAGAAAATAAATATCAGAGATATAGGGTCCTGAGAGGTGCTGAGCACCTCCTGAAAAAAGCTGAGGACCCTTGTCTACTTCTCAAGAAGCACTTAGCTTCTCATCTGTTCAGATCTCTAGAGCTTAAATGAAACATTTCTTTATTAATAATACTGCATTGTGTTTCCAATGAATAACATCTGTATGTACCCTAATTTAATGAAAAATGCAATTAATTTTCAGATTCAAATAAAATGTATCTTTTTCATGTTGGAATCAACAACACAAATATGAAGATGAGGGGAAAAATCTATTTTGTTCATACATATTTTAATAAATAGGACATGTAAAACTATAGTTTTACCTCTGTGATGTTAAAGTATGTAAGAACAAAACCATCAAAATTATACAGTGCTAAGGCTTAATACTGGCAGATCAATATGCCAGATTCTCCATTTCATTCAGTTCTGAATAAAGAGAGATTTTCTTTTTTAACTTGCTTTGAGCCACTTTCATATCTCTCAGTACCATATCTCTCTATATTGGCATAGCTTATTTGCTTCACTGTATTTTTGGAGCACTAATGTATTTTTCTAAATGCACTAGCATGCATCTATACTTTGGCCTATTTGCAAGCTATTATTATATACCAGTTTTGGGGCTGCTATAATTATTATTATTTATTATGATTATTTTATTTTGTAAGAACTAACAAAGTATAAGACACAAATATAAAGACACCCCTTGCAACAAAGAATTTATCTGAAAGATAGACACAGAAAAATGGATTAGGATCTCTAGAGGGAGAAGTAAATTTAGACTGTGTTTTAATTACTTTGTTCTGGTTTAAAAGATCCTTTCTGTAATTTGACATGCTCTGCAGTCTTGGAAGCAACTAATTTTTAACCCTGATAGCACTGTCTGAATGTTGATACAGGGAGAGGAACTGGGAGCATAGTCATCATGATTTTAAAACACAATGGCCAAATCATCGTTTCCTGCAAAGATACCCACAGAAGGGACACAGTGGATCCAAGAAACTCCAAGAGGTGATTGTTGATAGAAGTTTTCCTCAAATCATCCCCTTTAAGGGGAGGGGCTAGGGAGTCCATGAAGATGACCTAGCTGGAGTTAATCCTTGAAGCACATTAACTTGCAATCAGAAATCTACGGGATCAGCAGAGTACAATTACACTGAGAGCAGCTGTCCCCCTTATCCAGTCCCTCTGACATTCAAATATTACAGAAGCCCAACCTACAAAATTTGAGAGGAAGTGGGGAGAAAGGTGTTGTGGAGGGCATGTTTCTTAATCTAATCTAATATAATCTATCTATCTATCCTTAGTTTTTTTATAGGTCTCATAAATGAAGTATCCAAGCATGATGTATTAATGAGTCATTCACTTACCCCACTGAGGTACAGGGGACAATCTGATTCAAAATCTTTCAAAAAAATTCAAATTCTAGACCTTCTGAGAAACACTGGATTTTCTGGTTCTCCCAACTGTAACTGGAGAGTAGAGTATTTGGAGAACAGTATTCTCATTCATTTTCCAGGCAAACAGTATTCAGTATGGTCTCATCTGAATTTCACTTGTTTCATTGCAAAACATCTTCCAGCACAGTTCTTGTTCATTCATATAATAGAATACTTTAGCAATAAGACACAACAAGCCATGCTTTAATGGTCTATTACAATGTGCCTTATGTACATTGTGAAGTAAAAGGCCAAGTAACTTCAACCACCCAAGAAGTGTATTAATGGCCAATTAATGCATGCCTTGTTATGTCTTATTGCTATAATAATGCAGATCTTTTGTATTTACCAAGAAATGTCTATAATTAAATTTTAAAAATGATTTTGTGTGTATTTCATTGAAAGCATCTTTATTTTAGGATCATAGTAAAGGGAAAGGAGGGATTTAGTTTGTATTGACATTATAAAATTTGTACTTTTAAACTGAGTGCACCAGAAGCAATCACAAATTATGTTTGTCTATTGGGTTAAGAATTTAAAATAATAATAATTTTAAACAATCCCCAGATGAACGGACACCATCAATTTGAACTCAGTCTTTGGAGATGACTAATACAATTGAAAAAGACAAGATTTTTGACACATTCTGTTAAACAGGTCATGGGGAAAGAAGAGCAAGATGTAAAATATGGATATTCTGAGACATATGTTCTCTTCTGCTTCTGTAAGTGGAAGTGTGAACAGCTGCAGATCCTGACAAGAAGATGGATGCAGAGCAGGGAATGTCAGCTCTATGGCCTGCTTTCAGTGGTGACCCAGAAGCACCTCCTTTATCCTGTCAGCATTAATTTATGCCAGTTCCATCACATGATATGATGCCCATATCCCTCCTAAGAAGAGTTTCCAAGACATCAAAAGGTGGGAGGCACTACAAAAGCTGTGTTGCTACAGAGAATAGAAAGGATCTCTATCCATGTGAATGGCTTTGGCCACTGGTAGATACTGGAGGTTGGCAGATTCTGGAGGTCAGGATTCATTCGGAGAGAAAGCATGTGAATCTCAGTTGTTTAACTTTTATTTTAAGCTATTTAAATAGCAGGTGTCCTCTACAACTGTCTGGAATTTTAAAGCTTGATTTATACATTGGCTGTTTTAGGCTGCGTTCAAGCCTCAATTCTACTTACATCTTGGGCAGTGAGCCTGTTAGCCATGGGTGGCTTGTGAACCGCCCTTGTGGGAAGGCTAGCCTCTGGCCTCACCCCTTCCACCTGAAGCCCTGCCCCTTCCACCCTCTTTCTGGTCACTCACAGCCCTGTCAGAGCACAGAGCACCCCAGCACCAGTGCCAGGTGGCTTGAGCACCCCCAGAATTCTTGCCCCAGTGCTGCCCCAAACCACTCTGGCCCCATGCTGGTCACCCCACCCGAGCACCAGCCCATCCTCTCCTCCCACCACTGTCAGAGTGCTGGCCCAGCCAGGCCAGCATTGACCTAACCCGGCCCTGGGCTGGCCAGTCTGCCGCAGCCCCTAGAGCACCGCCGGCACAAACAGCCCCAGGCTGGTCAGTAGCCTGCCTTCCCCCACTACTGGAGTGCCAGGCTGCTCCGGCCTGCCCCAGCGGAGCAACACCAACCCACCCTGGCCCCAGGCTGGCCAGTCCGCCCCAACACCAGAGCTCCAGGGTGGGCCACGTGTCCCCAGCCCTAGTGAATCTGATTGGGCCTGCCCAGCCCAGAGCACCAGCTCCAACAACCCTAAATCTCTCTGGCTAGGCTGGGCTCCCACCCACCCGCTTCAGTGGAGAGGCAGCCCAGCGAGCTGAGGCTGCTGCCGCTGCCAGGCCCACACCAGCGGGACGCAGCAGGAGGGGACAGAATGTGGGCAGGGCCACGCCTGGCTGCCAGGGAAAGCTAAGCCTTCCCTGGCCTTACGTACCCGGCACCCATGCTGTTAGCTCTCACAAAGCCCAGCTCTGCTTATCTTATCAATAGTTGAATGGAGGACCTCAAAGGAACACCAGGTTCTGCAGGAAGTGGCACAGGTGATTCGGTAGATGGCACGCCTCCCTCAAAAGGAGCACTGAACTAACATTTTGGCATGGGAGATTGTGTTTCTGAAGTTGGTGACCCAGATTCTTCCCTGCATTAGAACCATTTTGTGCCATGCTGCCAGTGGTCCAAAAGCCAATGCAGATGGTCACAGAAGGATCACTTCAGCAATGGGTGATCCACTGTGGTGTAGAGCTGGTGTACTGGCTCCTGCAGCATTCCCCTCCCACTGTAGGAGGTGTGACCATAAAAAGGGGGGCATGGCTGCAGCTTCTTTGTAGCCCGGTAATCCCCAGTCACATTCAGGCTGTTCTAAATTATGTCAGCACACAGCTGGACAATGACTGGGGGACTGCAAAGATGCCTTAATGGAACCTCTCCTCGCCCCAAGTTGGGCTGTGCATTTTTTGGCCACAGATGAGGTCTGGGTCACCGTAATCTGCATAAGTTGTAAAATAAAGAATCTGACCACTTGCGGTGATTAAAAACACATAGCAGTATTTGTAAGAGTAGAAATGTTAACCCCTGAATGATCCAGCCAAATTACCTATTTTCTTCCTAAATTCAACCTGTAGTGTCATTTGGATTTTGGTATTCTTCTTCTCACCCTGTCCTAACGTAGTGTGTAGAATAGCTACTTACTGCTGCTGCACCTCTCCTGCAGGTTACTGCATTCCTGTGGTAGATGAAACGATGCCTTTATACAACTCCTGTATCAATTTATGAAGTGTTTGGGGATCATTTAAGTTGAATGCTGATACACGATCAAATGGTAAGTAATGACTAATATTACCCGCACAGCTTTGAAGAGTTTTGTAGCCAAGACACTGCTGTTTTTAACTTTCACATTTTCCTGAAAAGTATTTAATTCTCTAGATTTTTTTCTCTAATGAGAAATGAAAATCAACCTTGACACAGCCATAGATGAAGCAGTATTAGAAGCCACTGGCAGTATCTGCTGAAAATTTGATCTTTGTCTTCCTTTGATGGCACTAGCTCAGCTGGGACTTTCAGAAACTATTCCCCCTGACTTTACTGCTTTTAACTTTTTATTTTTAAAAAAATAAATAAAAAAATCCCTGAGCTTTAAAGACCTCCCACAATTTGACTTGTATTAATTTTTTTAATAAAACCAAAACAAATGTTGAAAAGAAGCACCGTGGTGGGTGAAGTGTTTTTGAAAACCATATAAGCACTAATGCCAGAGAGATCTGCTGAAGTCTGGAGCCAGAGCCAGAAGCCTGAAAAGAAGAAGGGGAAACAAAATGAGCATTTAGCTGACCTGACTAAAAACACAAGAAAAAATATCAAAATACCACAATGTTCTATTATTTTTATGGTAATGCCTAGGGACCAACCAAGCACAGGGTCCCATCATGGTAGGCACTGCCCATATACAGAGTTGTAGACAGCCCTTGCCCTGAAGAGCTTACAATCTAAATAGATAAGACAAAGGATGGAGGAAAGGGATATAACATTATAAAACACTAAAACAGAGATATTTTGACTATAAATTAATAATTTTAAACAATTATACAGTGTTCTTCCCCAAAGATCCAGGGGTTTTCTAAACTCAATACAATATAATGCATCTAACAAACTCAGTGCGGTTTTGATTTAAAAACTCAGATTAGTCTGTGAATGTGAAAAGGTAATAGTTTTCATAACCATGGGATATAAACATGAACAGGGGAATTCAATCCCATCTCAGCACTTGCAAAGGACTGGAGGGCTTTCATCTCCCCTATTTAGAGGGCTGCCAAATGATCAGTTAGGCCCTCAGTGCAGGCTTCAGCTGCCCTAACTTTTGCCTATACTGCAATGGCACCTCTTGGCCACTGCAGCAGTGGCGAATATCCAGGGCATAAGAATGCCTTGAAAAAGTTCCTTGTGAGTTAAAAGTGTGCAGAGCTGGCTCTGTGGCTCCCACAGAAGATTTCTGACACTGCGGGTACTCCCATGGGCTCATGCATCTGCTTTGCAGCCCACTCACACAAGAATGGCTGGCACAAAAGGACCAGAGAGCTGAATTCCATCTTAGCTGTCATAGATTCACTTCATAATGGGAGTGATGCTGTAATGGGAGTTACACCTGTGTACCTAAGGACAAAATTGGTCCTTATGAGCCAAGTCATCACAACTGGCCATCAATTTCATGCCTGAAATTAACTGCAGGAGCAAACAGTAGGTTTATACATCAAACAAACTAGATTGGGTAATCTAAGTAGCTAGATTTCTGTATTTTATCACTTGCATCTACACCTGTGGTTGCAAAATTAGAGTCTGGTTGAAGCCTTTCTGAAAATTTGCCTGAGAAAGCTCACACCTGTTATAAGGTACATTTAGGACACACTGGCCTACATCCTAAATCCGCAGGTTCTGACCTTTAAAAAAGTGTAAGGAAATTTAAGAGAAAAGTAAGTAGGAAAGGTATGCAGGGTTGAACCAGATTCTTTCATCAGATATACACTTACCACTCCCAATGATGTCAGACTTATCTGAAGTGAGAATTTGGTTTTTAAATGTGGCTGTAATTAAAATGAGTACTTTTTAAATATGTGAAAGTCAGATACAGTAAAATACCTATCCTAATATTTTTTTCTCTCTCCAAAGTGTCTAACTTTGAAAATTGCCTCATATTTTATCTCCCCTGTTTTCTTCTTTCTTTCTTCATTCAAGCAGAAAATCTCCTTTGATGCTACTGTCATCCTTGCCAGATCTGCTTGAGGTTCCCTTTAAATGAATTTGCCATGGCAGACAGCAGGGAACAGGTAGCAGTGCTTGCTACTGAAGATCATCATCTTCTATAAGATTGTCATTAGATGCTTAGTTCTTTACCTGGCATCCCAATGAGCAGTGGGGATGCAGAGCAATATACTCTGACTTGAGAAGATTTGCAGCTGGTCAGGGAGATCTGGAAAGGTGCTGCCTTTTGCAGCCATAGATATTTGCTGCCGAGTGAAAAGGGGTATGCAGGCCTGAGGATACTAATGCTCTGCACTATTATGTAATGGGGTATATATTTCTTCCTGACCACAGCTGATAATTAGCTTTTTACCCTGAAACATAATAATTCTTAATCCTTATTAGGTTTACTTTACCTTTTGATGTCATTTTTTTTTAATGTGTACATCGCTTTATTAGGAGGTGATCTGAGTCCATTCACATACGCCACCAAACTGTAGCTTTTCTAATGTGCTGAGATCCACAAATTATTTGACTTCCTCAAGTTTATTTGAGGTTTTTTAATTAAAACGCTTTGCTTTTATACTCTGAGTCTACTGAATACAAAAAAAGGTTGCTGAGGGCTTGGTTTTTATTTACACTAAGGACCCTATACAACATTCTGGCAGTGTAAAGGAAACCTTAGTGGAAATCAAAATCAGGGTATTTGTGTTTATTAACTTTTTTAGTGAGATTTTATTTGCCTGGACTGAGGAAGTGTTGCTGAAAGAAAGGAGTTGCTGCATTTGTTGGAAGTGATTTTATTCAGATATGAGTACCACAAAGATCTTCACCTCACAGATGCCCAAATAGATTTCAAAATATGCAACGAAAGCCCAAATAAGGAACACAAAAAATAAAGAACAAAGCTTCTGTGGTGACCTGGTTAGCTCTTGAGAGTTCTGCCCCTCTGTTACAATGGATCTACCAACCTCAAGGGTGAATTTTGTATGGCCTGGAGACAGCACTTTCTCAGGCCTACCTCATGACTGTGGAATTCACTTCTGTTGGACCAGAGAGCCTGATACGCCATTGCCCTGCATATTTTGTAACTATTTACACCAGTGCAAATATGGCTTAAAACATTACCTTTCTGCTCGAGTAGCATTCGCACTTTGTGCTCATTGCACTGCTGTAAATGACTACATACGGTGCGGAGTAATGGTGATTTAGACCCTAAAAGTGAACACAAACCTCATTTCTTTCTGGTCCACATGCAAGTCCCACTTCTTATATCTATCTAAGGTACTTGTATGACATTCCTCACTATAGTTTCCAATCACCTTGCAATCTGTAATGTATTTATAGTCACAATACCCCTGTGAGGTAGGGAAGTGCTATTATTCCCACTTTACAGATGGGGAACTGAGGCACAAGAGATTAAGTGACTCATGCAAGGTCATGCAGGATGTCTGTGGCAGAGCAGGAACTTGAACCTACATCTCCTAATTCCTAAGCTAATGCCATAACCATTGGTCTGTCCTTCCCCTTCAACCTTGCATTCCTGTATGGCAACACAGAGCATATTATTCATATTTAAATTAATTAAGTCAAACCCCACACATATATCATTTCCCCTATAAGGGACAAATGCAGAGAGAACACTTGATTAGCATTAGTCACCTTGTTTATTTTTAACACTGGAAGGTACTTGGACATCACAGTGAATGGTGCAGTACAAGAACCTGAATAAAATGAAGCAAGGTTGATTTCTTTAATATAAATGATAATAATACATTTATCCCAAGATCTCAGAACCATTTATAAACATTAATGAAGCCACATAACAATCTTATGAGATAGTTATAAAGCTAGTATAATTTTAGCCCGTTTTGTAGATGGATTAGCTGAGGCAGTTAACTGGAGAGCTGAAGTGACTTGTGTACTCACTCACACAGAATGAGTGGAAGAGTGAGAAATAGAATCCAAGAACCCTGACTTCCTGTTCCCTCCTCTAAACACTACCCATTCCCTCAGTTTCATGCTCCAACACATTTCTTGTTAATACTGTACAGTAAGTGACACTGGGATAATACCAGATTTGTATGAGACAGGAAAATTTTAATCTAAACTAAGTGAATGAACTGAGTCATATGCATTAAATGACATATTCAAGTACTTCCAGGGGCACATACACAGTATTTTCAGTTAGAAAATCTTCTGGAGCTAATCTTGCCACTCCTGAGGAGAAACGTCATTGAATTTATATGCTTATAGGCTAGTTTAAATCACATATGGTAATAAAAGCACATGTATAGCAATTGAGAAACTACCGCAGTTTTTAGAGATCTCCTGATTTTTATCTTGAACCTAAAAAGTTAATTATGGGGAGATAGATTTTGAAAGGCACATGGCATTTTTATGATATATCATGATTTGCATAGACATAATGCAGATAGAAAGTGACAGGAGTGTATACAAGCAGATGCTTTGGAATGATAGGTCAGCAATTGGAAGACAACAGATCATGCAGAAATATTGCAGATGACTAGTCTTTTAACTTGTTGTGGCACTGCAGTTATTGCAAGGTTAAAAACCTATTGCATTGATATGTAATGCCTTAAATACTTTTTATAAATATATTGTTTGTTACGTAGTGCTCCTTACAAAATTTTCATTTAGGAACCCATCAGTTCCTAAAGCCCAATGTGATAGTCCTATGAGTCATGCCAAATCACCACATGAAGGTCTTTGGCTTTAATTGACTTTAAATGGGACTCATCGTTCATTGTTAGAGAACAAATGGCAGTTTTGTAAGAGCTCAGGAGTGAATTTTGGGGTCCTGTCCAATTTCCAATTTGGATGATTACAGTATTCTTACCTAAATTCTCTACACAGGTTCAACTAGATACCATATTATTCTTCACTTCCTTTCTGAAACTGTTCTGTATTAAACACACTGAATTGCTGTGTGCTGTTAGGCAACTGCCAAGTTTTATTCATGAGGTTGTTATACTTCAGTAGGAAATGAAATTATCCCTGTTTTTTAGATGAAAAGTGGTATAAAAATTGAAGATATTATAATTATTTTTCAAGGATAATTTACCATGTTTCCCTTCTCTTTGTTCTTTACTCATTTTCTTTTTTTCACCTTTTTTGGCTTTCTGATGCTTTTTTCCACATTCTTTTTTAGTTTCTGTTTTCTATCAAATGGATTTTCTACAATTTAGCCATTTTAAAAAATGTTCACATTTTCTGTTTAAAAACACCCATTATTTATTTTCTGTGCTTGCTTTCATCTTGTTTTATAAAAGCTATGGGCAACAATTCAACAATTGCAAGGTACAAGTAATAAGGTAGCTTGTTATCATCAGCAATACAATTATCAGAGAAGGACAGAGAGGGGTGATTCCCTCTGACAAGATCCAACTCCGATTGGAATAGCATGTATATAATTTTTAATTGTTATGATTTTTTATGGATATTCTTTGTTCAGAGCTAAAACAAGCACATACCTTGGGGAAAAGTGAAAGAGGGGAGACAAGAATATTCATCATAGCATATGGTATTTTTAACTGTATTCCTTCCTCTTAAACACTATTTGAGTGCCTTTCATCTAATTAGATAGAATATGTGCGTAACAGGCTGGCAGTATTTGCCTGAAACACCCCACTCTCTTATTATATGTTGATCCTTCTGGGGGGAGGTTTAAGAGGGTTGTTGAGGCAGGTGGCTCCATAGTCCACATGGGTATGAGGATGGGATGGGATAAGAGTGGTTGTCTATAAAGACAAAATATAGGGTGTTGACTGAGTAGTCTTCAGGTAAAAACCCTTGGATCAGCCACATCAGGGGATAAGGCTTGAGATTAATTTTATGTTATGTCATCTCATGCTAATTTATTTGTCAATAAAGCCAACCCCACGAAGGGGGTGAGTTTTTTATTTTAAACAGTGTGTGGCCTGAATGCTGAGAATGTATATGGGCTGTGCACAGAGGAATGGCGCTGTACATTACGGAATAATTAATAAGTTTAAAATTCAGATCTTTGGAATCGTGATCAAGGATGGGCACTTCCCAGTTATAATATCAGAGCTATAGCTTGTGGAGACTAAGTTCCTTCTGGAATATGGAATTCCAGGACACTCTGTCCTTTAATTGTAATCCTTCCACCTTCTAAGATGAAATAGTAAAGGACTGCTACATTCACATGGAAAATATCATTCTTGCACAAAGAAATAGCAAAATATTTTCACTTATAACTAACATCGTCTCCCTGCTACACACATTGAAGGAAAATAAAATTCAAGTATACAGACAGAACACCTACAACAATATGTTCATGCAATTAAAGAAAATGAACAGTACTTCTACAACTAAATATTCCAAACACGTCAGTTTAGCTTCTAGCTAAAACAGCTGATCGTCATCTGGGAGTAGGAATTTCTGCTTGAGCCACCACGGGAAGCAGTGTTTTGGCAGATTTTATAGCAATACTGACCTAAACAGAAGATAATATATATTGCAAAAGTTGAGGAAAAGACACCTCCAAACTCTTAATCATTGCCATTCTTGAGTCCAATCAACGCCTGCTATTTTTGAACTGGCTGGCCAGGCCAGTGCTTTGGGGGAAAGTTTCTGACAGATATTTGGCAACGTTGAAGGCAGCAATGTCCAGAGAGGAAAGTAATTTAAAAAAATCTTAGTTATTATATTCCTAAACTATTGAACCTAACAGATGATCAAGGGAGGAGTAACAGAACAGGCATAAAAGGTCACTGATCTTTTGTCTATCTGGCCTGCTGGTCCATCTAGTCCAACTAGTATGGTATCCTCACCCCAACAGTAGTCAATACTTGTTGCTTTAGAGGAAGGTATTTTTCCTCTCTACTCCACCCCAATAACAAGGCCAGCTAACTGTGCAATGTTGTATATAGGTAAAAGAACCTTTCTTGATCCCAAAGAGAACTAATGCTTTGAAATATGAGATTTGATTAGCTTGTCTAGTTACCAATGTTGTAAGCAGTCAGGAAATTATCCAACCCTTTACAAAATCTAGCCATAGTATTTGTCTTGATTGCCTCCTTCCATGGAGTTGAATGCCATATGTGAAAATGCTACATTGATGGAATAAGTGAAAGAGCCTAAATAAATAGACTTTATACTTCATAAAGAAATATTTCCTTTTATTTTTTTCAAAATGTACTGCTTTTTAATATAATTGAATGTTCCCCTAATTATCTCATTTTGAGTCAGATAAAAGGAGAAACTGGTCAATTTTCACTTTAGCCTTATTAATTGTAATGACCCCTTTGAATTCTTTTCCTTTCTAGCTAAAAACTCCTAAAATTGTGCAATTTCTCATCAAATGCATATTTCACTCATATTGCTTAACATCTTCATAGCCCTTCACTGGCAATTTATCTGCAATTTATTCTCAATTTGGAGGATTTCTCGTGAGACACCACTTCATATTCTTTGCCTCAAACTCCTAGCTGGATCCTCTGCCATAAAGAACCTCATAAAAAGAGATCACTAATGTTCATTATGATTGCCTTGTACAGTATGTCAGCAGAATAAATAAGCTAGGAAGCCGATATCCCAGATGTTGGCAAACATGGCAAAATGATTGTGGGTCTATTGACTGCAACATATCATGTGACAAGTAAAGCATATTCCACAGGTTACCCAAGATGATAGGAGACTGGAATTACATCTAAGAAGTAATCATAATGACCATATTTCATCAAAAAATCTCAATGTACTGCATTAATTTACCTTCACAAAGCTCTTGTGAAGTGTGCATTATTATATCCATTACAGAAATGTAAACAGAAGCACAGAGATTACAGGATTTACATCAGTTGCACAGTGAGTCAGTGGACAGATGGTAACATAATCAAACAGTAGACTGATGCCTATTCCCTCAGTTAAACAACTGGACCACACTGTCTCTCAACACCTGGATTATGGAAAACTTTATCAAAGAACAGGATCTTCTGAAGCTGGATCTGCTCACCTCACAGTTAAATCAGTAGTTATAATCATTATTCATACTGACGGAATTATATAGAGCAGAAGAGAATTTGGTCCAAGATACTAGCAACAGGAGCATTCCTCCAATAATAGGTGAATAAACGGGGCCTCGTATGCCTTTCCCCATTTTACCATAATGCCAAGGGTATTAGGTAAGGTAGGAGACAGAAATATACCGTTATACTAGTAACAGCAACAGCTACCACAAAACTAGCAACCCTGTTCTCTTTCATTTTGATTAGAGGGATACTGAGCATCTGAGCACCGGTCATAATAAAGAGATGATTCCACACAAATGAGGCCCATTTCCTCATAACACAGAGGAGTGAGATCACAACTTTTTAGGGCTATATCCTTCAGTTCAGCCCAATGGTACTTAGTGCAAGACTGGAGAGGGGGACAAAGATGCCTTTAAGTCATGTTCACGCTCCCCATCTTTTTCGCTGAGAAAATGTGAGACGATTATAAGATCTTTGGGGGCTGGCACTACATCCATCATTCCATGTGTTTGTACAGCTCCCAACACAATGACCTAGTTCTGACTGGCGTCTTTGGTTGCAACTGTAATTCAAATAGTAAATAATAATTATAGAAGGAATTTTACAGCCTGGCTTCTTAAACGAAGGCCGCTTGTACAATGGCAAGATCTTATTTAACATGTGTATTCACTTGTTAATCTGAAAATTTTTGACATGCTGGCTGCTACTTCAGTTTCTTTTGCTGGGCTCATTATATACATTGTTCCTTTGACTCCTCTGGCTGGATAAAAATCAGTTTGTTGGTTATCTAGTGGGTAGAGCATAACCCCAACCTGTTAAATGAAAATCAATGCCTGGTGGGTTTTTTCCAAATGAACTCTACCCTAAATATCTTTGATTGTGCAAGCCCTTATTCGTCCTCCCCCTTACTGCTCCCACTGCAAAAGGCAGTGTGAATCACATTGAGCCATTACTCAGAGTAATCATGTGTTCATCACACTATTTGGTTTTCTTAAACTGTCGTAAACAAATAAAGTCCAAAATGTATGTTCAATTTGAAAAATGGTTTTACAAGACTAACAGATTTTTTTTTTTAAATATTGGAATGAAAACAGGTTAGTGGGAATTTTTTTTTTTTTTTTGGTGGTGGTGGTTTGTTTTAATTTAGATATTTTCTTGCATTGGGGCTAATTCTAACCTTTAAATGCACGTGATGCCTACAGGCTTCAATGGGAGTTTTGCACATATATCTAAGGGAATAAATTGGTCCAGCGTTTGCAACTCAGATACTGCAGCATTGTGTTGGTCCATGAGAGCCTAAATGTGAAAGTTTCTGTGGCACAGACTATAAACAAAAAAAGATATCATTAGTCTATTGTCATTGTTCAAACTGAGTGAAATGCAAAAAGTAAACACTGACTAAAGGCTGGAAGGAAAATTAGATTTTCAAATTTCCATTATTTTCATTTCAAGAGTCTTCCATGTTATTAGTATCAAGGGACGTTATTTTTCTTTAAAATACATTATTTATAACGTGTCATTTTTACTCACAATGCTAAAGGCATTGAGTGGGATCCACAAAGGGACTTAGGCATTGCAGTGCTCAGCATCATGATGCCTAACTTTTAAGCAGCTAGAAAATCTGAGGAACACACTGTAAGCCACAAAGCCTGCATTAGGCACCTAAACTCCCTGAACAATGAATGGGGAAAGATCAGTGCTGTAGGCCTGGTCTACAGTGGCAATGGAAATTGACATAACGCTGCTTACATCGACCCCCTAGAGTATACGTCTCCACTGGCATGTAAGTTCTGTCGATTTAAGGCGCAGTAAAAGTCAACCTAATAAAACCACCTCTACAAGTGGCGTAATGCTGAATTCGAATTCCATGGATCGAATTTGTGTCAGTGCAGGCAGAGCGCAACATAAATCAATGTTATTGGCCTCCGGGAGGTATCC
This sequence comes from Mesoclemmys tuberculata, assembly GCA_007922155.1. Classification (NCBI taxonomy): domain Eukaryota; kingdom Metazoa; phylum Chordata; order Testudines; family Chelidae; genus Mesoclemmys; species Mesoclemmys tuberculata. The sequence goes on from ML675603.1 coordinate 54,358,212, forward strand.
CATAATGCCCTGTTGTGACCGCTCTGGACATTAATGCTTTGCTGTAACGTGGCTACATACAAAGGAAATAGCTCCTCCCCTCAAGCCCTGGGAAATTTTGATTTCCTATTTCCAGTTTAGACAACATGGAGAGAGCTTTGTAGCGGAACTGCTCATGGTGACTGCATGGCCCAAACACACTCCAGCTTGGAGTCAACCAGAGGTCTTTGGTCTCATCGGTCTGTGGGTGAAGAGTCTGTTCTGGCTCAGCTCCAAGACAGCAAAGGAAATGTAGATATATATGAGAAGATAGCTTGCGGTATGTTTGAGAAGGGGCACAACAGGGACACGTAGCAGTGCCACGTTAAGATCAAAGAGCTGAGGCAGGCTTATCAGAAAACTAGGGAAGCTAACAGCTGTTTTGGCGCCTCACCCAAAACATGCCACTTTTACGAGGAGCTGCATACAATTCTCCGCAGGGACCCCACCACTACACCACCACACAGCATCGATAGCTCCTAAGAATCCCAGTTCAGAACAAATGAGGAGGACTCTGTGGAGAGGAGAATGAGGATGAGAAGAGCAGGGTATCCATTTTTCCTGAGAGCCAGGACCTGTTCGTTATCCCAGAGCAGTCCACCAACACACAAGACAGCAGGACTGATCAAGATGCAGAGGAAGGCACATCTGGTGAATGTGTGTGGCAAATCTTTTTTTTGTGGTTATGTCCCCAGTCCAGCTTCTTAAAAGGAGTTTGTGTTTTGAGGGTCTTATTGGGTGGTGGCAAACTTCAGCGGAGGGTTATTCCCAGAACAGACTATTTATGTGCAGAAGTATGCTCCGAGAATCCTCTGTGGATATCTCAAAGAAACTTTCATGTAGGTAATCTGTTAACCTTTGCAGAAGGTTTCTGGGGAGGGCAGCCTTATTTCTTCCACCATGATAGGATACTTTCCCCCACCATTCTGCTATTAAATGGGAAGGCATCATTGTGGAACACAGCATAGCAGCATAAGGGTGAGGCCCGTACCCCCATGTGTGCAGCAAATCTTCTCTTCCTGCCTGCATTACCCTCAGGAGACTGATATCACACATGGTCACCTAGGGAAGATGGAGTAAGTTTAATACCGACCAATATAGTCACTCCATTTTATTCCTCTGCCATGGCTGGGGTCCCTGGGAGCCTTCCCAAGACTATTCCTAGTCCTAGTACTGTTTCAATGGACATTATGGGTCAGGACACTGGTTTCCCTGTTTTCTGCCACGACAATTCACTCTCAGTGTCCTCTCATCTGTTCTGCCCACCTCCTCCCAAACTGGTCTTTGGCACATTCCAGGAGAGCCCAGTGATCCCTCTCCTTGCTCAAGTGTGGATTGTGGATTTTAGTGCTTATGAAGCCTTTCTATAGCAGATGCAAGGGCCCCTTGCTTACCAGGTCTGAAACACCACCCGACCCTTCCAAGATATACAGAATGGAATGTAGGTTTGGCTTAGCTTTGTGAATGTGAAGGGGAGTACTTTTTACATTGTAACAGTTCCTTTACTACTTTGGGTCAGCTAACAATGGCAACTTTGTGTTCTGCTTATCTTTCAGTAGTCACCTCTGCCTTTGGCCCCCCCTTGCTAAGAACTGCATGCAACCACAGTTTCTTGCACAGTGACACTTTACAATGTTAAATTATCCTCCTTTTCCCCCATTAAAACAGGTTACAAATAAAACTTTGTTGCATTAAAAAAATCTGTCTTTATTCATTCACAGCTTGGGTGGGGAAAGAAGAGAAGGGGGCTGCTGGAACGAGGGTGGGGGTTGAGAAATAAAGGCACACATACATAGACATACATTACTGCCGTTCATTTGAAAACTGATTTTCAATATTTCCCAAAGCCGAAGAGCTCTGCGGTTGGCTCTGAGCATAGTGCAGGAATCTGGCTGCTCAAAATTTGCAGCCAGCCTCTATCAGCCTCCATGGCCCAACCCTGGGGAAACATTTCCCCCCTTTGTTTCCACACCCCGCAGATATAACTGTTGGGATGTTCTTTTCACTGATGTCAAGCCTAGTAAGCAGACAGCTCCATCGGGCTTTTAAACAGCCAAATGCACATTCCACCACCATTATGTACTTGCTGAACCTGTTATTGAAACCCTCCTTCTCACTGTCCAGGTGCCCAATGTAGGATTTCATTAACCAAGGGAGCAAGGGGTAGACAGAATCTCCTAGGATCACTATTGGCATTTCCATATCCCCAATGTTTATTTTTTGGTCAGGAAAGAAAGTACCCGCCTGCATCTTATTAAACAAACCTGAGTTCCTAAAGACGTGTGCGTCATGCACCTTTCCAGATCATCCCAGATTGATGTTGGTGAAATGCCCGTGATCCAAAAGGCCCTGCAAGACCATTGAGAAGTATCCCTTTCCGTTTATGGACTCTGTGACAAGGTGGTCAGGTGCTAGGATAGGGATATGTGTGCCATCTATTACCCTCCCCCTAGTTTGGGAACCCTATTGCAGCAAACCCATCCACTGTGTCCTCCACATTTTCCAAAGTCACTACCTTTCTTAGCAGAAGCCTATTGAGGGCACTTCCCTGCTGTGACACTGGCATCACAGCAGCTCCATTGGATGATTTACCTACTCTGAATTGATTCCCAATTCACTGGTAGCAATCTGGGGTTGCCAGCTTCCACAGAGCGATGGCCACTCGCTTCTCCAGCAAGTATTCACGTGCTTCAGGCTGGGGACAGCTCTGCACAAAGTTCAAGGAAGGTGGCCTTTCGCATATGGAAGTTCTGCAGCCACTGCTCATCGTCCCACACCTTCATAACGATGCGATCCCACCAATCTGTTTTTGTTTCCCGGGACCAGAACTGGCGCTCCATGGACTGAAGATGATGCATGACAGTCTGCAACAAATGGGAATTGTTCCGCTCTATGGCTTGTAGCAGTGTGGCCTCAGTAACATTGCTATTTTCCATGCTGCGGCTCCTCTCTTGCCTTTGAAAATACTGCAGGATAAGCCGTAAGGTATTTGTGATGCTCACAATGACAGTGCAGAGCTGAGCAGGTTCCATGTCTCTCTGGCAACAGCTTGCGTGCGGCATAGAAAGATGGCATGAAAAACCATTTCCAGTTTGTTTGGGACAAGAAAGGGGGGGAGGTAGGGAGCACATTGCATTATGGGAGGACGATAAGCTTCCCAAAAGCCTCTGAGGCTAGTTGCACTGTGGGATAGCTACCCACGGTGCACTGCTTTGAAAGTCAACCCAAGTGTTGTGAGCAAGGATGCGAGAGCCCGGCGCAAGGAGCATGGTGTGATCGTGGTCCTGTGACTTCTAAAAATCGGCAGCTGAAAGTTGATTTAAAGTAAATTTACTTCAGTCTGCAGTGTAGAAATAACGAGAAGGGAATGGGATCCACAAAATCCAGCAAACTAGGCAGGGAGCTGCCCAAACCAGCTAACTGGAGACACCAAGCAGGGAGTGTGTTAAACCCTAAATCGATTACCTGGGGTTTAGGCAACTAACACCATTGCGCATCCCACCCATTGGACCAAACTAATCCCGGGTGTAACCCCCACTGATTTCCAGGGATCAGAGTGGAGTCCAAAACCTGCCCACAAGGAAGGGCCGCAGAGCCACTGGAGGCTGATGGGCTGCGCTCACCCCACTGTGTGCAGGGCAGGATCCACAGCAGTTTGGGGGGGCAGCCGAATTAGGGCATGACCATGCTGCCACCCCCAGAACCAGCCCGCCCACACCCGGGCAAACACCCGCGGCAGCCAATGGACCCTACGGCAACATCTGTCTGGCCCTTGAGGGGCCAAGGCCTGCGGCCCCAAGCCATGGGGCGCTCGGCTCCCCCCGCGTGACAGAAGCGGTCACTGCAGGGCACGCCCGCCGCGAGCCGGCTCGCTAAGGAACTTGGGCAGGCAGCCCGCGCGCTCTCGGAAGGGTTAAAGGGGCGGGGTCTAGGGAGAAGGCCGGGGCGAGCTCGCGCGGCGGGAGCAGCGCAGCTGTCGGGCGTTCGGAGACGCGCAGGTTACCGGCGCTGCTCAGGGCCGCGCTCAGCTGGCGCGCGCGCCGTAGTGGCTGCGGCCGCGCGCCTGCGCGCGCTCGCTGGCTGAGAGGGAGGACGGCGGCGGGGGAAAGCGTGCTGGAGGCTAGCGCGCGAGCGGCGGCGCCGGCGGTTGCGGGCAGCGGCGGGACGGAGCCGCCTCGCTCGGGTTCCCGGGCACCTCCGCGGCCGGGCCCCCGGCTAGCCCAGCCCGAGTGGTCGAGTTTGCCGATGGGGCTGAACGGCGCCCGCTGAGGGGGAGCCGGGGCCAGCCGGTGAGTGCCGCCCCCTTCCCGCGGCGGGGTGCGTGCGGGGTGCTGGCGGGCCCCCAGCCCGGGGAGGTGCGGACCGCCGGCGGAGGAGGGGTCCCGAGGCTCTTCTGGCGGCTTCTCTGTGGAGACCCTTCCGGCCCGCCCCTCTCCCCTGCCGGGCGGGCGGGAGCGGCCGGCGGGAGGTGCTTGTAACCAGGGGGCCCCTGGGCTGGCCGCGGCGCGGCGAGCAGCTCCGCTGCCTGCCGGGCGGGCGGTCGAGCCGCGCCGCGTGGGAGCCGATCGCACGCAGGCCGGCCCGGGCCACGTACCTGCGGGGGAGCGCGGCAGCGTTGGGTTGCCCCCCGAGGTGGGGACCGTACGTGTCCCCGGCGATTTCCCGGCCGCCCCGGGTGGTCCGGTCCCCCGCCGCCCCACTCTCTCGGGTCCCGCCCTCCCTCCCCGGGGGGATTATCCCCCGTCGCCGCCTCCCTTCTCCCCCTTTGCGGTCCGCCTGCCAGGGATTATCGCCCTTCCCTGCGGGATTATTCCCGATGGCTGCCCCTGCTCAGCGTCCTCCCTTCCCCGCGGGATTACCTCTCCTCCCCTCGCTACCATCCGCAGTGGGAGCGGGGAAGGGGGGGGTCGTACAGGGCTGTCACTTTACTGGATTTTGTACTAGTGCTACAGGCTGATGGAAGGACACGGTCGGGGAGTAGGGGGTTCATGGGAGAGTTAGGGCTGCGGTGTGTGTGCACCAGATGCAGGAGGAAATATGCAGCTGCTTCACCTAAACCTTAATGCTCTTCATGTTGCTGATGGTGAGAGCGAAGAAGCCAACTCTGGCATCATGCGTTATGTATGCACACATGTACCTGGTTGTTGAGTTGTGGAGTGTCCCTTTCAATCTTTTATTTTTGTAGTGGCTCTAGAAAATACCGAGTCTCCAAATGTAGTAGTGAAGGAAAATTAAAACGAATGAGTAAGGATGACATTGCTGTGGTGCAGGGTCAGCGCTGAACTGAATGTTTTCTCTTGGTTTTCAAGGCAATTGGTCGGAGGGGAAGGGAGTCAAACATCATTCACTCAGATGGTGGAGTATGTGTGTGGATTATTGCTGTAGTGACACTAATTGAGGGAAAAACAAGTTCATTTAATGGGGTAGAGATAAACTTGACGCTTTATGTATGACTCCCCCTTTGGTCCCACAACTCATCTTTTCTCTACTCCCAATAGCTGCTGTGCATAGGAATATTGGATTGGAGCTGCAGACCTTCCTATCAGCTCTGCAGCTCAGAGCCCAAGATTACATCCATTAAACTTCCTTTGACTTGGTTCTGGGAGGAGGAGGGGCCCTGGGAAATTGGAGAGAGGCCGGGTGGCTATAAATAGACATCTAGAGGAGGCATTGAACAAATCTTGGTGTGTTACTTGTGAACACAGTGTCTGTTAACTGGTTGGTTGTCAATAGAGTGTCATAATGTTTCCTTTTATTCCTGCTCTGGTGGTTGGCTTTTAACACTCATAAATGTTCTTAGATTAGACAACATCTGTCCCATGTTCTGTTTGGAAATGCCATAGAGAAACTTTACATTTTAAATAAAATGTTGATTAATTGATGGTTGGTTTACCCACTACAGTACACTTTCATATAATTGGAAAAAAATCTTAAAAGGCTGTTAAGAAAAGACTAAACTGACAAAACACAAGAATGTTGAGTTCAGAGGCTGTGTCTCTGCCTTTATTTCATGTTTGAGTCTGGGTATTGCACCACATAGATTATCTGAGATCACGCATTGCTCAGAGATGTCTGCAGTGTCAAGGAACAATGTCATGAATAAGGCTGGAGTGTCAGTCTTGGCTTTGGATTTCTGTGGCTCTGTTTTATAGGTGATTCTCTCCTACTCTAACTTTTTTGTAACATTTGATTTTCAGATAACATCCTTCCAATATCTTATTGAAGGTATTAAGCCTTCAACTCCTTTGAATTCTATGTGCTTCCATAGGCTGCAGATCCTACAGATCACTGTTTCCATTTATCTTGTCAAGAACAACATAACATGGAGGTTATTGCCAATTAGACCACAGCAGCTCCTTCAATCTTGTATTCTGTTGATGTATTGTGGACTAACTGTGCATACCAAAAATTTCTGAAATTATTGAAAAGTTGTTGCAGCATACATGCAATAGATCCTCTTCTGAAGAAAACTTTTTTTTTTTTTTGCAAATAGTAGAAGCAGTTAATTTAAATGATGGACTAATCAGCTGCACCTTTTCAATAAAAAAGGTTGTAAATTACCAAAGAACATAAGCATCAAACTGTTGGTGAGGCTGTGGAAAGGGTTAATCTCCTAAAGAAAGCAGATGTAGACACACATGCAATAGCTGACCTCGAGTTAGTATACTAAAAATAGTAGTGTGGGATGGGTGGCAGCTCAGGATAGCTGAGAATCAGGAGAGTCTGTCTTGCTCCCTGAGTACATACTTGGACAGCTAGCCTGTGTTGCTAGGGCTATGCTGCTGTGTTAGATGCTATCTCATGCAGAACTAGCACATGTATATCTACCCATGCTATGAATTACACTTCTCAGATGTTGTGAAGAAATACCCAAAATGAGGAAAAAAGGCCTAATTACATGAGATAAGAAGGTGACCTTCGCCGTTGTCTTTGTGAATTGGAGAGGTGGGGGTGATGGGTGTCAGGGTTGAGGAGGCAGAACAGGCTAAAGGTGGCTTGAATGGGTCTTTGTTGCATGGACAGAATGAAAAAGCTAGATTTCTAGAAACGTGGGTGGGTCGGTGGGGGAAAGCAACAGGATTTGGATGCAATCTGTATCCAAGGATAAGGGAAGAGTGAAAAATGACCCTGTGATTAAGTCTGTGACAGGGAGGCTGGTGGTGGTGTCAGCAGTGACAGTAGAGCTTAGAAGTGGTGAAAGGCTTGGAGGAAAAGGAGTTTTGTTGTGGTGGTTTCAGGGACATGAGGTGACATATAGGTATAGATGGAGGAGACAAGACAGCAATAGAAGTATAATGAGCTATGACTTCACTGACAGATATTTTGTTTTTACTGCAGGATAACTTACAATAGTTATCTAACTGTAAAATCCTAAATGGAGAAAAGGCATTTGTTGTGTTTACCCAGCATGAGTTAGGTGAGTTCAGCATTACATCCAGGCCCGTGGTTGACACCTAATTACCTCACAATAAAACTAATGTTTCTTATTCCCTCAAGGTTTTTACAGCAGGATGGCTGATATGCGTTTGCTATCCTGAGGTAGCAAACCTCTCTTTTTGTCAGTGAAAACATAGCTTTAGTTGTTAGTATAAAGATGGTGGCGGAAGCTGATGAGATCTGAAGGAAGGATATATGGGAAGGGGTATGTGTGGAGGAAAAGGGAGCCGAGAAACAAGGGGTCCAAGAATACGGCCTTGTCTACACTAGAAAGTGTTGTCAATGTAAATTACAGAGATGATAAAAAAGTGCTATAATTACAACACTTGTGCCTGTCCACACAGCATTTGTCTTGCCAAAGCATGTCCACATTTGGTGCTCTAGCATCGACAGTGAGAGCAGTGCACTGTGTGCAGCTATCCCATTGTTCAGCTCTCAACTTTGTGCCGCTAGAAATTGTGGGAAGGTGGAGCAGATCACAGTGCATCATGGGTGAGAGTTTAATGTCCCATGATGCAGTGATTTCCATCCCACCATTCGATGGGTTTCCAACTGCATTTCGTGGCATTTTTCAATAGCCCTAGTTTCTTGTGTGCCATCCATTTCTATTTGAATGGCTGGATCCAGCACTGCTCTCCACTGTTGTCAGTGTTCTGAAGACATAGTGGCTGGTCATACAGTATATCGTGTGCTTCCAATTGGAATAGGAATCCAGGGTGCCTGACCTGCTGTGTGCCATGCAAGCAAACATGCTGGGATTACTGTTTGCATTCATGGAGCATCTGTACACAGTGCAATGCTGATTTTGAGTGTGAAATAAGCACAGAATGGTGGGATCATATTGTTGTGCAGGTCTGGGATGACGAGCAGTGGCTGCAAAACTTTAAAATGCGCAAAGCCACCTTCATAGAACTCTGGTGTTCTTGAATCGCAGGACAGGGGCAAGCTCTGCACAGAGAGCTGCCTTTTCAGTGGAGAAGCACGTGGCGATTGCCATGTGGCAGCTGGCTTCTCCAGGCTGCTAGTGGGTCTGTTGCTAATCAGTTTTGAGTCAAAAAGTCCACCGCTGGAGCTGTGTTAATAGCCCCATGCTCTTGCTATAATTACATTCTGATACAAGGGACTGTGAGTCTTGGAAATGTGCGTGAAATAGTGGATGGCTTTGCAGTGATAGGATTCCCTAATGGTGCTGGCAAGATAGATGACACACGCATACCAGTTTTGGCCCTGGATCATCCTGCGACAGTACATCAGTAGAAAGAGGTATTTCTCTGTGGTACTGCAGGAGCTTGTGGATCACCATGTGTATTTCACTGACATCAATGCAAACTGGTCAGGTAAGGTGCATTATGCACAGATCTTCAGGAACACTGGCCTGTACAGAAAGCTGCAAGCAGGGACTTTCTTTCCAGACCAAAAGAGTCTAATGGCTAATGCTGAAATGCAACAGCTGTACCTCATGTAACTGAGCAGCATCAGTTCAAAAAAATCGCTTACCTAAGTTCCCCTCTCCTGCATCCTGCATGCCAGGAGTTGGAGGGCTTGGACTAACTTGAATCCTCCAGGGTTGAGAAGAGGTTCTGGGTCTCCATGTCACCAAACAACATGATCCCCTGCTTCGCATTGTCCTCCAACTCAACCTCTCCTCCATGACTTCTTTGTTAGGGTTGAGTCTGGTGTCTGCTGCATCCGGGTCCACTGAGGTATCCACAGGTCTCTTGCCGCGGAGGTGGGGTTGCCGCCAATGAGGGCTTTCAGCTCCTTATAGAAGCGTCAGGTCTTTGGCTCTGCACCAGAACAATGGTTTGACTCCCAAGCCTTTTGATACCCTACTGGTGCAGTTGCTCGATTTTGCATGGTACTGCAGCATGTCCTGTTCATAGCCATTCTCCACCATTAAACAAGAAATTTGACTGTAGGTATTGAACTTCCTTTGCTGAAGCGAAGCTGGGACTGCACATACTTCTCTTCCCAAATGTTGATCAGCTCCAGAAGCTCTTGTGCTCCAAGCGGTCATGGTAAACTGGGAAGATGAGATTTGAACTCTCCATGCCAACCAAGCAGAAAGTGGAATTTAAAAAATTCTTGGGACTTTAAAAGGGAAGGAGTGGATAGCTAGTTCAAATTGATGGCTAGAGCTGTCAGGATGAGCATTGTGGGACACTTCCAGGAGGCCATTTACCACAACATAATCAAGCGCGATGTCTACATTGACACTTGGTGTAAAAAAACCACTACACATCTCATTGAGGTGGTTTTATTTTGTTGCTAAATCAGGGGAGTTGGATTGGCCAGGGTGAATTGCAGTGTCTACGCCACCACTGTTTTAGCACAAAAAGCTGACTTTGGTTGACAAAAGTCTATATTGTTGACCAGGACTATGACCGTAACAACCCTTTAAAAAGGCATACTGCTTTTATAGCATAAGTCGTTGTAAAGTAATTTCACAGGCCACATGAAGTAATCCAAAATGGTATTGGTAAAAATAGAATTTGTTTCTATAATTTAAGATGGAGGGAATTCAGAAAGTCCTTATTTTAGTGTATGTTTAATTACTTTCAAGGTCTTGTTGATTAAAGAATATAACATGATTAAAGCAAGAGGGATGCTGCTAATATGAAACACTCTAGATATGTAATATAAATTTTTTTAGAATTACTGCTAATTTTAATGTCTAAGTGCCTTGAAATTCTGTCGAAGTTGTAACCCATCCGTGCCCAGGGTAGCCCACTGATAATGCCAGGGTC
>ML675603.1:54378413-54435182 GCA_007922155.1 Mesoclemmys tuberculata
GTGTGTACTTCCAGGACTTAAGCAAGTGACCCTTCTAGGCACTGGAACTTCAGTCCAACACTCCAGTTGTGATGCACCAAGTGAGCAGTTTTACTAATAAGTGGTCAGAGCGTTGTAGCTATATTATTTGGTCTTATTTACAAAGACCAAAATGCCCATGGAGGGGGAGGGGGGACAGGAGACTGAAATCTCTTACAAAAAGTCCTCAGTAATATGTTCATCTAAAAGGCCTTGGTAATGCTGTCAAAGAAAATCTTCTATACATGGGTTAAAGACAGATTTAAAAGTCTGCTTTTCAGATCAAGTTAGTTGAAGGAACATTTGAGTTTGCACAAAAGAATGCTGTGCTACTGATTATATTGCACAACTCTCTTTTGGAGCCTCTAATTTCTTGTTGGAGGCTTTAAGCGACTCATGGTACTTCTTGGCTCTCCCACTTTCTTGCATAACAAATGCAGAATGGCTTCACCCTTTGTGTGCTATGCATGTGAATGATGATAGTTTTATGCTGTTATTGTAGCCAGGCTGGTTGGAGGCTATTGGAGTAACGAAGTGGGTGAAGTATCTTTTATACGATCAACTTCTGTTGGTGAGAGAGACAAGCTTTTGAGCTTACACAGAGTTTAGTTTAGACTAAAAGGCCATTTCTTGCTTCTTACAAACAAATACCCATAGCTGTCTAAACTTTCTAGGATGTTTCACAATAGGCTATTGTCTTATAATTATTATGCAAAACCAAATGACTCCTAAATCTTTATCTTGCTAGCTATGTAGGGAATACTGAGAGCCAAAGTTTAACCTTCATTTGTTCCTCATAAAGACATACAATAAAAAAATCAAAATTACAAAAGAGAAAATGCATCATTTCAGGTCAGTGAACGAAAGCTGAGTCAATCTTTTGCCTGTTTGCTAAAATTGTCAGTTGTAATGATTGTCTTTAACTATGTATGTATGTAGGTACCCACTAGGGATGAGACTGAGACAGACTCTCTCCATATACTTGAAGCTCATGTATATGCTCTTTATTTTGAAAAATGCTTCTCCTTTAAGCTATTTCCAAGATCATATTAGTGAGAGCTTTGCATATGGGACTACAGGATAGATACAGTTTAGTCTATTTACAAACTGTGGGATGCAGTACTGTTGCAAGATGTTCCAAAATAATTCTTCGCTTACTGGTTTTGAAGGTACATCTAGAAGTTACATGGAAACTGACTCTCAATATTTAATTATATCTGTCAAGCAGTGTTCTCTGAGTTCTTACTACTTAAGTATACAAATTGTTATTAAAGCATTAAAGAGGACCATGCTAAAAAGGTCTTTCCACACATAAAACACTTTATCAGTATTCATTCTATGGCATCTGGAAATTTTACTCTCCTAAGCTATTAAAAAGGATATCCCTTGGGCATCCCCACCCTGGAAACAAGCTTCTCCCCAACACAAACAAAATCGCCATATTTCTAGAAGGCAAACTCTCCAGGAATACCTCAGACCAATTTGAATTACATTACTCTGATTGCTTTTCATTGGTGATGTTGGAGATCTGAGAACTTTCTCATCATGTCTCAAAAGTGAAAAATATTGTCAAGTTTTCTGAAAAACTACCAGCAGCCATTTTTAGCATCATTTAGTACAGCATTCAATTCCATCCACACTGAGAGAGCCTTCTTGTAGTTGAGCATTTTTTATTAAATGTCTCCAAAGATCTTCAGATATGCAAGAAGGCTCTTCAGTCGGCTGCTGTTGAAGGGGTTGATGGGTATTGTACCTGAGTAATCAGCACTGATGTTCTTGATGACTGTCTTTTGGAGGCAAAACTCAATTCACTTCACTGTTTGAACCCATAGCTCACTCCATTCAGAATATGGAAACCTTTATAGGTTCTGCATTATGTAGTGGTGTTATAGCCATGTTGGTCCCAGGATAGACAAGGCAGGTGAGGTAATATCTTTTATTGGACTAACTTCTGTTGGTGAGACACAAGCTTTCAAGCTACACAGAGCTCTTCCTGAAGTTTGGGAAAGATACTCCGACCTGGTCTACACTACAGACTTTTGTTGACCAAAGTCAGTTTTTTGTACCAAAACAGTAGTGTGTGCACACTGCAGTTACCCCCCCCACCCCGCTACCCCCGCAGACCGAACTCCCCTGATTTTGTGACAAAATAAAACCACCTCAGTGAACGACAGAGCGTCAGTGTAGACTCAGTGCTTGGCTTTGTTGTAGTAAATGGCCTCCAGGAAGTGTTCCACAGTACCCATTCTGACCACTCTGGTTATCAGTTTGAACTTTGCTGCCCTGCAACCATCTGCCACTCCCGCTTTAAAATCCCAGGAATTTTTGAACATCCACTTCCTGCTTGGCTGGCATGGAGAGCTCACATCTCATTTTTCCAGCTGACCATGGCAGCTCCATACACCAAACGCTCTCTTGCTTGGAGCACACCGAAGTTTCTGCATCTGATCAGAATTTGGAGAGAGGAGCCTATGCAGCCCCCATTTCTCTCCAGCTAAAGGATACCTATGGTCAAATTTCTCATTTAATGGTGGAGAAGGGCTATGAATTGGCACACTGCAGTACCATGCAAATATCAAGGAACTGCAGCAGGGGTAACAAAACTCGAGGGAATCAAACCATTGCTCTGGTGCAGAGCCAAAGACTTGCTGCTTCTATAAGGAGAAGGAAGCCACCTTTGGTGGCGACCCTCACCTTCACAGCCAAGAGGCCAATGGTTACCTCTGTGGGCCCAGAAGCAGCAGACACCAGTCTCAACCTTGATGAAGAAGTCATGGACGGGGAGGTTGAGATGGAGGATGATGCAGAGCAGGGGACCATGTGTTTTGATATGTGGAGCCAGGACTTCTTCTCAACCCCAGAGGGTTTGAGCCAGTCCAAGCCCTCCAACTCCTGGCATGCAGGAGAGGAGAGCTTGGGTAAGTGATTTTTTTTTTTTTTTTGAGTTGATGCTGCTTGGTTACATGAAATACAGCTATCCTTTTGCTCGCATGGAGAAGATACACCTTAGCATCCTTACTAACTGAGGAGTGAGATATCAGCTTCTATGGCCTCCACCAATGGAAAATGGTGGCACAATTTGAAATTTTTTCCATGTCTATCTGAATCAATTACCCCTAACAATCACCCAAAACCATTTCCCCAGCTTGCGTGCCCTCCTACCCTGGGTGCAACTCACCATGCCCTGGTTGATCATCGAGCTGTGCACTTGCCAGGGGATAGTGAGAAAGAGGTGTATTTTACAGTAATGAATCAATGCTGTTATTGCACTCAATCATACTTCTGTTCATTTTTTGTTATGCTTCTACAGATGTGGGGAAAAACTTCCACACCTGCTGACTGCCTGAGGATGATAAGAAAATCCATGTAGATGCAAAGAGGAGATGTTCCAAAAACTCCTCCAGTCTTTCGAGATGGAAAAAAAAAAGAAAAGAACATGGAGACAGTTTGTCCAAAAATAAAAAAATTGATAGGAGAGGAAGGAAAACCATGACCGAGTTATAGCAGATCACAAATCCATGATAAAAGCCCTGCATGTGCAAACGGCATCCCTAAAGTCACTAATAACACTGCATACTGAATTCATGAATGCCCACCCCCACTTGCAGTCAGTACAGAACTGCTTTCCGTGCTCTCCCCAAACTCCACCCACACATTCTTACCAAACTCCTGGCCCGTCTTGGTATCTTGTTCACTCCCACCCCTGCAGACTTCTTCCAGAACGATAGCTGAACTTGCATACACCTGTCATAGCTCACACTGCCCCTCACTGCTTTCTCCCTTCCAGACCTGCTTTTTGTGTATGTTGTGAATAATTGTTTTTTAATGAAGACATACTCTGTGAAGAATAAGCAGTCTGTCTTTGCACATGGTGGTTGCACCTCACATTGATACTTAGTGCAAACTGGATAGCAGTCATAGCATGGCAGTGCTGTTTAGAAAGTATTGTTTAGAAAGAGAATTGTTGCTCATTGTCAAAATGGCTCCTTAGGGCTTCCCTGAATTGTCCCCCATTGTGCCGCTCTAATAGCCCTGGCATCTGGTTGTTCATAGTCCGCCACAAGGCACTCTGCCTCTGCTTCACCCTGGTAGAAACTTTTCACCCTTATTTTGCAAATATTATGGAGCACACAGCAGGTGGAACATTTTTCTCATTTAGGCCTAACCTGCCAAAAAGGCATCGTCAGCAAGCTTTTAATCTGCCAAATGCACATTCAATGGTCATTCAGCACCTGCTCAACCATTTATTGAAGTGCTCGTTGCTGCTATTCAGGTTTCTCATGTAAGGCTTCATAAGCCATGGCAGTAAGGGGTAGGCAGTGTCTCCTACGACCACTATGGGCATTTCAACATCCCCCATTGGACTCTTTTGGTCTGGAAAGTAAGTACCTGCTGGCAGCTTTCTGTACAGGGCAGTGTTCCTGAAGATGAGTGCATCATACACCTTTCCTGACCAGCCTGAATTGATGTCAGTGAAACGCCCATGGTGATCCATAAGCACCTGTAGTACCACAGAGAAGTACACCTTTCTATTGATGTACTCCCTCCCAAGATGGTCTGGAGCCAAAATCGAGATGTGTGCCGTCTATCGCATCACCACCACCAGTTAGGGAATTTCATCGCTGTGAAGTCATCCACTATTTCATGTACATTTCCAAGATTCTTAAAGTCCTTTGTAGCAGAAAATGATTAATGGCCCTGAATGCTTTTGGTAACACAGCTCCAACGGTGGACTTCTTGACTTCAAAACTGATTAGTGCACAGTGCACTGCTCTCACTGTTGGTGCTAGAGCACCAGCTGTGGATGCATTTAGGCAACACAGTGAGTGTTGTGGATAGACCCAAGTGTTGTAATATAGCGCTTTATCATCGCTATAGCTTGCGTCGACAATACTTTCTAGTATAGACAAGGTCTGAGTGCCACAGCTAAATACAAGGTGGAGCAGAGAGGGTAGTATAAGTTTTTAGCACATATTCCAAGGGACTGTTCAAGGTGAAGTGGCTTGTTAACACTACAATAGACAGGACAAAAAGGGTGGGGGGAATGATAGGTTACTGTTTGTATTAAGCCATAAAAAGTTATGAATTTAAGTTCCCAGGCTCGTTTTTTGAAAGTGCTTATGCAGGCTTTCTTTGAGGATGAGGACTGATAGGTCAGATATAGAGTGATCACTTTCTGTGAAAAGTGTTTGCCCACAAGTGATAGGGTGGTTTGTTAATTTTTCTGTGAGTTCATTTGAGAGCATAGTGATTATCTGGTTTCTCCCTCGTGGTTGTTGGGGCATTTGATGCACTGTGTGAGGTACACCACTTATTATGGTAAGTATGTGAGGACCCATGGATCTTGAAAGGTGTGTTGTGAGGGGTGTTGATCATTGTAGCAGTGAAGATATATTTGCAGGTTTTGCATCTGTCTGGCAGCATCTGGTGTTGCTCTGTGAGTTGGTGTCCTGGTCTCTGGGGACCTTGCTTCTGATGAGCTTTGGAGAGGTTGTGGGGGGGATTGATTGAAGGCCAGAGGAGGGGCTTTAGGAGAGATTTCTTTCAGGATGGGGTTCCCATTGAGTATGGCTTGTAGTTTGATATCCTATATGGGTTCCACTGTGGTCGATGACAACTTGAAGTTTGCAGACAGAGGAGGTTTTATTTCTGTATTCAAGCAGGTTCTCTTGGGGTATTTGGGTGGCCCATTCCATGGCGCAATCTACTTCTCTGATGGAGTGCCTTGTTTGGTGAAAAGGTGGTTTTGAGTGTGTTAAGGTGTGTATCCCAGACTTTCTTCTTGGAGCATATTCTGTAGTATCTGAGTACCTGGTTGTAGATAAGTTCTCTTGGTGTGTTTGGTGTGATTACTAGATCTATGAAGGGAAGTGTGGTGGTCTGTGGTTTCCTTGTATGTGGTTGTCCGTTAGATTCCATTGTTGAATATGATTGTCATGTCCAGGAAGTTTAAAGCTAGGGTGGGAGTGTTCCAGAGAAAGTTAATGGAAAGGTGATAATGGGCCACTTCACCTTGAATGGTCCTTTTAGAATATGTGCTAACTACTTATGCAGCTATCTGTTGGACCTTTGGATTTAGCTGTGGCACTCTTTCCCAGACCCAAAGAAGAGCTCTGCGTAGCTCGAAAGCTTGTCTGTCTCACCAGCAGAAGTTGGTCCAATAAAAGATATTCCCTCACCCACCTTGTACCTCTAATAGTTCTGCATTGTCCGATGCCAATAAGTTTCTGAATCATTAAGAAACACAATTTTGAGAACACTGAACACACTCCACTTACAAAGGCTGAAGAGGGGGAAAAAAGACAAAACAACATCACAGAAAAATCAAGTGATCATTCTCATACATATTGCTGCCTACTAACTACTTCCAGGGCCAAGACCTTTCAGATTAATTTGCTTGAACTTGTGACCACATGGTGGCTGTTGTAAATTTTAAAGGATAGGCAGACAAACACAAAATTCTGTGAGAGAGCCAATTACAAAGCAAGAAGCAGCTCATTCAATTGTAAAAACAATACGGAGTGCAGTCCCAACAGTACAATCAAAGCAGGTTACTCAAATGTGGTGGAGAGAATTGTGTCCTGCTTGCACTCTTGCTACAGAGGCAGATATTCTTTTAACACCTCCATGCACTACTGCATGTGCAGAATTAAATTGATCAGTTTGGGGAAGCATCCATTCAGAAAACAAATTGATGGAAGACCTCTATGGGTGGGAAGCTGGTGACTCTATATCACAATTTTAAGACTAGAGAAGAAAATGGCAGATGAAAAGTTGACTCAATATTCATCTGATGAAGAGGAAGGAGTTAGTGATGTAATTTGATGACAAAGCTATAGATGAAGCTGGTGAAGATAATGAAAAACAAGATGCTTAAAGAGTTGGCCTGCTATCTACCTAGCATAAATGCATTTTAAAATGACTTTTGTTTTGTAGTTGCTATGTGTTTAGTTTCATTTTTCATTTACTAAAGACTGAACAGTTACAAAGGTTAACATTTAAATGTGAACAGACATTGCTAAAAAGGTGCTGATGATGTTCTTTTAGAACTCCATTTAATTGAATTTAGCATTTTTTGTAGCGAAAGTAACTCAGTTAACTTGACTTTTGTAATTAGGCATGACTATCTAAGACTAAGTCTGTTGGATGCCATAAAGTCCAATTCTTTTTTTGTTCTAAAAAATTAGTGCTGTGAAATATTTACTATTTTTAAGCAGTGTTTGACCCATCTATTGACCAGTTATTCAGGGTGGGGTGGATCATTCAGGTTCAGATTTAATCCAGGTAATGGGTACCAAAAAAGGCCCACCATCAATTGAATAACTATGTTCGAGCCAATCTTAAAATACTGTTTCTTTTCTGGATAAGACACAGGGCAAGTCTAGGTAACTCAAGTTGACTTAATTTTGTAACGTCGACATACAGCTGCCACAGTAATTGAATTGCTTTTGCATGTCCCTACTATGCTCCTTGTGTTGGTGCACATCCGCACTAACAGTACTTGCATTGCTGCAGAGAGCAGTGCATTATGGATAGCTATTCAGCTGTGCAACTTGCCACCATATAGCGCAAGGAGTTTTGGGAACGGTTTGCAGTGCCTCATGGTGGCAAATGAGTTGTGTAGAGATGACTGGGAACATGGTTTCAAAGTCCCATGATGCAGTTTTCTCCATTCCATGATTTCATCTGCATCTCATGATGTTTTGCACCTTTTCTCAGAAGCCCCGCAAACATACGCGTCCATCTCTATGAGAAGCATGGATCCCGCACAGCGCTGCCCCCATTGTGATGCGTATTGTGAGTACAAAGTGCCTGATCCTGCAGTATTTGCAGAGAAGGAACAGGGAACTTGACAATTCCTTGGAAGCCAGCTTGCTGTGGGACATAGAAAGAAACAATTCAGGGTGGCTGTTGGCATTCATGGAGTAGCTGCATATGGTAGAGTGCCAGCTCTGGGCCTGAGAAACAAGCAGCGACTGGTGGGATTGCATCGATATGCAGGTATGGGATAATGAGCAGTGTCTGCAGAACTTTTACATACGACCTTCCTGAAAGTGCATGTGGAGCTCACCCCAGCACTCTCTTGCAGTGACACCAAAATGAGAGCTGCATTGACCATGGACAAGCAAGCGGCAGTTGTTATGTAGAAGCTTGCAATGCCAGATTGCTACCGATCAGTTGGGAATCAGTTTGGAGTTGGGAAATTCACTGTGGGGGTTGCTGTGATGCAAGTTTGCAAGGCCATTAATTGCATCCTGCTACAAAGGACTATGCCCCTAGGCAATGTGCAGGACCTAATGGATGGTTTTGCAGCAATAGGGTTCCTGAACTGTGGTGGGGTTATAGATGGTATGCATATCCCTGTTTGTGTCAAGGTGGTCTGGAGCCAAGAGTACATCAACAGAAATGGCTATTTTTCTGTGGTATTGCTAACACTGATGGATCACCATGGGTGTTTTACCGCCATCAGCACAGGATGTCAGGGAAGGTGCATGATGCACGCATCTTTAAGAACACAGGCCTGTTCAGAAAGCTGCAAGCAGGGACTTTTTTCCAGACCAGAGGATTATCATTGGGGAGATTGAAATCCCGATAGTGATCCTGGGAGACCCAGCCTACCCTTTACTCCTGTGGCTTATGAAGCTGTATACTGGCCACCTCGACAGCAGCAAGGAGTTCTTCAACTACAGGCTCCAGAGGTGCGCAACAGCAGTTGACTGTGCCTTTTGGCCATTTGTAAGGCTTCTGGCACTGTCTACTCCCAAGATTAGACCCCTGTGGAAAAAAATATCCCAATGGTTATAGCTGCCTACTGTGTGCTTCATAATGTCTTTGAAGTAAAGGGGGAAAGTTTCCACCAGGCTGGAGGTGGAATGGCTGTCAGATGATTTTTGACCAGCCACGTACCAGGGCTATAAGAAATGCTCAGCAGGGAGCTATATGGTTCAGAGAGGCTTTGAAAAGACCATTTTAATAGTGAGCCGTAGTAATGTGTGTTGCTGTAGTTTTCTCTGCCTGGATTTTTTTTTTTTTTTTTGCACCCTGCAAAGAATCTTGTAATGAGTGCTGTGTATATAGTACTGTAACATTGCAAATGCACCTATTACTATTCTCTGTGAATGTCAGCCTTAGCCAACATATGTCATGAACTAATAAAGATGAATTAAGTTTCTATAAATAGACTTTTATTCCAAACTCATGCAAACAGACATCCTTATAACTGAATGAAACTTCATAAATACAGGGAAAAGAACCTTGGAAGGGGAAAGAACAGCCATTATTTCACAAATACATACACCAGCTATCTCTGAGGTCACAAACTTTTCTACAAGTCTCTCTCTCTTTACCTAACTATACTGGGAAATGACAAGCAGATAGCAACTCTACTGCTATTGGTTATTTCACTACCTCCTCTAGCATGATTAAAAAAGAATAAATGAATAGATGTTTGCTTTGATATTGCAGGGACACTATATATTTGAGATGTTCCTTCCCCTGCATCTGGCTCACCCATGCTGGGCTGTAGGGTCAGGCTCAAATGCTCCAGAATCAAAAATAGGTCCTGGCTTGCTGAACCACTGGATCTCCCCAGTTGCCTATCTTCCGTACTTCTCCTTTTCCTCATCCATCACCAACTTCTCACTGTTAACTCTGGATGCCTGTGACTCCAGATCCTTTGAAGTATTCACAGGGCTTTTGTGGATGGAGGTGGGGTCTCTGCTGAGGATGGCATGCAGCTCTTTGTAAAAGCAGCATGTTTGCGACTCTGCAGTAGAGTGACGGTTAGCCTCTCTTGCCTTCTGGCATGCCTGCCACAGCTCTTTGGTTTTCACATGGCACTGGTGTGGGTCCCTTTTATAGCCCTTCTTCCCCATGCCCTAAATAAGTGGTTCCCAACTTTTTTGGCTCGAGGGCCAAAGATATCAGTTTTACAAACATGAAGGGCCACCTGGTCTCTGCCAGCAGCCCGCCCCGCTTCCCACCCACCCCCCCCACACACACTGCAGCCAGACAGAAGGAGTTCAGTGAGGAGGCTGCCTCCTCACTGATCTCCCATCTCCCTGGCTGCAGCAGGGAAACCGTACGTGTCCCCTAGCCCTGTGTGCACCACCTGTGTCCCTAGGCAGTGGCTCCCTTCTGCAGGCAGGCGGACAGGAGATCAGTACTTCCCTCCCTCTGGCTCCAGCAGGGACCCCAGCACTTAAGGACCCAGGCAGAGCACTTCACTCCCTGTTGGATCCGGGGGAGGGAAGCACTGATTTCCCTTCCCTCTGGCTCCAGAAGGTACCACAGTGCCAGTGGACCTAGGCAGAGGGCTTTGCTGTGCCCCCTTGCTACATATAGCCAGAGGGAATGGAGCATTGATTTCCCATGCCCCTTGGCTGCAGCAAGGAGCCTGCACCAGTCTCCTAGCCCCATGGAAACGTGCTTCATCTGGGTTCTTAGGCAGTGGCTCCCTTCTGCAGCCAGCAGGAGGGGAGCCGCAGGCCAAGCCCCTGCGGGCCACAGGTTGGGAACCACTGCCCTAAATGATCTTCTCATCGATATTGACATTTCTTCGGCTGGATCAGAGCTGTGCCTGCACAGCATCTTCTCTCCACAGACTGAGGAGATCCTCCAGCTCCTGTGTACTCCAGGCAGGAGCGTGTCTGCAGCATGGAGTCTGCATGGTCAACTGGCAGTTGCTAGGTGAGCTCTCCATACTGAGCAAACAGGAAATGGAATTTAAAATTCACAGGCCTTTAAAAAGGGAGGGGCGTGTGCCTGACCACTGGTCAGCAACTTTAAAACTGCGACCAGAACAGTCACGGTGGGGCATGGTGGGACACCTCCTAGAGGCCACTAAAGTTGACATAAGTTACATAGTGTCTACACTGACACTGCGTCACCCTACTTATGTTGACCTAAGGTTGACTCAGAGGTGGAGTGAAGTTTGGTTTCGAGGGTGAGTTACATTGGCAGGAGTGACATTTTAGTGTAGGTGTTCACAAACTTAGATTGACATAAGCTGCTTTGCGTCGACCTAACTAGTGTAGACCAGATGATATTCTGACAGATGCGTCTAATGGAATTTTTTTAATAAATAAGCCAGGAAGCGCACATTCAGCCCTATTCCATAGAAAAATAAATCAACCTTTCCTATTTTGTGTGGAGCAGTGATTCTTATTTCTATAAACATTTTGTGGTTGCAGGTGTGAATTTTCTTATTCAAAAGTGACAAAGCTGTTGCTGTGTTCAGTGGCCTATATATAAATGTGTTGATGGCTTCTTTAGTTCTGATCTCAAATACAGGCACTGCTCATCATCTGGCAGTCTGAGGCCTGGGATTGACTGGAGCCTTATCTATTTTCTTGGCCAAGAACCAGTTCCTCAAGAAATCATTATTAGAAGTGTGATGAAGCTGTATTTGCTTGTCTTAGTTTCACTTCTTCAAGCTGAAGCACCCCAAAAAGGTTTATTTGAAGATAGATTTTATGCTGCACCACCCCCACTAATATCTCAATGTGTGCTCCAAAAGTGATGGGTTAGATGTCCTGTAACTAACTGCACAAATTTCTTTTTTCTTTTGCTGCTGAAGGGACCTCTTAGAGCTCTCTACTAAGATTTGAGATTTACATCTCGAGTAAATTCAGATTTCTTTGACTTCTCACTCCAAAAACTTCATCTATCCCCTCTCATCCTTGCTTTAAGTCTCCGCATAAAAGAATTTGGTTCCAGGATCCGTACACAGAGTTCTAGGATCAGTATACAGAACCGAAGGAGTTGGCTTGGTGTTTGGCAAGGTTTCTAAAACTGTGATCTTGATTTAAACTTCGAGTAAACATCTAGAGCTTGTCTTTCAAAAAAGTACCTGCAACTCCAGTCAGTTAGTGGAACCTGTGACTGTGCAGCCATTTTGAAAATAAGACTTCTCACTCCTCATGTCATGAAGTGGTTATTGTCAGCAGCTGTTCATTGCCAGACCTTCATTGGGCCAAAAGTGCTGCCTACTTCTACACAATCTCTTGTTTAAAATGTTTTAGTTATTGGCTTAGAGGGCCTGGGCTTCCAGTCTTAGCATTTATAGAAATTGCTAATAGAATGTAATATGTAACCATCCTTTGTTCTCTTTAAATGCAAAATATTAAGGTAGTCTTTTGATGCATGGATGTCTCACTATATCATACTTCATAGTTATTGCAAGCTTCTTCATTAGGCCCCGTAAATTGATAACACGGCACTTCCAGTTCAGAGAACAGCTGATAAGGTTACAGTGCCATCAGTTGGGCACAACTCCAGTATTTTAGTTTCATATTTTGTTTTTATTTTGAAACTAAATATAAAATCCATCCAAGTATTCCTTCTGAGCAGCAGTGATTAAGAACTCCAGAGTCAGCAAATAGATGCTATACTTGCGTATTCAGTTTAGGTGCTACAGTATGGCAAACAGATCAGAATGCAAAAACTTTGTGAGAAAATTGAGTGATCTGAGCTTGACATAGCAATCCCAGTTATGAGAAACAGAGCTTAAAAAATGACTGTTTATTAATAGGAGTTTTTAATGTTTTTCTGTCATAATGCTTTTGTGCTTTTTTTTTTTTTTTTTTTACAGTTAAGCTCTTTAAGTTGTCAAAAAACCTTGGACTTCGGCCTTGTGCCTTACAATGTGCTAGTGCTGTGTAATCGTGAGATAATAATGTAGTCCGTTATTGCCATAACAATCAGAATATGAAGAATTCATGAAAGTACAGAACTCTGGAAGAATAAGTAGTAAGAGCTCTAAAAGTTGGCATTCTCTTAATATTGGTGATAAAATTAACTTCTACTAGTCAAACACTTGTCTGTGTCCCACGACTGAGGTCAACTTTTGTAGCCTTTTAGCTACAAAACCTTTTCAACTGTTTCAAACAAGTCTATTTAGTTGAATATCTTAAAATTCTATTGTAGCGTGGAAACACTTGTCTGTGTATAGCTTAAGGTTGAATTTGCACTTAAAGCAGGATTTAAACCACTGTTACATATGAAGAATACAGTATATCCTTTGTGGTATAGTGAGGGCACAGGGCAGTAGGAGAGTAGTAGAAGGGCGGTATGTAAGTGCCAGAATGTTCTGGGCTTTATTCCCTGTAGACTAGCCAGAGTCATTAGAGGGTAATTAGGGTCAGCTGACACTAATTAAGGCCCCACCCAGGTGCCTGATAAAACTCCTTTACTCCTGAGACAGTGCATGAGCTGGAGGAGTAGGTGTGCATGTGCAATTGTGAAGAGGAGCAGAATGGAGTACAGTGGTGTGTGGAAGAGAGGTGAAGTCCTGAGGAAGGTACTGGGCTCAAGAAGCCAGAAGGACAGAGTGGGGGGGAGAGGGGAATAGCTCCGGGGAAAAGTCTGCAGCTGTGAGTATGGTGCCAGCAGCACTTAGCTGCTACTCATAGGGCCCCTGGGCTGGGACCTGGAGGAGCGGGCGGGCCTGGGTCCCTACCCCCCTCCCTGGGGAGACGGAGTAACTGGCGACGCCCTGGCCCACTTTAAGAGGCAAAAGTGCGAGACCCACTAGGGAGAAGCCGGCCATTTGCCACACCTTCCAAAGTTACAGAACTCTGAGTACAAAATGAATTTTGAGAATTTGCAACTGAATCCATTAATTTTGAGTTACAACTAATTGAAAATTGGTCCTTTAAGAAAAACTGCCATGTTATGTTAGTCTTCTTTTGGTCTTGAAATGAAGAACTAGCAGACACTGTCCTCTTCCATTGGAAAGTAAACAACCCCTTTCATCAAGGTAGTGTGAGGCCTCCTGTGTGCGCATATGTCCTGTTTGACTTCTCACTAGCTTGGATGACCGTGTCGCATTGATATAGAAAATGTGTTCTCTTGCCTCCAGATTGCTAGGAAACTAGTCCATGCACTGGTCACTTTCAGCTGGAAGATGACCACTTTATTGTATCAGAAGCTGACAGTGAGGACAATGCACAGGCTGCAGCTGGTACACAGTGTGTCTGCCCACCCTCCTCCGTAGTCTAAGCCAGTTGTTCTCAGCCTGTTGCCCAATCATCACACAGCTGCAGACCGTATGATATCCTCAAGGCATGAGGATGCATCCCACATGACACAAAGAGCTGCATATGTGGCCTACAATGGTAAATAGCTTGAGAACCCAGTCAAGGCCAACAGGAGCACATCAGGTCCATGCTAGAATCATTTCAGTGGCTTCCAGTCACTTTTAGCTACTTGAGCTTAATTGAGAGGCACCTGTGGCCTCAGTTTCATTGAGGACAGTAGGTAGCAGCTGTCTTGAAAAAAACATCACTCTTGGAATTTTTTTAATAATATTCTTCTGTCCCAACTGAAAAAACTTAGTTATGAAAAACGGTCCTCCTTCCCTTCCCCCCCCCCCAAAAAAAACCCCAACAACAACAAAAACCTTGTCCCTAAGTAGGCAGACTCACACTATCCATTGCATGAGAGCTAGGGAACAAGGAGAACCAGACAGGAAACTTGTATGCTCAGGTGAAAATAAGAGGAGAAACTGTAGGTGTGCAGTGGAATATAGTGATGAGTTATTACTGGAAACTGCCCAGCATGCTCAGGCTGCTTTGAGCTGCTCCCAGAATGTCAAAAAACAGTCAGAATCAACAGGTGAATGACTCAAAGTAAAAATAAAATTAAGGTTGATACTACATACCCTGTAATATTCCTAATAACTTGAAGGTTATTCTCCTTTGGGTTTTTAGTTTAGTGTTCATGTATGAAATATAAGAGTTCCCAGGGAATAGTGTTAACCTTGGTTTTTGTAAAGGTAAGGAAAACCTTAACTACTCCCTTCTCATGCTCTGTTCCACAGTGACATGGGTGGGAGAAGGTGGGAATGGTGAAGTCTGTGTTCTTAGATCAGTTTAATGGTATCTAGGACTAAAAATACTACTGTGCACTAATCCTACCTGTCCTGTGGTGACACGATACAGTCAACATTTGCGTGCTTTAACTAGGCATTTTCCATATTTTAACGTGGTTGGATATCCTTAAATTTGACCTTAATTCTAAATATCCATAGTTTACAATGCATTTTTAGATAACTGAAATGCTTGTAATACTTTTACCCTTCACTCCAGTTTAATGTACTTTTTAATCTGGGAACTCAGTAAATGCTGTAATACAGCATTTAGGACTAGCTTTATGTGTGTGTTCTTTTTATGGAGAGAAAAGAAGTGTAAATATTACATCATAAAAAATGAAAGTATTCAAATTGTTCATCACAATGTGTATGTCAAATGCAACTTTATTTTCAAACGAATGCCCCAAAAGTCACTCTTGTGCAAACTAATATTAAAAAAACAGTGTGTGTTAAGATATTCATGAATAATTCAACTAACATTCTTGCTATGACTGTGAGCAGTGTTAGAATTGTGCCAAGGCTTGCACCCTTTGATAATTCACTGACAAACTTCAGTAGATTATTTAACTTGTGACTGAGGCTACAGTTGTGATAGTTTTGCCTTTCACTACTTTTTTGCCTCTTTCGTCTCCTTATCAAAGCTGTTTTTCAGAACATTTTTAGTGTTGGAAATTGCCTACAGGCCTCAGTTGTTTTTCTCGCACTGACTATTTCTAATCAAACCCCTCCCACATCCTAAGCAATAGAGGAGCTGTTGTGGCTTTGGGCATTTGCAACACTTCAGAATATTTTTTGAACATACATTAAATCAATAGAGGAAAAACTGAGAAGTAGAAAAAGAGTATGGTATTAGGTGACTGGAAGTAAGTAATAAATGAGAGGTTTACGCATGTTTCTTCATATTTAAAAAACCACCGGTCTGGAATCTGGAGCGGTTTGTTCCTTGTTACACTGTTGCAGGTTTTCTCCTCCTCTCTCCTTTTTCCTTCACCCCACTCCAAAATAGACCCTTGTTTCTTGCTAGACTTTCGGGGTTGAGTAGCAATCCTCCTACCTGCAATAATCTCTTAGCTCCTCTTTTCTGGTACCTTGTAGTGAGATGGGGTGTCTCCTCCTATTGTGTTAATGATTGCAGTGGCATATGCGTGCACTACAGTGATTAAAGTAGACTTGAACCATTATGAGACAGATCTCTGCTGTCCTGTTTGCTCTCTGGGACCCTTTTCCAATACCTGATAAGAAAAGGAGATTGTACAAGGTACCCCATCTCCTTTGCTCCCTGTACCAGGAGACAGTAGGATTGGCCTATCGAAGTATGGTATCTGCTGTGGCTAAGACACAGATTTCACAGAGAGCATTCTGACGAAACTCCTCAACTGTGTTTGAGGAAACTGTGTTTGAGTGCCGCCTCCTCTTCCTCCCAAGGTTACTGATCCACCAAGGGCGGATAGTTTCTGCCTACCTGGGACCTTGTGGTTCTAGCAAGTTCTGAGTAGAGTGAGTCCTTCCCTCTCTTGTATCCAGAACAGATCAGTATTGGCCACAGAAGACTGTTTTCTCCAAAAAAGTGCCAAAATGTCCAAAGCATGAATTTTTGTCCTGAACAGAATCTTGAGAACCAAAAGATCTGACGAAGCTGTTCACTGAGAGGAAGAAAGCCTGGCTCTGTTTTCCTGTTTTTATGAGGACATTGAGGTGGTTCTGCAATCCTAGGATATACCAAAGAGAGACTTCCAAAAAATCCTTCTGTTGGTTTGTCAATGAAGGCTTGGATAAAGTAGGAAATGCCTCTGGAGTGGCAGTGTTAATGTAGGAAGAAAGATTAAAAGGGGCCATTATGATAATCTAGTCTGACCTACTGCACAACGCAGGCCACAGAACCTCATCCATCCACTCCTGTAATAGATTCCTAACCTGTGACTGAAGATGCATTGTATTACTTTTTTTTTAAAAAAAGGTACTTTTGTGCAAAAAAAGTTCAGAAGGAGAAATGAGAACGTAATTGTTACCCTATAATGCTGCTGCAAGCAGAATAGATACATAGATTATTGCTGACAATTTAAAAGTTTAGTCTGTTTAAAGTTTTATGTAAAGACATATGACAAGGTTTTTAGTTTGGCTGGGATGCTTCCCAATTTTTCTGAAACCTGATTTTTTAATAGACAAAGTAGATAATGAGACTTTTTATTATTATTTTTGGATCCACATGCAAATTGCAATACACAAACTTTCAGGCTAGTAAAATTTCTTCTTAAGGGAATGATGTGCATTCATGTAAGAAAGCCTAGCTGCTTATACACAGCGATTTATTAGTGAAATTCCTACAAGGTAGGAGGAGTGGGAAAGGCACATCAAAGTTTCAAAGCTGTGGCCTGAGGTAAATAGCTTTGCTATAATATATATTAGAAAATAGGACTACTGCAAATTACAGAAAAAATATATAGAAGAAAGGACAAATGCATTTCCTTGGTTTTGAAGTTTCTGAATGTTCAGGGCTAGAGAATGCATAGATTAGGGGAGGGTGCACATTTCCTTAGTTTATTTTTTTTCTACAAATAAATCATTATGGATTCCGAGTCTACAAACACATCTGTGCTTGTGAACAACTTTAAAGCCATTCCAGTCTATTAATAAGATACATATTACAAGCTTTTAAAAAGTTATATGCTTTTCAGCGAATGGAATTGACACAGTAACAGTAACAATTTTGGGGCCCTATCCTGCATATTTATTTATGAGAATAATCTTTGCTCATGCAAGCAATCCTGTTGAATTTAAATTGACTTCAGTGGAATCACTGATGTGAGTAAGAAGTATTCAGATGACCTAGGGTTTTTGGAATCAGGTCCTTAAACATGTTTGTCAGTTTTAATTTTTTAAAAATATTCCAAGCAATTACACCTTCTTTAGTAAGAATCAAATGCCAGCTTTAATTTTAAAGAGGAGAGAGCAGCAAATGATGGGGATAGGAGCTAGTGGGGGTGGGGCCGTAGGGGAAGTGGGCAGAGCAGAGGTGTCTAGTTTTCAGAAATTAGAAACTTGGCAACATTACTTGGCTTATAGTTGAATTATTAGAAGGAGCTCACTTCCAACTTAAACTTTTACTGTGTGTGGAAAGTGGATCATACTTGGGCTGATAACTTATGGTAGAAAATGACAGTGCAAAATACTGAAAACATTTTGGCAGTGTACAACTGCAGTTCACAGTGTATTTTTTTTTCTTCCACACTTCATCAGTTTTAGGTATTGAACATCAATTTCTCTCTACAGAATTGAGTGCCATTACTACCGACTTGAGTATTTGAAGCAGTCCCATAACAAACGAGGGCTGGGTGACATGGGCTGAACCAGTTGATCTGTTCATTCCCTGTGAAGCACCTGGCATTGTCCACTGTCATAAAACAGGATACTGGGCTAGATGGGCCATTGGTCTGACCCAATATGGCCATTCTTATGTTTATGTTCAATCCTTTTCAGACAACCATTTGTTATTTTCTGGCAAATGGAATCAAATCCTGTTTTGTACTCTTCTCAGATTTTCATTATCTGCCTAAAATATAGTGTTTGTTTTCAATCTGCAAGAGTGTTTCACATTACTTCATGATACGTGACACACGTATGGACAACTTTGTTTGCATTTGACAGCTGCAGAGTGGTGGTTGCACAAGAAATTTAATCACATGAGCTCTACAACTGAACCCATATAGGCGGACCATATATTATGACTTGGCCCAGTAACGCCCTTACCCATCACTGTTTACACAGGTATATCAGTGTAAAGGTGCTAGTCCCATATAGGAAGGGGAATAAGTTGGACCGGTATAACTGCATCCCCAGTAGGGGGTTGTAACAGCATAAATGTTTTGATAAAAATCACACTCAACAAAAGTTATTCCCTTACAAAAACAGTGTAGATCAGGCCTTGCCCTAAAGTATTCAATACTTACATACAATTTAGTTTAGGAAAAACTAAAACTGGACTTTGAATTCGATTTAAATGCATCCATTGGTAATGAATGCTTTCACATTTGTTGATAGTGGGAAAATAGGTGACAGTTGGACATGTCATGCCCAGTTTTCCATATCCCATTATTAGCCTCTACTTAAAAATACAGAGCATTGGCTTCTGTTTTGACTATGTTCAGACAGTACCCGGGGGGGGAGTTAGAAGGTGACTAACATTGTTTGTTTGTGACACCATTGCAGCTAAAGTTGACTGTAACACATGCAAAAAGACATGGTCTATCAGGCAGTATGGTGCTAGGTTACCCAATCTTGTAAACTGATGGAAATAATTCATCAGACTTCTAAATCCTTCACCTGTAATGATGTCTTTCCTCAGAGCTCTCCCCAGCAATATACCTTGAATTTCAAAATTTTTAAAACAAAAGGAGGGCTTTCTCTACTGTATATATTGTGATAAATTTAGACACTTTGAGAACCCTTCTGGTATCCCATTTTCTCATAATAAAAGGAAGCAAGAATTGTTCTGAAAATAAGTTACTTATTTTTTAATTTAACATGTATATAACTTCAGTGATTAACACTTTTTTAATAAAAGAAGACTGTTAAAAGTTCCCTCTTGCCCCCTTGATTAAAGTTTAGAGCTCATGATTAAAATCCCAGAAACCTTGCAGAGATCCATTCCTGATATTTCTGTGGTTTAAAAAAAAAAGGTAGCAAAACTTTTAGAAATACAAGTGAAATGACCACTTTTTAAAAGATTCTTTGGAGGTCACTTAAGATTCTGCAAACAGATTTGATCCCGTATTATTGTCCGTCATTGTATTAACCACCACCATACTGTCAATTTTTCAATGAATCTCAAAACCTCACTTCAAATATTAATAAATACCAATCTAAAAACAGTTTTCACTGACTCAAACATATACTTTCCCCAGCTTCAGCTGCCCCCTTACCATAGGAAATACCAACATGCTGTCTAATTTATTTAGGCTATCTTTAATTGTCCAAATTTAGATTGAGCTTTAAATGTTCACATTGCCATATACAAAGCAAAGTGATCTAAAAAATCTCTACTACAAATTGTAAAGCAACAGTATGAGATATTATTGATCTGGGATATTTCAGAGGGCTGAAATGCATGACCATTTGCTATTTGATTTAATCAGGGAGGTATGAACTAAATGTCAAGGTAGTCCTGTTATCTGCGGGAGGGTAGATGTTCCTGAATCTTGATTTCCCAGGTCTGAAAGAGCCTGCTGTCAATGATGAAGAAATAAAAGTCCTGAGTAGATGAATGGGATTGTTTGCAAAGCCAAGAATAGTTTAGGAGACAGATGCATTATAACATGTGGTCTGGTGGATTCTCACACAACAGTACACGTTTCCAAATAAAAATTTTCTGTTTTAGTAAGCATTATCAAGGTAATCATTCATTTACCACTATCTAATTACCCAGTAGTAGCCAAACATGGTTGAATGTTTCTGGCACAATATTTGCTGAGGCTTTTTTAATGATGATCACTAAATGTTTTTGATTTGCTTATAGAACATAATCTCCTTTCCACAATGAGCCAGATAGACCAATCAACTTTATACACTTTTCAAACTTTGTAGTTTGTAGAAAGATCCTAGTATACTTCAATTTACTTTAAATTCCCGCTGTATGTCAGATTTAACCACATCCTCCCCTTAATTTACATAGTAACTGCATTGTACAATGTTTTCAAGAGTAGACAAGACCATTTTCTTTTTTTGTTGACAAAACACATTTTTTACACACAGAAGCAGAAGGGTGCAGGTCCAATAGTTTTCAGTTGCAACTCACCTGTTAGACTGTTTCAGGAACCTTAACTGTGAATTTCCTCACTAGCACCATCTTGCAATTTAAGTTTTCAAAATGCTTTATTTACAGTTAACTCTAAAGTTTGTCTCGGAATAAACTATAAATAAAACTGTTCTGACTGATGTTCTTGGTCAGATAGCAACTTGATAGTGTCTGCTTACAGAAAAAGGTTGAGTGGTTAAAGATATACACATGCTCCTGATTTCCCTGTGTCAATTTTTGTGCTTTTACAATGAGTTTGTTTTTAAAAAGTGTTACACTCCCCTGTTGCCATATGAAAGATTTACATGTACAAAAGGTACATTTACATGTACACATGTGACAGTGACTAGAGTCCTAATTGTCAAATGCACAAAGTAACTGAACTGAAATAATTTTTCTCACATCATTTTTACCGCTCCCCCCCAATGTGCTAGATATAACAATAGTAAATAAAAATATTCAGATTTTTAAATTTTATTTTAGGGGGGTCAGCTTAGAGCATGTTTAAATGAGGTGGAAATACTGTGATTCATCTTCTTTTTTGAAGTTCATTTACTGCAGTTCATTTAAAAAAACTGTCCTGTATGGTTGATTTCATTTGTAAAAATTAACATCAAATAATCTATTGAAATAGTCTTGAATAACTTCGGATATTTAAATACCTGTTCTGTGTAGTGTATTAAACTGTAAGAGGTGATAGATAAATTATTTTAATTAACTAAATGAATGCATGCTGACATTTCTGAGGAACTTACAGTGGCAGACATTGTTAGTTTGTCATAACTAACTCCAATGCGGCTCTGCACAGGTGCAGAGATCCACCTGCATGAAGCAGCTGCAGGATCAGGACCCTTGGCTGTGATAGGTGCAGTGCTTCACTAAATATTTGTATCATATATAAACATCCAGCTCTTGCAATGAAGTAAGTCTAAAATTTGTAAACCCTCTGTACTCTGATTTTAATGTACTATCGAAACATCTTACTAGTTAAATTTATTTCAGGCATTTGTATCTTCATAGTATCTAGACATATACTATAGCTTTGTGGCAAAACAGTCCACTAAATAGGAAGCTAATGCCTATGGATTCGTCTAATACTATGATTTTAATATATCAAATAGGGAGGACACTTGCAGTACTTTGTCTACTTTAAATTTTTCCATGGTATGAGAACAGATTGCTCCTTTTTAATAAAATATTAAATTAACAATATGATTTTTCCTTGTATGGATTAAATGATAAATGTGCACACGGATGTGTTTGGTTCAGTCTTTCCTGCAAAGATTAGGCTGAATCGGGCCTATTCTTATGTAACATGTACAAAAGCAGTTGGCACCGTTTCTAAATAGAACATGTTTATTCAGGACTTTGGAATTCTGAGATATTTCAGAGCCAGCTTCTGTAAACAACAATGAAATTCTGTGACTGTAGTTTCCACTGACCACAAACTTCCAGAAAACCTCAAAACAGTGTCTCCTGGTATGTTTGATGAATACCAGCAGCCAACTCAGTGAAAATAAATTTAATAATTCATGTAATATTCAGCCAGCCGCTTGCTAATAACTTCAAAAAAGAAAGATCTGGTCATGAGTCTTAATAAAGCTTGCTTGTGGCTGCATTGACTTTATTTTAAAAGGTTAGTTTGAAATTTAATGCTACAACTTTAAAATTTTATGTAATTAAAAAAAGACTAACTATCTCTAATTAGTTTCTTTACTGTTTACTGTTTCTGAAAAGAATTTAATTTCCTCTTTTCCATCTCTTTCTTCTCAGTTTTGAGGATGTGAATGAGTCAGCATCTCAAACTCAGAACAAGCAAACACCCCCTCCTCAAAACAGATAGAAAAGGGAAGAAGTAGCAGAGCACTGCAGCAGTTATTTTGCTGAACCTAAATTCCATGTTGAGTAGATGGAGAAAATGGAGCCCTTGCCTGTTCTGAGGGACTTGGTTGTTACTGAGATACAGCGCTAAATAGTTCTTAGATACTTTACTAAATTACCTTTGCCCTGCAGGGAGGGGCAGATTCATGGCTCTTGTTGCAATTTTGGGGGAAATTTGTGGATTTTATTACAAATAAATGTAAAATCGATTTAAACTTTTCACTAACTACTATAAATCTTACTAACCAATTAAGGATTAAACAGCACAATTATCTAATCAAAATGATAGTTGGAACTGTTAATAAATGAACAAATTGATTTTATTCCATATTATTGTCAATAACTGACCAAATCACTGGATGAAAACAGTAAGACTTAAATTATGAGGGTAATGACACACAATCAGTTCTTATACATACTGTCCCCAGAAACATCAGGAGGCATAGCTTACTTCTCAGTCCTTTGAAGCTCTGTCTAGACTCCTTCAAGGTTGCCATTCACTGAGGCCTGGTCTACACTACAGAATTAGATTGACATAAGGCAGCTTATGTTGACCTAGCTCCGTAAGCATCTACAATAAATGTAGCTCCTGCTGATGTAGCTTGCCCCCTATACCAACTTAATGCCACCTCTGTGAGAGGCATTAGGTCAGTGTAGTTAGGTTGACACTGTTTTGCTTACGTTGACTGTTGCCTTTCAAAAGCTGTCCCATAATGTCCCCACACGGACTTTTAAAAAGTGCAAATGCTCCTGGTGAGGACATGTACCACTAACATCAGTGTAGTGTGGACATGCAAAAGCAATGTAATTACTTTGGTGGCTGTATGTTGATGTAATTTAGATTTTATAGTGTAGATTTGCCCTGAGTGACTTCTTCAAGTTGGCTCTTTCCCAGATTTAATTTATCTCTACTGTGCCATTTTGGACAAAGTGATTTAAGATTGTACTGACTTAGAATTTAGATACCCACATGTAATTTCTTGCGCGCTCGTGCTCTCTCTCTCTCTCTCTCTCTCTCTCTCTCTCTCTCTCTCTCTCATATTCGCACCTAAAGAAGTGCTCAAAGAAAAATCATGGGCATGGGTGGTAGGTGTGCCTAACCACAAAATGGGGAAGAGAGCAAGGTGTTTAAAAGGAAAAAAAGGTTTCTTTAGCTTGCTCAATCATCAGTGTCAGGATATAAGAATGGCCATACTAAGTCAGACCAATGGTCCATGTAGCCCAGTATCCTGTCTTCTGACAGTGGCAAGTGCCAGATGCTTCAGAAGGCATGAATAAAACAGGGTAACTTATCGAGTGATCCGTTTTCTGTCATCCCGTCCCAGCTTCTGGCAGTCAGAGGTTTAGGGACACCTACAGCATGGGATTGCTTCCTTTACCAGCTTAGGTGATAGCCATTGATGGATTTATTCCCGAATCCCCATTAACTTATCCAGTTCTTCTTTGAATTTGGTTATACTTGTGGCCTTCACCACACCCTCTGTCAAAGAGTCCTATAGATTGACTGTGCATTGTGTGAAGAAATATTTCCTTAAGTTTGTCTTAAACCTCCTGCCTATTAATTTCATTGGGCGATTCCTGTTCGTGTTATGTGAATGTGCAAATAACTTTCTCCACACCTAGACCTATATCAAATCCCCTCATTACTGGCCTCTTTTCTAAGATGAGCAGTCTCAATCTTTAATCTCTCCTTGTATGGAAGCTGTTGCATTATTCTTGTTGCCCTTCTCTGTACTCTTTCTAATTCTAATGTATTGTTTTTGAGATGGGGCAACCAGAACAGCATGCAGTATTCAAGATGTGGGTGTACCGTTAATTTATATAATGGCATTGAGATTTTTTGTGTTATGTATCCCTTTCCTAATGATTCTTAACATTATTAGCTTATTTTGACTGCTGGTGCACATTGAGTAGATGTTTTCAGAGAACTCTCCTTGATGATGCCAAGATCTGTTTCTTACGTGATAACAGCTAATTTAAACTCATCATTTGTATGTACAGTTGGGATTGTTTTGCAACATGCATTTCTTTGTACTAATCAACATTGAATTTCATCTGCCATTTGTTGCCCAAGCACCCAGTTCTGACAGATCCCTTTGTGACTCGTCACAGTCAGTTTTGGATTTAATTATTGGGAGTCATTTAGTATCATCTGCAAACTTGTCACCTCACTCCACTTTTTCTAGATCAGTTATGAATATGTTGAACAGTAGTGGTCCCAGTATAGATTCTTGCTGTTTATCTCTGTCCAGTGTGAAAACTGACTATTTATTCCTGCCCTTTGTTTCCTGTCTTTTAACCAGTTACTAGTCCGTGAAAGGACCTTCCCGCCTATCCCATGATGCTTATTTTGCTTAAGAGCTAATGATGTGGAACCTTCCCAAAGGCTTTCTGAAAATCCAAGTACACTAGATTAACTGGATCCCCCTTGTCCACATGGTTGTCAATACCCTCAAAGAATTCTAATGCATTGGTGAGGCATGATTTCCCTTTGCAAAACGTATGTTGACTCTTTTCCCAACATATTATTTTTGTTTGTCTGACAATTCTGTTCTTTACTATAGTTTTAACCAATTTGCCTGGTAATGAATGGATAAAAATCCATATACTGAATGGATAAAAATCCATGTGTGTGTTTTAAAAAAATCATCAATAATGAAAATTGCTTATTGGAAGAAAATGTGGATGGATATGTCTGAAGAACAATGTGGATCAACTGGTTAGTAACGTAAATAATTCACTTTGCAATGCCTCATTCTTCAAGACTCTCTATGCCTTCTAGTATAAGTCTGATTTACCAAGTAAATTCCCAAGCTGTTTGCTATGTTGGATGTTGCTAGAAAAAAAAGTTTAGTTTAGCTAATCCTTATGGCTTGTTTAATTAGTTAGATTCTAAACCTAGTTATCACCCAAGTATACGGTACTGAAAGCTGCAGTAAGAGAAATGTAGAGTTGCCAGTTGCCACTGGCTGTCATTTTCTTATTTTATATTACATGCCCCTTATTTTAGAGCATCATGGCCACAGACCATAATGGTGATGCCATAAGTCTATTCCCTATTTTACTTCAGC
Organism: Mesoclemmys tuberculata; assembly: GCA_007922155.1. Classification (NCBI taxonomy): domain Eukaryota; kingdom Metazoa; phylum Chordata; order Testudines; family Chelidae; genus Mesoclemmys; species Mesoclemmys tuberculata. The sequence goes on from ML675603.1 coordinate 54,404,047, forward strand.
ATAACTCAGCGTTCCCAAAGGAATCCTTTACTATATTTGTTTTCTCAAAAAACACAAGTGCCAGTGAATTCTATGGGGTTTACTCCAAAATTAAGTGCACTCTAACTGTAGTCAGTCTTAGCTTTTTTGGCAATTTGGAATCGGATCTGCATCCTTGCTTAAAAAAAAAAGTAAATAACTGAATAATAGAGTGAGAAGAACTGAAAAGAACGACCATTCAAAATCATCTTGGAGTTTTGTTTCAGGATTCTATTTAAGCATAAGAGACTTTGATTGTGACTTTGTCTGCAACAACTTCAGAGTCATCTGTTGGTACTTCTAGCAATAGTGCTGCAACTAAACGTATTTCAGACAACGAAGCATCAGTAGCAAGCAAAAGATTTCATCATTAGTAAAACCACTACCATGGATGGGTTTATAGTAAGGACCAGCAAATACCAACAAGACATCATAGATGAAAAGATACTTGGTTCATTTATGCCACAAATTCTCCTTTTTGCATTAACAATAAATGCTTCATTGACATGGTTGAGTCCTTACAACCAGACTACACTCCACCTGGTAGAGCAGACATTGGTGGAAGATTGCTAGATACAATGTATAAGAAGGAATTTGAACAGTGTGCAACTGAGGGGGAAATTTGGCAGTTTAAGCCTTGATGGTTGGAGCAATGTACACAAAGATCCAGTAACAATGTGTGACAACAGAAGATGGGGTTGCATATCTTTCAGAAACAATAGGTACATTGAGAAATGCCCACACAACAGAATATTTAAAAGAAGTGGCAGTGAAAGCTGTAATAAACTGAACAAAAATTCATCTGTCACATGCAATGCTGCAAACATGAAAAAGATGAGAAAATACTTAGAAGAAACAGAAGGATGCTCCTTAATAACATATGGCTGCAGTGTCCATTTAATTCATCTTTTAGCCAAACACTAATTCCTAGAGAAGACGTACTTGAAAGAAAATGTTGGTGAAGTCGCAAAATACTTCCATAATAACCATTTTGCTTCAGCTTCACTGAAGAGAGCAGGAGGATCCAAACTAATTCTCCCTCAAGACGTTTGATGGAATTCTGTGGTTGATTGTTTTGAACAACTTACTAAGAACTGGCATATTCTCATAAAACTTTGCGAAGAAAACCATGATAAAATAGATGGAAGTATCTTATCCAAAGTATCTAACATTGGATTAAAGAGGAATGTAGAGGATATGCTCAATATATTGAAGCTTATATCCATGGCCTTAAACAAACTTCAGAGAAATTGTTGCTGCATTGCTGATGCTGTTGAAATTTGGAAAGCACTTCGAGACATTGAAGAAAGAAATACCTTACCAGAAAGTTAATTGCAGGCAATAAAGAAGTGAATGGATCAAGCACTAACTCCATCTCATTTTCTTGTGAACATTCTTGACCCCAGACGTAAAAGTAGATACCTAACTTCTGAAGACATTATGCTGCCATGGCATAGGCATCTCAAAATCACTCCTCAGTTATGCCAGTCATAATAAATTTCAAGGCTGGTTTTATTCACTGAACACTAAGAAATTGACTGAGAGTTGAAAAAGCAGGAAAACTTGTAATTGTTTGTCTATGAATAAAAATGACAGTGGGAGTGGGTACGATGAGAGCTAGCCATAGAAGTTTTAAGAAGAGCATACATTTAGTGTTGTGGTGATTTGTCTGATAGTTAATAAAATTTGAAAATTAAAAATATAGAGTTTAAGGACAGCCGTCAGCTGGCAACTCAGGAGACTTCTGCAATTGCAAATGTGAAACATTTATGTAACATTTAAGATCTAGTTTAATAAAGAGTGTGTGTGAGAGAGAGAGATTTAGTTCTTACCATTCCTAGTGTACTACTGCTGCATCTGTAGCTTCACACAGGTAATGAGTATTATGTACTATTTTGTAAATTAATAAAAAATCAAGTTATCTAAAAAATTACAAAGTATACCCTTCCAGATGTGATAAATGCTATATTGTGTTGTAAATTAACATGTTTTAATTATCAGATTTGCACCTTTATTTAAGAAATACATGAAGTATCAGTGGGAATCTTGATTTAAATCAATGATTTTTCTCTTCTTCCAGAAGGTTGTTCATTCAACCTCAGCCTTTTACATATGTGATCCAAGAACCTTAACCTTCACCAGGGTCTCCTCTTGGAGAAATCAAACTCTGTATTAGTCAGAATTGATTCTAATCTGAGGGGCAGGGGAGCTGACTCAAGTCACACATGTTAACAATGCCTTGATTTTGGTATCTGTGGGAGTAATGCTTTATGTCGGAACATCCTGGATATGCGAGCAGAAAGAGATGAAAATCTCAACATCGATACAGTGAAAACATTTATTTTTTTAAAGCAGCTTCCCAGTGGGCTCGCTAATTAGCAGAGAAGGATAAGACTGGAACATCTGTGGGATGAAGTTCGGTAGTTTCTGTTCTGTATTGGATCTGGATGTGTAGTAGGGAATGTTGGAACAACCATTGTTTAATCTTTTTACAAAGAAAAATAGTCAAATGATGTATATTATGAATATTCATTTTATGTGGGAAGTAATGTGCCATGGAATGTGGATAATGGTACTTGCAGCAATGAATGATACTTCTTAGTATGACTGATTAAAGCAGTACTGTTCGACCTCACTACAACAAATTGATTAAATCAGTGGTTCTCAAACTTTGTGTATTGGCGACCCCTTTCACACAGCAAGCCTCTGACTGCAACCTCCCTTTGTAAATTAAAAATAATTTTTTATATTTAATACTATTTTAAATGCTAAATTTATAACTGTTTAAAATGAATTTACCTTTTCTCTCAGCTTTTAAATTAAGAGTAAAACACACTTTTTTGAATTGTTATAAGCAGAAAAGTTCCTTTTTTTTTTAAGTTAACTGTTTAATACTGGGGGTGCAAAGAAATTGTCAATATTACTTTTCACAGCAGACTTAGCACCCTATTGCCACTCTTACTTCTGCGCTGCTGCTGGCAGCAGTGCTTCCTTCCAGGGTGGCTCACGACCCCCACATAATAACCTCATGACCACCTGAGAGGTCGCGACTCCCAGTTTGAGAACCTCTGGATTAAATGATTCAGCAGGATCATAGCTTTAACTGCATCTGTTTTATGACTTCTCTGAAAAGTTACACAGAGATAAGAGATTAATTTGAAAGAAGAAAAGCACACTTTAAAGAATTCTTGTTCCTCCTTTTTATTCCTGCTTTGGTACTATTTTGGACTTTATGAATACTCATTTAAAACCTCAGCAGTCTTTGTTTCAGTACATTTTTAAGATATTCAAACAAAAAAATGGTCTTCATGCACTTTCAACTTGGGAAAGAAATCCCATATTTTAATCTTGATGATTAAAAACACGCACGCACAGAGAGAGAGAAATCCCTTTGGGGCTTTAACTGTGCTTTCAGTGAATGATGGGTGCTGAGAAAAATCTAACATGATATAACTTTTCTTTTGTTGAAGCTTTTAAAATAATCTTAAAGACAGAAGAACAAGGAAATTGAATACCAATCTAGACAGTCAGTAAAATTTTCAAAAGTGTTGCTTACTCCTAAGTCTTACTGAGAATCAATGGAACTTAGGCTACCAAGTCACTAAGTGTTTGTTTTTGAAAATTTTACCCAGTGTTACAAATGCTTAGGTTTGCTATTCGTACATGTCTGGCAATACAGACCAATGAGAGCTACGTCTGATGGTACTATTTTTGCTTTAAGGACAGCCTTCTCTGTCACTTAAAATTATATAAATGAAGTACCGGCAAGGGTCTCCAGAGGTCGTCTAGTCTGATACCCTGCATCGAGTCATAACCACACATATGTACACGATCTCTGACTGGTGTTTCTCTAAGATGTTATTAAAAACCTCCAACAGGGTTTCCACAATCTTCCTTAGAAGACTATTCCATCTTGACAACTGCCCATTCATTCAGGCTCTCCACAGAAGGTCAGTGATAGCTATAGTTAGTTTCCTGACCATAATATCTTGTCCCAAGTGGCTATGTGCTGCTCCATCAATCTAGCTTTGATGGGCTTTCCACACTTACACCATGTGGCAGAGAGAGAAGGATAACTCTTATTTTGTTCATGCTGATTTTTGGGTCCTCGAGCTGAACTACTTGAGATTTTGTAGCCACGCTGAGAGCCTAGGCATACTGCGACGTTGAAATACAGATTAAACAGTAAGTACAAGAATTCAATAAGACTCCAAAACTGGCCTGATAGGACTTTTTTTTGGCAAATATGTAATTGGTAGCAAACACTTTCATAGTCCTCATTTGTCAGATTCCATTCTGAAGTAAAAATATTTCCATGCAAAAAACCTACTTATTATTGAGACTTAAGTACAAGGTGGGTTCTGACGAAACAGCAACTATGCAGTTGGAGAAAGTAGAGTTACAGGTAAAGAAACTAATTTTATTTTTTGACCACATGGGTACCTAAGATTCCCAATCTCCATATTGCTTAAAATGGCAAAAATATGGACATTTATTGCAGTCAAAAAGTCCAAAGAAACAATTTTATTTTATTTCATACTTTTTTCTTGTCACCATTTTTCCATCTTCTGTACTATCATGATAATGATAAAGGTGCTAAGAGCCGCTCCATAATTAAGCATACAACTGGATAGTCCTTTTAAAGGGAATTTGCATATGTTACATCATTTCATATTTTGGATTTTTTGAGAGTAGGGTGAGGAAGCATTTTAAATTAAAAAATGCTTAATTTTCTAAAGCTGTAGTTTTCAACCTGTGGTCAGCCGACTTCAGGGGGTCCACAGACTGTCCAATATTTCCAAGGGGTCTGCACCTCCATTCAAAATCTTTAGGGGTCTGCAAATGAAAATAATAGAAAATCACTGTTTAAAGTAACTCTTGTTAGCATATATATTTGAGAAGTTGGTGTTTCTGGAGTTTTTTTTAAATCACTTTGAAAACTTGGAGTCACTGTGTTCTTGACAACTTTTGTGAGGAAACTATGGATATGCAGTTGTGAAATATCATGTAGCAGAACTTCATAATTTTGGCAAATGTAGAGCACTGGCTAGGAGCATAAGCATACAGATTTGAGAAATTTTGACAAAAATAGTTAACTTCATGTATTGATGTCAGTCCTGTCTTCAGTGTATGTTAACATGGCAGAAGGTTTGGGGATGTTAGAAGAAAAACAATTTTTTTATTGCTGTCTCTTTGCTAACACAAAGCAAGCTACTCTACAAGCTGTGCAACAATGCATTAACATTCTTTACTAATAGGATAGTTCACAAATCCAGTGCTAAGAAAAAATACAACCCCCCTTTTTAGCTGGTTACAGTTCCAAACGGCATATAATGTCCAAAACAAAACAAAAAATGGAATGTTCTCACAGGAATACTTGCCTCCCATAAACAATCGAATTCAAATAGTCTGCTGTCACCTTGGTGACTTCTTTGCTTTGGAGTAGGAATAGTGTGAGTTTGTATGTGTGATGAGACAATATTTGTAGTTGCATGGGCTTATTCATCTTGTCTGGGTTTTGTAGTTTAGTTGGATGTTTTGTTTTGTGTCCATAAAAAGTATCTTGTATCTTTAAATATATAATGGTCAATATGATCGGATACTGTTGACCTAAACATGTTTGCTAGATACTCTTTCATAACGTAAGGTTAATAAAAATTTATAACAAATAGAGGATGGGATTTTAAAAGTCCTCTAAGGAAGGTAGGTGCCTAATCCCCGTTGAAAATTGATGTGATTTGGGCACCTAACTCCCTTGGGTCCCTTTTGGAAATCTCAACTCCTAACTTTAAATTAAGTATTGTTGGGTAAAGATATTTACAAAATTGTCTCTAGAATGGCAGAAAGTGTTTCTTCCAAATTAATAATAATACTGATTGTATTTTGCTTTATAGAGTAGCTAATGACTGGTTGCGACAGCAATGCATGCACTGGTATGTCATTTTAGCTGCTCATATTTATCATAATCACAGACTCTGGCACCAAGGTAGTGAACCTGTAGCCTAGCATGAACCATGAACATACCTGGTAACTTTAAGATTTAATTTGTTTTTGGTAGATGACTGAATACCAACATTTAAGTCAGTTAATAATTCTGGAGCATATGCAGCAAGATCAGATGACCTGATCGCTGGAGAATCTTAATTAGTCCTCTGAAAATTCATTAATACAATTTCCTAACTTGACCTAATACATTCCTGAATGCACCAGTTGGTGGAAACATTTACTTTTCTACAAACCGTCTGAACACTTGTTTAAATGTTCTACCCGAATCAGTTTCCTTTAGAAATACTTGTATGTGCTTCAGATTCAGTAAGGCAAATATAAGTTCTTTTAGTGATGCATCCAAAAATGGCTCAGCCGCAGTGGCAAAGATAGTGGGGGAAGAAATACTCCCTCTCTGTACCTGCCTAACTTAAACTATTTTAATAATACTTTAAACCTTCTGGATTTTCTGTGGTGCTCTGGCTGTTGTTGATCAGACTATAAAGAAAGCAAATACATAGATGGAGCCAAACAGAAATTGGTTAGGCAGTTTGAAGTATAGAGAAACTAATAAAATAGGAGTTCTGCTTTGCTAGCTATTTACTACAGAGAAGAACTTCTAGTTTTGGAAGCAAATCTAGTTCATACTATGAGGTATAACTTTCTTTGGTTGTCAAAGAAAGGCAAAACATAATGAGGAATTAATTACAGTAGAACCTCAAAATTATAAACACCAGAGTTAGGAACTGACCAGTCAACCACACACTTCATTTGTAACCGGAAGTATGCGCAGGCAAAAAATAAAGAAAGAAATACAGTCCACTACTGTTAAACGTAAACTACTAAAAAAAAAAAGGAAAGCAGCATTTTTTTTCGACATAGTATTGTTTAAAAGCTGTATTAAGTCAATGTAAACTTTTGAAAGAGCACCATAATGTTTTGTTCAGAGCTACGAACATTTCAGAGTTATGAACAACCTCCATTCACAAGGTGTTCATAACTGAAGTTCTACTGTATCTTTTTTGCCTTTCCAGTTGATTTGTTATCTCCAGCAGGTGGAATTGTATTGGCATATACTGAACAGTTGTCTAATTTAGTTACTAAAAAAGAATCATCCTAGGTTTACTGTCAAAATAAATTCTCTATTTCAGTGAATTGTCTTTTTTCTTTACAACTGATAGTTTAAAGAGAAATCAGAACCAATTTCCTCAATATCAGGCTCTTGATTTCTCTTTCCATTGACAAGATTGTCCTTTTCTGTTGGCCAAATAATGCCTCCAGCCAATAAAATTCTAACTTTGCTTTTATTTCATCTTTGGTGAGTGGTGGTGTTAATGTTCACTTTCTTTTATATCCTGCAAAAAAAAAAAATCTTATATCGTTTTTCTTTCTGGAAAATGCAACATTATTGCCAGCTAGTCATCAGACAATTGGTGCTTTTTCAAATAGTCTTTACAGCCTGAAAGAAATAAAGCTGTAGTTGGTTTTTTTCACCTTTAGATATGGTTGAGAGTTTCATACTTATGAAAATAAGGGTTGGATAGCACTGGTTTGAGCCAGGTTTAATGTAGGTAGGCAAGTAGTCATGGTACAGGCTTTTATTCATAGCTCTATTACTGCATCTCAGTCATGATCTGCCATACCACTGCTGTTCTACATCTCTCTAGAATAAGAATAATCTAGTACCTCCAGGCCAGAATGGCATTATTCTAGACAAGCAACCTCCATGCAAATTAAGTTGGGAAATATTTTTGCAGTGTAGATAACTGAAGACTAAGAAAAAGGTAAATTATTCACTTGACACCTAAATTATAATTTCAAACTGAGTATCAGAGGGGAAAGACGCTCTGTGCATCCTAGACCCTAAAAATAGTAGTCTTTTTGTGTGTTCATGCTCAAATGATTAAAAAAGTTCTAAATCAAATAACTCTGGTGAAGCTATCCCAAGTAGTGCCAGTTCCATTTTCCTCTCTTAAACTCTGGCTTTTACTCTTGGGTTTATAACCGTTCCTAAAACAGGCATTAGGATTTTAAGCTTGCTTGAAGTATCTGTAACTCCTTGGCACCAGAAGCTGGCGTTTTAGGAATTGCTGCTGGAAGGGATTGTACAGATACTTCTTTCTAAGAAGATAACATAATATTGCCAAAGAATTGTACCAGGCAGTTCAGCCAAACATGGTGCTTATCCTGAGGATATTATAAGGTTGTTTTAAGGATTAACCACTTTTCCTTTCTATGTTTTAAATTCTTATGTTGTGCCACATTTGGTCAAGTCTCTCTCCTTTTTTGCATCCAAGAGGCAGGCCTTTTTATATTTCTTCTCTATCCTCCTTTTTTAATTTCTCGTTTTTTGGGATCTTCTTTGTTTATGCATTATTCAAAATTGTTTTGTGCCTAATATATAGTTTCCATGGTTATACACTTCCAAACAATTACAGGATGGAATTTGTCAGTCCAACACAAATACGTGTAATCATTTTGCTTTTTGGAGGCTGTGGCCACAATATATAAGCCCTAAAAAAGTGGAAGAAACTAAGATGATGGGACATGGAAAAGAGGGGGGAGAGCTATTCTTGTGCTGCAATCCCACCCACTCATGAATTTTTCATTGGTGTGTCTGTGCGTATTTATATAAAAATTACACACACAGTCTGTTTAAAAATTAAGGTTGCAATGTATGGCACTCAAAAGTTAGGAAATGCCTGTGCAACCTTAATTCTGCACCTCTGTACATGTGCCTAATGATAACAGTGTTTAATTACATGATCATGTATGATTTTTTCCATAGAAACCCTGCTTCATTCAGTGCACAGGATGGATGGTGTTCATTTAATGAGTATCTTATTCAAATTTTTGGTTTTCTAGAGATGAAGAGCTAAGGCCAAAGTAAGGAAAAAATAATTAATTTTATGTGCCAATGTGAGATGCCTAGGCCTGATCCGCCTTCCCCCACCCAAGTAGATAGCAATACATAGCACTTCATATAGTCAAACACAGTTCCTGCTGACATCCGTTGCAGCTGTGAGTGCTCATCACTTCTTCTGATTGGGCCCTGGGATCTCAAATTGGGCATCCAGAAAATAAGGCATACAAAATTAGTGACTGCCTGTGAAAAGTTTGGTTTGACTGACTTGCTTAGCATCACACAGGAACTCTGCAACAGAATTAGGAATAGATTCCAGTTCTTCAAGGCAGAGACTGTCCTTTCACTTCCTGCAATCTCTTGCTTCATTCACTACATACCTTCTAATTTATGCAATAAATAAAGCAGCAGTCCTACAGACAATAGCTTTCTTTAATGTGCAACCCTGTTTGATCCTAAGAGCAGGTCCATCCTGTTTATTGAATTAATCAGGGTTCCTGTGGAAATAAACCAGGATGTGATTGTATAATTAAAGACTGTATTGTAATCCATCCACACAAGGGGACCAAATTAAGATTACACGGGCATCTATGGCATTTTCAATAGGGTGTTCTCACATAGTCCATCTTTGGTCCATCATCATCATCATCCAGCATGCATAATGTACTGAATACTGCTGCACCTGCCAGAGTGACCAGAGTTGATGGCATTGCACTAAGCACTGCATAATGAAGTTTCCTGATCAGGCTCAATCCTACAAATCAGTGACATGCTGGGGTGGCCCTGTGGGTAGGGTCCAAAGTGTGCACCCATTCGCACTTTGATGGAAAGTGTAAGAGCACGGTGTGCCAAAGTGCGTTTTGTCCATCCTGGCAACATGGCTGAAGAATATGGAATGCTGCCTTTGAATATAAAGAATGATGGAAGGAAAACCAGATCTTTGCAAGATTGCGACACTTTATACAAAATCAAACCACTTTATGCTCAGAATTTGGTGCTGAAAGCACATATGGAATGCCTCTAGCCACTCCAGTTAGTGAAAGATTCAATTCAAATCAGGGCAAGCACTGTAATGCTATCAGTGCTTACTGTACATAATTTTTTTCAGGATACTCGTATCTTATGACACGGCTGCTGAAATTAATTCTATCAAAGCTTTTCTGGCTAAGTAGAAGACATGCTGAGTCCAAGGAAAATGGCAACAATTCTAATCTTACTATTGAACAGATTTCTTGTTTATGCTTTTTATTTATTTATTTATTTATTTATTTGTAGGCACGCTAAAGAATTTTGACAGGCTAGCTTTGGGACTAATTTACAGCTGGAGAAATAATCACTTTAAAAGAGAACTGTGTTTTGCCCTCAATATCTCTGAACACATCCATTTAAAAAAAAAGTTTATAAATTTTAGTGCTCATGAAAGTAAACTGTTAATAGCATAGTCTTCGCCTAAAGGTACTTTACCTATATTGTAAGCCATGTGCTTACACTAATGCGAATTACTCCTGTCCTGTAACGCTCCTATTTAACTATTAGTCCTCTTGGAAAAGGCTTCCAGTTTTGTGATATGCTCAAATGAAGACTTGCAAAAGATCTTCATTCAGAATTACTTGTCACCTAATTCAAGTTAGGAACTGTAGTCACCAGATGCTTTCTTTGAGCTTGAAGTGTAATATGACTATCTTTTTGAAATTTTTGTTAAAAAATAACCTGCAAATATATTTTTTCTGTTTCATTCTACATATCAGTATGGGGATTTGGGGATTAACCCTATGACTAGCAGGCGGTGATTGAGTCAAATTTTAATATAAGCAATAGTCTCTCTACTCAATGGCATTGTTGGGTTTCTCCAGTAGATGAAATGTCTGTCTGGTGTCTAGTCACAAGACTAATACATTTATTGAAAAGTTTGTTTGCTTTTTTCTCTTGACATTTATATGTCTAACTCTGTGACTGGTAGGCTTGACAAAGTGGTCAGCTGTAACCAGTCAATGTCAGTTGACTGCCTATTTGACTGTGATCATATATTGTCAGATATTTGAACAAAACTACCCTGATGTAGGTGGTGAAACTAGAAGACGTATGTGCACAATGCCAGAGGAAAGATCTCAGGAGCAGTTAATTCTTCAAACACTTGTCCCAGTGGATATTCACAGTAGGTGCACGTGTGCTCCATGCACCTGAGACCAGAAGACTTTTTAATAGCCATGTTCATTGGTTTGCTCCTGTGCTCTGCCCCCTCAAACTCTGTACCATGGGTCTACAAGACAGCATAGACCCACTGCCTCTCTAGCTCCTTTCTACTGCTTGCAGTCTGTGACAGAAGTCTTCAGTGTCTTCAGCTTTTGCTGGAAGTCCTGCTTGAGCTCACTTGTTTTTCTTAGTTAGAGGTTACTGTTAGTTTTGGGATTTAGGGGTTTTCCCTACTTGCTGCCCACTATCTGGAGCACCTAATATGCCCAAGATTCCAGGCTTTAAGCCCTGCCTGGACTGCCCCAAGTCTTTCTGATTAGTGACTAACTCAAGAGCTGCCTACATTAACGCAGGGAATTTCACTTTTCTTCTAAATGTGAAAATTGCTGATCCTTTCCCCTTGACAGTCTGGAAAGTTCCAGTTCCATAGACACTTCATAAAACTCGCTGCAAGCCCCATTCTAATTCTGAGCCTTTCTGCTCCTTGGCACACTGGCTGGAGTCTCTGAGTTGTGCCCATCAAGTACCAGTGCTCCCTAGTGATCCTTGAGCAAGTCCAAGGACTTGTCTAAGCAGAGGCATAAGGAAAGTAAAGGTGAATACTCCCTTTACAAAAGGATAAATCCCCTCAAAGTCCTCTAAGAAGAAGACCGATTCTTCCCTATCCTTGGTACTGAGACCTGATGTATGTGTGTTGGGAACTCACCAGGAGCCTTTGTTGGTGCAGATGGTACTGAGAGCTGTGTGTGCTCTGAAAGCTTCCATAAAGGGCGGGACTGGCTTCTTCACTTCTTAGAGGACAAAGAACTGGTCGTTTCTGTACCGGCATGTCTGGCAGTATTGCGCCAGAAGAAGATCCACCAGCACAGGTTTGTATGAGGTGATCTACTGAAAGACAGGAATCCCTCCCACTCTTTGCCTTCTAGGCCTGCATATTCTTGTATCTTGGACCTGGTGTTCTTCACTTATTCTTCTGGATCTGCATCTGATAGTGCCCAGGGATGTTCCTACTCCATTGGCACATCAAAAGCTGGTTCTGAGTACCGGCTGTGATATAGAGACTGACACTTGTCAATGCACTACTTGCTGGTTCCTTCTATCAACCAGAGTGTCATAAGGCAGTCAGTACTGTCTGCTCCACCAATGGAGTCAGGAAAATCCTATTCTTCGAATGAACAAGTGGTATCAGTCACTCCCCCAACATCCCCAAAGTGAGAGATGAACCATGACAGAGCTTCTTGGATACCTTCATGTTCCTATAGTGCAAATTATTGGTCTGTGCTACCTGTTCTTGGGGCTCTCCTCCATAACCTTATGATTGTACTCACTGGTCATACTGGGGCTCCTCCTGGGATCATTACTTTAGAGTAGTGTTTCTCAATGACCAGTCCATGGACCAGTGCCAATCCCTGAGATCTCCCTGACACAGTTTAGGTAGTAAGTAGGCTGGTCCCTGGTATAAGAAAGGTTGAGGAAACATTGTGTTAGAGTTCTTGACTATGAAGACCCTAGATGACACTTTAAACAGAGGCCAGTTCCCCACGGAACTGCAGCATCCCCTCTCCTTACTGAACTTTTCATTCTTTTGGACTTAGTGAAAACCAGAAGTGTCCACCTTAGCCCCCACAAAAGATATGGAATTTATCAGGATAAATCTGAACTCAGTTTTGGCCGAGGCATACTTACCATTACAGATTCTGTGTGATGGAGGACCTCATCGCTTACCTCCAGCTCAGCCCCACAGATGACAGTCCAGTCCTGCCTGGTCCTTCTAGGCCATTTGGCTGCATGCACTGATGTGATGTTCTTTGTAAGGATCTGTTGACTGGGAATGGTTGTGGATGGACTATGCTCCAATCAGACGCACCCTGGACAAACAAGTTTCATTTAATCTAAGTGTCCTCTTGTCCCTCATCTGGGAAACCAAAGAGACTATACGGCTTCCCTTCATTCCTCATCGCCCACAGACACATTCATTACAGATGCCTCCTTACTGGGCTGAGGAGTGCATGTAGGCGACCATATGGCTCAGAGCTCCTGAACGAAACAATCTTGCACATCAATTTTCTCCATCTTCAGGGAGTGCACAAACCTTGCAAAAGGTTCCTACCCTTCATCTGCTCCACACATGTCCAAGTTATGGCAGACATCGTGACTATTACAGTATTTTATATAAGCAGGGAAAAGCAAGGTCTCCCCCGCTCTGCAAGAGCTAAATCAAGCTTTGGAACTGGTGTATCAGATCACCTTGTCAGCATTACACCAACCAGAGTAATGAACACCTTAACAGATAGTCTGAGCAGATATTTCAACCATGGTTGTGAGTGGGTGCAGAACATATTCTGGTAGTGGGGTTCCCTATTCTGGGACTTCTTATTCGCTTGAGTCATGGAGAAAGGCCCACCTTACTGCTCATGAGCTGCTGTGGGGTACAACTCCATGAGGGATACCTTTCTGGTACTCTGGGTTGGATCCACTAATATAGGCTTTCCTTCCTATTCTCCTATTAGCCCATGTCTTCAGGAAGATCAAGCAGGAAAAGGCAAAAATAATCGTGATAGCACCTTGGTGGCTGAGACAATTTTGGTCTGCCACCATCCTGCAGAGGACCTCTTACTGATGCATAACCTATAACACTCCAAATTTACTTCCTCAAAATGAGGGCAGAACCAACCATCCAAATCTAGCCTCCCTCCATCTGGCAGCCTGAATTTTGAATGGCAGAGTTTGAGATTAATGGAGTATGACTAAACCAGACTAACCAGTTCAAGTACTTTGGCTGGGTTTCGGAAGATGGTGAGCTTGAATGTGATATGGTCCAGACTGGGGAGAGCTGGCAGCCTGTGGAATAATATTTTGGGTGTTATGTATGACAAGCATATGTCACTGACCGACTGAAAAGAACAGTGATGCTACTGCAATGCTCTGTGGTACAGAAACATGGGCATTAAAGGGGTGGCAGGGTCAGCGCCTGCAGATGTTCTTGAAATTGTGTCCCAACTTCATCCCAAAGGTCACCTCTAAATTTCATCTGAATCATGCTGCTCACTTTCCAGGCTTCCACCCAAAATCTGACAATAACAGGGATGACAGGAAGCTGCACTCTTTGGCTCTTGGCAGAGCTTTAGCCTGCAGCTAGCAATAGGCAAAGCCCTTTAGAAAATCTCCTAAAACTATTCATTTCCATTACTGAGAGAGTGAAAGGAGAAGCAGTCTCTTCTCAAAGACTCTCAAAATGGATTTTGGGTTGTATTCTCCTTTGCTCTGAGCTTTATGAAAGCTCCTCACTCTCAGGGTATCTGGGCATATTCAACTAGAGCACAACTCCTGCAGGGAGCTAGTTCCCCTCTTGGATATCGGTAGAGCAGCAGCTTAAGGCTCCATTCATACCTTTTATTAGGCTTTATGTTCTTGTCCAAGCTTCATCAGTGGATGCCTCCTTTGGTTGAGCAATCATGTGGTCTGCAGTATTCCTCCCATACTTCTTCACACTGAATATTGCTTAGGAGTCACCCTCAGTAAATACCCATATGGACCAGCTCTTGAAGCGGAGGTAACTTATTTTTATAGTAACTGGAGTTCTTTGAGATGTGTGGTCCCGATGGATATTCCAGTATCTGCCCTCCTTCCCCACTGCTCAAATCCTTACTTGAGTCGCAGTATAGTAGGAACTGATGGGTCCTCTCTGCCACTTACGTCCTCAGTTCAGACATGAGAAAGCATAGGGTGCAGGTGTGGACCAACACGCTGCTATGAAAACATTTTCTGGTCCTAGGCACATGGAACATATGCCCACTCATAGGGACCATGCATCTTGAACTCCAGTAACTATTAGTAAACTCCGTTTTCCCATGCTAAAGTTGGTTTAGCATAGCCAATACTGGCATTGTATCAAATTTAGAAAGCAATTGAGACTCAAAGCAGCCCTACATCAGGTCTACTAGCACTGCAGAGGCGATTACTAGAAACTGAATGTGGTGTATAGAATGCCTTTCCAAAATGAATAAGCCTTCATAAGGTAAATACTCTTTTTTTTTCCCCTCATGGAAAAGACAGATGTGAGCACATCAAGACTTTCAGTTCCTGGGCACCTAGTTCCCTTCACTCATCTCAGCCTTTGAAAGTTTCTTTTGGAAGTCCCCTTATGTCAGGATTCTTGCTCCAAAAACATTTGAGGTCAGTGGTACACAGAGATTGATCCAGCTCTGGGGGACAGATGTCTGAAGAGAAAAGAAAGTCAGAAAATATTTAAACAGGATCAACTGTCTTGTATATTACCTAAATGCGTTCTCATTTTCTTGGGCTGCATCACAGATTTAGTGCTTTAGTTATATACTAAATGAGTTAATTTATTAAAGAATGAATGGAGCTGTACCACTGTCATTTTAATAAAGTGCCGAGCATATTTCTAGTGTATATGCTGCTTTCAGGATTTAATCTGACCAGGAGAGGGGAGGAGTGGTGTTAGTTTATTTTTATACAGTGCTCTGATACACCTGGTGCTTCAGTCATTTAAGAAGACAGTCCCTGCTCCAAAAGAGTTTAGTCTGCAGAAAAAGTATACCCAATAAATATGGAAAAGGATACTGATTGTCAGCCTGAAGAGTTCCCTATCATTTTAAAAATTGTTAGATCACCTACAGAAGAATAGGATATCCTGTGTGCCTTTCCACAGCAAAGGAGAAGACTCAGAATCACTGATAGAGAATGATGAACATCTGAAACTCAAAGGCTGGTTGGCTGCAGATGTCTTTAATATTTGTCTAATGCTAATAGATGTGCATTATAATAGTGCCTTATTAGCAAAAGATACAGATTAATCCTTTGAAGCTTATTGTTGCATGTGCAGAGTGAAATACTATGCTTGGATTTAAAAGGAGCAAATAATTTTTATGGTCAACAAAATATATGCATCTTAAGATAAGGTTTCTCTGTGCTTATGCTTCAGAATGTAAACTGTTTTGCCACACAATACGGTGTTGCAAAATAGGTTAGTTACTTAGTTATTCTATGGTGGGATCATGTGCATAGTATCCTTATATAGGTGACCAAATATGCATAATAGTCCTTTTTTAAAGTTGCTGTACAGTTATGCTGTACATTTTAATATTTCAGTAGAAAAAAGTAAAGGTTGCACAGAAAACCTTTAGAACGTGAATTGACCTTTGAAATGATGCTGTGGTTTCATCTAACTCTTGCGGACGTCCTGAAACAATTGCTCTGAGAGGTATGAATTGCTTCCCTTTAAAAAAAAAAATGCAAATGGTAGCTTTAATGTCAACATAAACTGTGTTGGTAGAGCTCTTATCTGGCTGGATGCTTACCAGGTGGTGTAATTTGGGGTCCACCTAACTGGGCTTTGTGTGTGCTCTTTAAGCCTCCTGAGTTTGAACAACCCAGGCACTGACCCTGGCTCCAGTCTCTAGGTCAGTGATCCCCAAACTTTTCCTCTTGTGCCCCCCTTACCATTAATGGAATGTCTGCACCCCCCCCTTCAACTACCCCAGCCTGGGAGCAGAGTGGCAGCTGCGCCAAGGGCCGGCAGCCAAGCTGTATATTGGAGCAGGGTTGAGGCCTGAGCTGGGGCGGGAGCGGAGCCAGGAGCACAGCTGCGGACAGGGGGTTGCAAGTGGAGCAGAGCCAGCAGCAGAGCGTGGCTGTGTAGTGCTCCCTACCCAGCCCCTTGTGGGGTCTGGCCAGGTCCTGCCATGCTCCCCTGGATGTTCCTCCACTTCCCCATAAGGAGGCTCGTCCCACAGTTTGAGGACCTCTGCTCTAGGTACACTCACAGTACAAATCCTTTGTCTAGGACCACTTTCTGAGAGCAGAGATCCAACTGGCTAGTCCTGGGGACTAGTGCTGATCTCTCAGGCTCCCCTATAGCTTAAGCACACTCTTTCCCCAAATCCATTTAGTGATTACTCCAGATTTACAGTCTAACTCTTCAGAGTTATTCAATGATGAAAGCCCAAGCTTCCTCTGTTTCTGCTGCTGATCTTGTCTCCCAAAGGGTTTGTGAGATGCATTCTTTTATAACCTTCTTCCCCTTTGTTCGGTGACTGTTCTGCCTCACTGGGTGATCTGTTGCTTAGTCACCAGTCCAACTGGGCAGGCTGATTCTTCTGAACAGCTGCCAACTTTGTCCAAGGGTGCTTCTGTTTGAATTGAGGACCATCAAGGTTTAACAACCCTCTGTTGTTAGCCCTGTGCCACTATACTTTGACATTTCAGTCCAACATTCTGTCATAGGCTAGAAAATGACGTGGTGTGTAAACTTGATCCTAATGCTTTCAGAATATACATACATTGTTGTCACACAGAGTTCAGCAAAAGTCCCCTTACACACTTTCAGCAACAGCAGCTGAACATTAATTTTTCAGTACAGGATCAAGTGCCATTGCTGCTTACTTCAATATTTGAAGCAATTTTGCTGCACATCTCATCAGACCAATATCTGTTCACTGCTGGCAAACAAGCGCCCATGTCCTCCTGTCTGTACTTATCACAGAATAATTTACTTTTATATCTTTGGTAGATATTTTGCTCCAGTTCTTGAAAAATACTGTTATTCCTAGTCAATAGAAATTCATTTCATTTAATTGTTTCTTAATACAGACGTATCTTTCAGATAAAACTCAAGTTAGCACCAGAGGTTTGCCTACACTAGGAGATTACATCATGTTAAAATACGACACCAAAAAGTCATGGTAACTAACATTGTGTATAATCCTCAGTCATACAGCTTTCTCCACTTTTGCTAATTCAATGTTAATACAGATATTTTGTAGTGGTTTGACCAAAATTTAGTAACATTTTAATTAATAAGATATTTATCTTAATTGATAACAGTAAATTGTTTGGAAGCCTACTTTAATTTAATTTCTAGTGATTGGTGAGAAGATATAATGTTGTCTTTTTTTTGTTCTTCTTAAACTGTCAAAGTCCCTTTCACTTCCAGGGAAGTCATTTGGCATGTAATCTATATGTAGGAGTGCGGGAAATGTTGAAAGTGAACTATACTTGCAGCTGATAAATGACTCTAGCATAGTTACATGTTTAAAAAAAAAACCCACAAAATTCTTGCCAATGAGAACAAAAATTAAAGAATTTTATAAAATGTCATAGTAGGCCACATCCTGCTTGCATTGATCAGGTGAAGTTGTCCCATGAAGTCATTAAGACTTCTTCTATGGGTGAAGCACCATCATTGTTACTGGAAGTGTGTGTGCTTTTCTTTTAGATTTATGAATTCTCCTTGGTGTTAACCAGGGGAGACCTGAGTGAGCTAGTTGCTGTAGTTGAGACTTATCCTATCACTATAGGTCTGAATACCTAGACCCAGTCATGAAAAGTAGGGACCATGGTGTTAGACATACAGTACTATTCTAAGTTCACAATGGGCCCATCTGGCCTAGAATCTGATATATATGTAGTGGACATAAAAAATGGATATTTGGGTAAAGACACTGCGGACTACTTAAAAACAAAACCTTGCCCTTTAAGATTGAAAATGTGTCTAAACTTTCAGCATAGCTACTTAATGTGAGGGCATTCAAGACAGGACAGTATGTTCAGCTCCCAAGTTATATCTACAAATCAGCATTTGCATATACAGAGGACATCCACCATATATTTGCAATGTGTCTAGGATGATTTTAGGTACATCAGGTGCATGCTCCATAATAGAAGTTCTTTCTGCAAACTCTGTTAAATAGTGTAGACGATATTTAGAGTCCAAAGAGAACTTTTCCAAATAGCAGTTGTAAAGTACTGTGATCTGACATGGATCCTAAACATCTTGAAGTGTTCCTCATTTTAGTTTATCATTTTTATTCTCTTGGATATGGGGGTTGCTTTTGTGAATTCTGTACATAGAAATAAAGGCTGCTTGCCAGGAAAGTTCATCACATACTCTTGCAACTATGACAAACTCTTAAAAGCCTTATTAATTAAATGTTCATTTGTAAACATTCCTGTCTATGTGCACAAAATGTTAGAAATCTCATATAGCTAATATTTAAGCTCCAAGGATATCCACAAGAAGTTATTTTTTATACTTTTGTTTTTATAGGGGTATTTTTTGTTTGGCCTTTTTCTGTTTGGTGGTCTTTCTAAAACAGAATCCAAAATGCTGTAAAATATATTACATACACAAGGTAGGTGAGGTAATATCTTTTATTGGACCAACTTTTGTTGGTTGAAAGAGGCATGCTTTCATGTTACACAGAGCTCTTCAGGACTGGAAAAGGTACTCTGTGTCACAGTGTTCACGTTGTGTTTAGTTGTGACACTGAGTACCTTTCCCAGACCTGAAGAAGGGCTCTATGTAGCTCAAAAACTTCTTTCACCAAGAAAAGTTGTTCCAACAAAAGATACTACCTCGTCTACCTTGAGCGTGTAATAAATTTTACAGCATCATGAGACATCTATGGCTACAACACTGGACACAATACAAATTTATTATAAGGGTTTTTGTACATTTCAGACAGTGTAGCTCTTTCAGTTGCAGAAAGAGTGTTCTATTAAAATGCAAACATGGAAGGGACTATCTTCAATTATGCATCACTATGCTGACATACAGTGCTAAAGCAACACACTGTGGCTGAGATGCCTCCTTCAGGTGAGAGCATGTTTCATGTTCATTCTCGCCAAGGTTCTTTGCAAGAAAACCAGAAGATAAGCTTGCAGGCTTCCAAAAGGAAATTATATAAATATTTTAAAAATGAAAAAAGATTGGCCTTATTGTGCAATTTTCAATTAAGCCTAACTGAGGTAGAACTTACTAAATCATTTCCTGAGACTAAAATCAAAATGTGAAGGACTTTAAAGAGAGAGATGAGAAGGAACTTAATACATAGCATCTATAATAAGTAACTAGTGCTGTTGTCCACCTCTAATGATTGCTTCTTGTTTGTAAAACACATAATTTGTTAGAATTTTATGGAATAAATTCTGATTCTTCTTCACACAGTATTCGTGTGGGTGCTCCACTTAAGGTATCCAGGCCCCCTCTGCCTGTAATCAGAGATTTGTGGTAGCTGTGACTGGGTGGGTCGTACATATGCTGCCTCCCTCTCCTGCTGTGTCAGACAGTTTACATAATGCTGTGTGACCACCCACCCCCTCAATTCTTTCTCTACCATCTTTGGCTTGAGTTGGAGCACTTAGTGTAACCTTTGGTGGGCTAGAGTTCACTTCAGTGCCTTTCTGTAGTGCCTAAAAAAAAAATCTCTCATGGAAAAGCAGCTGGAGACCCAGAATTCAGTCTTTAAAGATTTTCAGCAAGGATTGCACAAGGCCAAGCTCCCCCACATTTAAGTCCCAAAAAGAACAATAAGGAATGAATTAAGCACCAACTTTATAAATCTTATAAATTATGTATTATGTTTAATTTTTATGACATAACATGGCTAATTTATAATCCATATGTATTATCTTCATAGTCTTACATAAACATAAATAAAGAAAACATTAAATCTAAACAGGTCAGTCCCTACAGAAACACAGTGAGAAGTAACTTAAGAGTTTTCCCAAAGTTTAGATTTAGTTCACCTGTGTCTCAGAGTCTTTGATTACTAGCTAAGTCTATATAGTTTGCTGAGTCAAAAGCAACATCTTCCCTCCACTTTTAAAAACCCTGTTATACTTAAATACAAAACTGGGAATAGCAAAATGTACATTTCTCTATTATTACATTTAAGGAAAAGTTGGTGAATCATACTAGTTGAGACAATTTAACTGAAACAGTTTGAGTAAAATCAAGCAACATTAAAAGCATACACTTAAAATAAAAAAATATTTTTCCCTTTTCTATAATTAGCACTGCAAGAGCTTCCCTCTTGGAAGATTAACAATATCACTAACCTGCTGCAAAATTCTTGAAAGTTAGGGAAAACAACTTGCTTTCTGCTTTAGGGGCTCAGCAGCTTCTCCCAACTCATGGAGCACATGGCCTTTTGTAAAGCAGCTGCCTTTACTCCTTGGCCTCATGGAGTCTGACCCCAGCGACAGGGAATCTATTAGAGCATACCAAAAACTACTACACTGAATTCCAAAAACTCATGCACATGGAGTGCTAAATCAGCACAGTGCAGATACAACTCACTCCTATCCAGCCCCTGTCATAGATCTCTTAAAGAGCTATCTCCCTATTAGGCATGTGGGTTACATTAACAGCACCTATTATCTCAATTTAGTCTAAGATACTGGTATAGTTAGTAATTATAGTTATACTGACCCTTATTGCTTACCTTATTTTTTTTTAATAAAAGCTTTAATTTTCTTGTTAGGAAAATAAATTTTTCAAACTAAACCCACATACTATTCAAACAGTGGGGGTTCCGAACCACAGATCTCTTTGCAACAGCACAGACACCAATTGTCCAAACTTTTGTTCCAGAGCAGGACTGGAATCCCGTTCCTTAGGTGACGATCTTCTCATCATATGGGATGCGCCTTTAATGTATACATTTCCTCTGACCCAACTTCTAGGCCAGGTCATACACAATATCAGGAGTGACAACTCCAGAAGCATCCTAATAGCCCTTACAAGGTCCAGACAAATTAAATACCAATTAAAGCTTGTCCCAAGATTTGGGACAGATCCTTCATCTCATTACTTCATCTCAAGGTTTGGCTACTTCATGCTTCTGAGAAAATTAAATAACCTGTTCGGAGGAAGTAAAAGATATCTTATTAAGCAGCCATAGACCAAATACAAGAAAGACATACTCATAAATGGAAACAGTTCAATATATGGTGCCAGAGTAAACAAATCATGCCAGCAAATTCTCCTTTACCAAGGGTATTGGACTACATATTAGAGCTTAAAAATCAGGGACTCTCTACAAGCTTGATCAAGGTACACTTTGCAATTATCACAGGGTTCCACGATAAGGTGGATGAGGTCAGCATATTTGCCCATCCAACAGTCAAACGCTTCTTCAAGGGCATCAGAAACACTTACTCTGAAATAAGGACTCCAGCTCCTACATGGGACCTCAACCTAGTCTTAGTGGGACTTACAGAAACCCCATTTGAACCACTAGCAACATGTTTTTTACTTCATCTATCGATGAAGGTGGCTTTCTTATTGCCCTCATGTCTGTAGATGTGTGGGTGAACTAGGGGCCCTCATGGCCCACCCTCCATGCACAACTTTCTTTAAAGACAGTCATCTTTAGACCACATGCAAATTCCTACCCAAGTTTGCCTACCCATTTCATTTAAATCAACCCATTCACTTACCTGCATTTTTTCCAAAACTACAGTCAAAAGAGAGGCAGCACTCCTCTCCTTGGACATCCGAAAAGCATTAGCCTTCTACATTGAAAGAACAAAAACTTCAGAAAATCACCAAATCTATTCCTCTATCATAGAACGATCAAAAAGGGAGGCCATAATAAAACAGACACTATCCAAATGGATATCGGGATGCATCCACTTTTGCTATCAAAAACATCAGTTACTAGCCTCAGTGGGAACCTGCACACACTTTACTAGAGCACTTTCAACATCCATAGCCTTTCTCCACAATGTCTCCATTTTGGAGATCTGCAAACAGCAAATTGGGCATCATCAGCCCATATAGTCACAAAGCGTTATACTATAGAGCAATAGTCTTCATTAGATGCTCTCTTCAGCCTCATGGTTTTATCAACCATCACGACCACAACTCTGAATCTCCTTCCTTCCACAGAGGGGCACTGCTTGACGGTCATGTAAAGTGGTACACCTCTTGGGACATTCCTTGAAGAAGAAGGTTACTCACCTTGTGCAGTAACTGAGGTTCTTCAAGTTGGTTGTCCTTGTAGGTGCTCCACTACACTCCCTCCTCTTCTCTTCCGAGTTTTCTACAGCTGACGCTCTGCAGTAGCGAAGGAACTGTGGGATGATTGATTGCATAGTGCTATGTAACCGCCTGTGGTGGCACAAGATGGGAACAGCGCATGTGTGATTCAACCACAAATCTCCAATTAGAGGTGCAGGGCCCATGAACACCGAAAGTGGAACACCCACGTGGACTGCCATCTTGAAGAACTTCATCTTTGGAAGGTTAACAAATATGAAATGGTATTGGCAAAGATATGTAATTTTGTGGAATTTAGTGAGTGCTGCACAATTTTTTGTAAAGCAATAAAAGCATATTATTGTGATTGAACTTTTGTGATCCCGTCACTGTATAACACATATTGCACCAATAAAAGTGCTGGATAGAAGAATTTGCATACTTGAGCCAACATATTTATACTAGTAAACCAGCTATAAGAGAATGTTACAGTTGAATAGTTAGAGAATGTGGAAGTCATTAAATGTAGGTGCAAGATTGTTTGCCAACTTGAACTGGAATGGGTGAAGAAGCATTTAACATCTAACTCTTCACAGGGGCTTTTAAAAAAAACCTATGTGCAGTTTGATTTGGTCGTTCTTAGTCATTTTTGTTTCATTGGTTTAGATATGATGTACAGCATGAACCTCACAATGTGGTTGCCAACAACTTCTGTCTATCAGCTAAAGAATAGAAATAATATATTGCTGTCAGAATCTATGAAAGCATAATGTAACTGTCATTTCCCTCCTACACATGCTTTCAAGGAGAATTCACTTTCTAAAAGTAAATGGGGGGTGTATTTATTGCAAATATGGTTATAGCAGACTTTTTTAAATATTAAAAATTGTTCACAAAGTTGTTGATTGACACAAGCTATTGTTCTTCAGGATAGCATTTAATTGTGTTAAAAAAAATTCTACTTAATAAAGAGTAGCCAGTAAATATTTTCATGAAATGGATTTTTCTAGGAAGGATAGCTATCAGAATGTAGGTGTTTTAAATACCATCCATTCTGTAAAGTTGTTGTTACATAATGAAAGCTATTGTGGAAAGCAATGAAGAAGTAATGCGGATTTGGAATACATTCCTGTGTGGGAGGAAAGGGTATGTATATAGTTTTCTGACTTTTTTGTAGCATTAGGACCACTGCAATATAGTAGTTTAACAATTATTATTTTAAATTTTTTTGTGTTGAAGATTTGCAAGCCCATGTGTACATGCAGATATCATAATTGTTCAGCTGTACACAAGCATATAGGTACAATATGCATATGTTTGGACCTGCAGTATGTGTGGATGTGCATGTGAATGCTGAAAGCACTTCTTGAATGTGCAAAGAAAAGAGAAATAGAAGGCAATGAATACATCTTACATTTAATAATTATACATGCAAGGTTGTCTCCCAGGATATAATGTATAACATATACTCTCTTATGTATTTCTTGACACCTTTAAAAGACTAGCAAATGTTGGAAAAAAGTGCTGCACCTGGCTTTAAAGAAATTGCATTGGTAAAATTCTAGATGGATTGCAATAAATAAATAAATCCAATTTTCTGTCCAAGCCCCTTCCTTTGTAAATATAAATAGATTGTTGGCTGACCCACACTCACTCCAATGTGCTATATAAAATACCTACAGTAATCCCACTGGAGCAGTCACTACATCAGTAGTCTCTAAACATCTGAGATCTCTTATGAATATTGGTATTTATGATGAGGGGAGAAGACTGGTTCTGTGGATGTAGGGAAGCCATGGATGTGATATACCTTGAGTTTAGCAAAACTTTTGATACAATCTCTCACAGTATTCTTATCAGCAAGTTAAAGTAGTATGGGTTGGATGAATGGTCTGTACGATGGATAGAAAGCTGCTAGATCATCAGGCTCAGTGGGTAGGGATCAATGACTCGATGTCTAGTTGGCAGTTGGTAACAAGTGGAGTGCCCAAGGGGTCAGTGCTGGGGCTGGTTTTTGTTCAAAATCTTCATTAATCATTTGGAGTACGGGGTGGATTGCACCCTCAGCAAGTTTGCAGATGACACTAAGATGGGTGGAGTGGTAGATACGCTGGAGGGTAGGAATAGGATGCAGAGTAACTGTCCTAGACAAATTGGAGGATTGGACCAAAAGAAATCTGTTGGGGTTCAACAAGGACACGTACAGAGTCCTGCACTTAGGACGGAAGAATCCCATGCACTGCTACAAACTAGGGACCGACTGGCTAGACAGCAGTTCTACAGAAAAGGACCTGGGGGTTACAGTGGACAAGAAACTGGATATAAGTCAACAGTGTGCCCTTCTTGCCAAGAAGGCTAATGGCATATTAGGCTGCATTAGTAGAAGCATTTCCAGCAGATCAAGGGAAGTGATTATTTCCCTCTATTCTGCACTGGTGAGGCGACATTTGGAATATTGTGTCCAGTTTTGGTTTCCCCCCCGCCCCTTCCCCCACATTACAGAAAAGATGTGGACAAACTGGAGAGAGTTCTGAGGAGGACAACAAAAATAACTAGGGGGACTGGAACCTGTGACTTATCAGAAGAGGCTGAGGGAATTAGGTTTGTTTAGTCTGCAGTAGAGAAGAATGAGGGGGGATTTGATAGCAGCCTTTGCCTGAAAGGGGGTTCCAGGGAAGATGGAGCTAGGCTGTTCTCAGTGATAGTAGATGACAGAACAAGGAGCAATGATCTCAAGTTGCAGTGAGGGAGATCTAGGTTGGATATTAAGAAAAAAAATTCACTAGGAAGTTGATAAAGCATTGGAATGGGTTAACTAGGGGTGGTGGAATCTCCATCCTTAGAGGTTTTAAAGGTGTGGCTTGACAAAGCCCTGGTTGGGATGATTTAGTTGGGATTGGTTCTGCTTTGGGCAGGGAGTTGGACTAGATGACCTCCTGAGGTCCTTTCCTACCCTAATCTTCTATGGTTCAGTTGTATTTCAGTTTTTAAAGGCTTGTTCAGACAATTTTGACATTATTTTTTCTTTTCTCAGCAGCAATGCAGCAAATTTTGGATAACCTTACTGATCTGCCCACATCAACAGGAGCTGAAGAAATAGACCTTATTTTTCTCAAAGGAATTATGGAAAACCCTATTGTAAGATCTCTTGCTAAGGTATTTTCATTTAGTGATAGTTTGAATTAAATTTGTCACTTAGGATATTTTCATTTGGAATACTGTAAATTCAAGAACTCTGACTGATAGTGATGGTATAAATTCAGAGCCTTTGTTCAGGGCCTATCTACCGCTGGTGAACTTGGAGGAAGTTGTGAGCATGGATTTAGTTCTGGACCCCCTTGATTTGATCCTTTCTCCACCTATTGAACTCAGTTTTATTTCTAGCATTGAGAAAAGGGATTGGAATATGGAAAAAGAAAATAAGTTTAATTATTTATTTTTATTATAGAGCATAGGAGTCTCAATCATGAACCAAAATCCCACTGTGCTGGGCACTGTACACAGAACAAAAAGATATTCCCTTCCTCAAAGAACTTACAATAAAAAGAAAATTGCCAAATGTATCCTGACTGACCAATGGGAAAGTAAAAGGGACATTATTGGTCATTGAGATAGGTGGGGGACTCAGCACACCAGTAGACTAACCATTGTCAGGTTTTTGTACACACCTCAGCAAAGAAGAGTTTTAAGAAGAGACTTGAGGGAGGATAATGAGTGAGTTTTGCAGATGTCATGGAGCCTTTCTCCCAAGCATGAAAGGAGAAAACACAAAGGTGATTGTTTGAAAATTGACTTGGTGCCACACAACATTTTGATTAGTTTATATCATTCTAATTTTTTAATGTAGCACACATTAAATGGATTAAAACTGGCTAACTGATAAGTCTCAAACTGTAATGAGGAATCACTGAAAAGATATGTTTCCAGTGGGGACCTGCAGAGATCAATTCTTGTCCCTACACTATTTAACATATTTATCAATGACCTGGAAGAAAACATAAAATCATCACTGGTGAAGTTTGCAGTTGACACAAACATTGGGGGAGGGGTAAACAATGAAGAGGACAAGTCACTTATTCAAAGTGATAAACTTTGTAAACTGAGTGCTAACAAACAATATGTGTTTTAATAGGACTAAATGTAAATGTATACATCCAGGAACAAAGAATTTTTACAGGATGGGTCTCTGTCTTGGAAAGCAGTGACTGAAAAAGACTTGGGGGTTATGGTGGGTAATCAGCTGAACATGAGCTCCCAGTGTGACACTGTGGTCAAAAGAGGTAATATGATCCTAGGATGCATAAATGGGACTCTGAAGTAGGAGTAGATGTTATAGATGTTATTTATCTCTATATTTGACACTGGTGCAACCATTGTTAAGAGTTAACTTGATTACAATCTATAAGTATCTACATGTGGAACATATATTTAATAATAGGCTGTTCAATCTAGCAGAAAAAGATATAACACAATCCAATGGCTGGAAGTCGAAGCTAGACAAATTCAGACTGAAAATAAGGCATAAATTTTTAAGTGAGGATAATTAGCCATTGGAACAACTTATTAAGGGTTATGGTGGATTCTCCATCACTGCCAATTTTTAAATCAAGATTAGATGTTTTTCTAAAAGATATTCCCTAGGAATTGTTTTGAGGGAAGATTTATGACCTATGTTATATAGGAAGTCAGACTAGATGATCACAGTGGTCCTCTCTGGCCTTGGAACCTTTGAAAATTTAACAAGGCTTATTTAACAAGAAAATTAACAAGGATGGAGGCTGGCATCATGAGCCAATCAGAGGTAGGAGTTGATTTGACAAATTCCTATGGTTTATGTATTTTAGATATTGAAAATGTGGTGATATTCTTTATGAAGAAAATTTCAAAATTTGAGATTTTCAGTATTTAGTGTTTATAGAGCACTTCAGTGGTACTTTGTGTACACACCGTTAAACACCTCTTGCCATTTAATGATACATTTAGAAGTGGATAGTGAGAGCAGGAAGAATAAAGCTCTACTCTCTCCTGTCACATCTCATCCTTTTTGTCTTTGGCCAAACATACGTTGTGTTTGACACATGTGGGCTATTGTGCTTGTGTGGATCCCCTCTGAAGTTAGTTGAAGCTTCATGCAGGAACACAGTGCAGAATCCATGCCTTAGACTGTAAGCTTCTCTGGGTATGACCATCTTTATTAGTGTCACGTACAGTATCAAGCATTTTTGGTAATAAATAATAATGCTACTTAACAAATATAAAGTAGACAATTAAAGAATTGTCAAACATTTTTATAATTAGAACTATATCTTAGCAGAGATGGCCTCATGAACCATCTTCTTTACTAATTGCCATTGCATGGAGCACATCTTCATACCTCTGACAGTTATAGTAATTGATTATGTGGAAAGGTAGTAAATGTATCTAGATATCTCAATGCAAATAAGCAGCTGTGAACAAGGAAGTGAGTCAGCACTCACTGTAACAAAGCAGTTCTCTGTGGCTCCACCAGCAAGTCTCCACAGATCACAATTTGAGAACTGGCGAAATAATCTAAAAAACAAAATTATTGTTCAATGATCCTTGAGTATAAAGACAGAAAAGCAAGAGATTCATTGAAGAATGCTGTCAGGTTTATGTAACAGAAAAGTATATTTTCTGTGAGAGACTTAGAAAATTGTAGTTTTTTTTAAAAAGGAAAGAAGTGTACAATGATGCAGCCTGGAGAGAGAGGTGTAGAGAGACACAATGGTAATATGCAATTGTTAATAACAAGAAGGGAGTGAGAAAAGACTAGAAAATAATATAGTTTGTGTTTAATTTAACAAGAGTGAGTGACTTCTGGGCTAAGGAAAGTGCTGAAAGTGTGAAAAGGTACTGCAGGGGTCTCAAAAGCTGGGTGTTCACATTCCATATCTGCTGCATACAGATTTATAGCACAGCTACAGTGGTTGATTTTCAAATGTAAATTGAATCAATTTTTCTGTTAAATTTGGTATTTTTTTATCACCAGAGAGATGATGCCTTAAAAATGAGCTTCGTTTCCTCCTTTGTCAAGAGCATGTATTGTATGGCAAATTACAGTCTCTAAGAACTTGTCTAGAAGAACAGTTAATGGCAAATCTAGTAGTGTGCCACACAGTAACTCTCCATAGGATCCTGCTGCTGTGCACTAAAAGTGAGCTTTGCTCTACTCCACTTTGAAATGGGAGTAGATCAAAGCACACTAGAGAACTTTTAGTGCACAGTAGCAGGGTCCTCATGGACAGTTTCTGTGCGGCATTCTAGTGCTCTATAGATGTGCACCTCAGCTTGCTATACACTGTTTGTCTAGATGAGCCCTAAGACCATTTTTTGCCATGGCTAAGTTGCAAATGCAAAAGAGAGAGCCTATAATGGAAATTTTTACACTCTTAATTATGGACATGTCTCCACTGGAAAGTTATACCACTTTAACTATGCTGGCATACAATCCCCTAGTGTGGAGGCAATTATATCTATATAAATTTGCTCTATTCCAGTGAAGCCATTCCCTTATTGGAAGTGGAATAAATTGGACCAGTATAGCTGCATCCATATTTTTACAAAAGGGGGAAATGAGGAAATTCTTGTTTGATCTTTTTTTTAATGCAAATTGCTATTACAAAATGTTACTAGTTATAAGATCAGTATTTTTGTCTTTTAGCTACTGTTGGTTACAATGGTAGATGTTATATAACTTGTATGGTATGTGCAAAATGCGTTTAAAAAAACAGCAGCAACATAACATTTCTTTATCTTTTAAGAATAATTCATGTGTCTGGCTCAAAATTCTCAGTGAGCCTTATAATAAACAAAGTTATTTAGTCAATGATGTGATTTTTTTTCTTTAAAATAGAAAAATAATTGAAGCTTTCTCCTTCTTTGTGTTAAATAAGCTACTTCAGAGGTTAATCACAAATTTTGGGGCTCAATAAAATTGACAGGTAAGAATGGAGACTTGAATTCTATTAATTTCATGAGAAATAATTTCAGGAAAAAAATACATACAGATTTTTCTGTTTTTATAGCAAAATTAAATTTAGACATCTGCCTTTAACACTGCCTCTACATGGCCACTCTGGTTTTCCTAGGCACATACTAAAGGACTTGCTTTAAAGCAGTACTGGGCAAGTGGACATGTGCACGTCTATCAGGCCATATACTAAGGACATATATAGTTTACTCCTTGTAAGGGTATATCAGTTCTTCTCTTTCCCCAACCACAGTGGTCATGAATCAGTGCTTTTGCTGATTTGAGTTTGTTAAAATTATTGTAAATAATTTTTACTAGTTTATGTAGTGTTGAGCATGGCTAACTTTGTTGTTGTTGTTTTTCACGGGAGAGTCCCCCCTGTTTTTTGATTGTCTTGAGCTCCATCCCTGATAACAAATCATGAAATCTGGATTGTACCACAAAATTGCTTCTGCAATCCCCCTTTGCAAGGGGATTTGGAAGCTCATGAGTCTGTTATCTTCCCCTAAAAAGGCCCTGGAAGTGTAGTTTATTAAGCCAGCCTCAATGACAAAATCTGATATCACGCCACTGGACTTCAAAAGGGTTGTCTTCTGGGTTATCGTTAAAGAATGACAACATAAGCTAAATGATTTCATAAGACTTAGGATCCAGTCACGATCAATGGAGCTGGAAAAAGCACTTCCCTGGGGTCTTTAGGTCAGAGATTGTTCAGCACTGATATGAAGGACCCTGACAGGACTTTAGCCATCTGATCTGTCAGCCTTCGTTGTGGTTGATCTTCCTGAATCCTACACATTGTAGCAAGGATAAGGACCTCTAGATCTTCAAAAGTCAGACCTGGCTCAGGCATTGAAGTAGTTGCCAGATTTATTGGCTAAGACCACCATGAAGTACCTTCTTTAAGGTTGCTAGTGAAGGGGCTGTCTAAGGACTTGGAGCCATGCTGAGCCTGACTTTATCATTGGATTCCATAGTATCAGTTTTGTTGCATTTCTCTCCACAACCAGTAATGTTGTTGGACTCATAGACTCATAGGTCAGAAGGGACCAATATGATCATCTAGTCTGACCTCCTGCACAAGGCAGGCCACAAAACCCTACCCATACACATTTATAACAACCCCGAACCCATGACTGAGTTATTGAAATCCTCAAAAGTGAGATTTGAAGACCTCAAACTGCAGGGAATCCATCAGCAAGCGACCCATGCCCCATGCTGCGGAGGAAGGCGAAAAACCTCCGGGGCCTCTGCCAATCCGCCCCGGAGGAAAATTCCTTCCCGACCCCAAATATGGC
>ML675603.1:54435582-54474739 GCA_007922155.1 Mesoclemmys tuberculata
CCCCCCCCTCCTAATGCAGCCCGCGTGACACCTTTCTCTTACATTGGTGTGGGAAAGGGGTCTTGTATGAAAAAAATGCTTTTCTCCACTTCCTATCATTGCCAGAGTAGTGTGGAAGATTTGGCAGGAGAAAGCCAGAGCAAACTTGGTTGTGCTAGCATGGAACTGACACACCTGGTTCTCAGAGTTTGTTGCTCTGTCCATGAGATCATCCTTTCACTCTCTCTTGAGTCAGAACATCTTGTTGCAGCGGAGCAGTTTATACAGACTTCATGTCCCTTCATCGTTGTTGATTTTCAAAGACAACATGACTTTACTTGTCTGAGGTGGTAGTAAGAGATTGGAGAGCAGTCTCATAAAGAGTGTCAAAGTTACAACTGACTTAAAATTGCTCAAAGCAAATGCGTTGAAATGGTGGCTGTCTGATTCCAATTGTGTTGTACTTTCTCCTACCTCTTGTATCACCGAAGCAATTCTTGGCAACTGCTCATACTTACATGGCTGGCAGTGAGAACCAGCAATTCTTAGACTATAGTCTAAAAAGAAATGGTCTTAGGCTGCATACACCCCAAGTTCCTGACCAAAATTGTATTTCACCTCAATAAGTCAGTTTCACTTTGTTTTTTTTTCCCCCAGAGCCCAATATCTGTTGTGGGGAAGTGGGTTCAGATGGTTTAGAACTCTTAGCTATTACAGTGTACTCCTGATTACTCAGTAGTATGGGGGACACAGATTTTATTCAGATAATCTGGAGTTTGGATAATCGAGAGGGCAGGAGTTGTTCCTCAGTGGAGCGGCCTCGCATGTGCGGCTCCTCCTCACAGTCCTAGCCTGGGACTGGGAGTAAAGGGGGGTCTCTGCTTTGCCTGCCAAGAGTGCAGCCTTCTCCCTACACATTGCACCTGCAGGTATCATGTGTCACTGGCCTTGCACCAGCATAGAGAGTGCTCTGTAGCTCCACTGTCATGGCACCGCTTCACCCACTCCCATGACAGCAGAGCTGCAGAGGACTCCCTACACTGCTGCAGGAGCCATTCAGCAGCATGGGAGCCTCCCCCATAGTCAAGGGTTTGTTGTCCTCATCCTTTCAGTCCTGGTTAGGAATCTCTGCTCTGTTATTGGAATCTGCATTATCCAAATCCCTTCTTTCTCCTTTGTGTGATGTCCCTCTGGGTGCTCCACTATAGGTGCGGCAGCACCCCCTGGCCTGGGATCAGAAATCTTAATGAGCATTGCCCATCGGACTGCACATGGGCCCTTCTCCCGTTATGCTGTGCATGGGACATATATATAGTGCTTTGCGATCTAACTGTCCCTAATTCCTTCTCTTCCGCCTTTGGTCTGGGATGTAAAGGTGCTGTGGCAGACCCTATCATCCAGCATTCTGACCTGCAAATGCACCACAGGAAATACTGTATTCCGGTGACAGATGTGGCATTCTCACTGTGGTGCAAGAGAGAGGCTGTCGTTTCCAACCCCATTCTAACAATTCAGACAGAGATTGGAAATGCCTAAACCTGTTCAAATGCAAGGCATACTCATCAGCCATGCTCCAATTTAGGATTTCAAACTATGAAGCTCTCCTGGCAAAATATAGCTACCTAAATTACTCCAAATTGGATGAACTCTACCATGATCTACTGGAAACCACGAAGGAGCAATTCTGATCCTTAATATTGGAAGGACACCTCCTAGCCCATACAGCCCTACCAGCCTCACTCTAGATTCTGCAGACACCGCTGCTTGAACCATCACAATTGCTGTCATCATGAGGCACTCATCGTGGCTCCACCTCTCAGGTTTTCCGAAGGAGGTACAAACTACAATAGAAGACTTAACATTTGAGGGCCAGAAATTATTCTCAAATGGCACAGATAATTCTCCTTAAAGATTCCCAAGCTACACTTCACTCTCTCACGAGACATACATGCCGGCACCAAAGAGACACTTCGGGAAGTACCACCCCAACCCCACCTTGATCTTGAACACCTCAATGGCACTATGACACCAAGTATGACGACAAAGGCCTCCTACTAAATGTAGACAGTCCACTCTGCAGGGGGTCTAACTCTCACGTACAACCACTGAAGCAACAATTTTGAAGGTGTGGTCAAGGCCGTGAGAAGCCTCCCCCTTTTCTAGTCATTCCCACCATTTTTGATGTTCCATCAGTTTGAGGACTGACTAGCTCCTTTCATCCCACTTGGGAGACTCATCACCTCAGACAAGTGGGTCCTAGAGATAATCATCCTCTTCCTATCTATCCCACCCTGCATCCTCTCTCCCTGCCCTCTTTAGGGACCCCTCCCACAATTACATTCTGTGCGGAAAAAGAAAATGTTTTCTGCAATTGGGAGCCATAGGAAGGGAGGGTCCCTTCCTAACACAGGAGATAGGGTTTCTATTCCCACTATTTTCTGATTCAGAAAAAGTCTAGCAGCTGGAGTCCCATCCTGAACCTTCGCAATCTAAACAAATTAATCAAACTGCAACATTTCAAGATGGTTACCCTCTCTGCTGTCATCCCAGCACTGGAACTGGGGAACCGGTTCTCTGCCCTCAATCTCCAAGACACATACTTTCATATTTCCATACACGTTCCCCAGAGAAGATTCCTCTGGTTCGTCATGGGCACTGACCACTACCTGTATAAAGTTCTGCACTTTGGACTATCCACAGCGCCTTGGGTGTCGTCCAGTATCTTACCTAAGGAAACAGGGAATCATCATTTTTCCATACTTGGATGAAAACAACACTCTCCGAGCCTTCCACGGCTGTTCAGAGATTGTGGGCTATTAGACTGTTCCGTAATGTAGAGCTTAAAGGACACGTGTATACAAACAAGTCAGTCCAATGCTGCTTTAAAATGGTTCTGTGACTATGTGGTTAAGCATGCTAATCCTACAGTGTGGCTGCGAAGGCAAAACAGCAGATTTACTTTAGATAAGGACCTGACCTTCTTGATGAAAGATAAATCAGGAAATAAAATTAATCACAGGACTGAATGAATTAAAAGTACTGTTCTATTGCAACTCATTTGCTATCTTTAATATAATCTTGTTTTTTTTAATCTCTCACAGGCTCATGAGCGACTGGAAGATTCTAAACTTGAGGCTGTCAGTGACAACAACTTGGAGCTAGTGAATGAAATTCTTGAAGATATCAGTCCTTTAATAAACAAAGATGAAAGTATTGCAGAATTAGTTGGTATACTCAAGGAACCTCATTTTCAGGTACCATTTTGGTTTTCAATTTCCATATTTAAATATGTTACCACTTACATCAATATGCATATGTTGATATTTTAACTAGAAGGAGTGAAAAATAATTTTAAACTGTCCAACCAAAAAAAGAGAGAGAAATTGGAAGGAAAACCAGAGTCCTTTTTCACCAGGAGTGAAGTTAAAGAGAAATAGGATAAAACCGAAACACAAAAAGACGACTCGGAGAGATTAAGTGTATCTATGCAGACTGATTAATTTTGATCACAGCATATTAAACATTCCTTAACATATTATCAAATCTGTCTCAATCAAGGACTTGCCATTTTTTCTTCCCGTGGGCCAAATTTCCTATCCTCGGGGGAAGGATGTATATGACATACAGATTTGACATCCTTTCACATGGAAACCTACTTCTGCAATGTCAGCTAAAGAATCTTTTTTACAACTGCTCACACTGTTGCTCTTGCAGTACAGGATTTTTTTTTTAACTAGGCAGTTTTATGCTTCCAAGGTTACACAAGATCTAAAAGAATTTCCCTAACTTTTTGTTACTCTGAACTTAATTCTATCTTAAATTTGGATTTACTTTTGTCCACTGCTGTGGTGGATATTTAACATTTGGCAGACATTTAACTACAGCATTATTCTATCTCTTAAGAGTAGCGAATAGCAGGTTATTCACAAGAAGGTGCAGGAAACCCCCTATTCAAAAGTCTTTGGCCTTCTCTCATCCCTCAGAAAAACAGTTTCTTAAGGATCTGAGAGAATGAGTTTATCTAACAAACCTATGATCATGTGGATTCTAAGCTCATCCTTTGAACCCTTGGGTGTCATCTGTCTACCTTTAGGTGCCGAATGACTGTTTAATAGCTAGTGCCTTCCATGGATATTAAATACTAAACATGCTTTATTAATTCTTCATTTACAGTCACTCTTGGAAGCCCATGATATTGTGGCATCAAAGTGTTATGATTCCCCTCCTTCCAGCCCAGAAATGAATAATTCTTCAGTGAACAACCAGGTAGTACCAGTAGATGCCATTCGTATACTTGGTATTCACAAAAGAGCAGGAGAGCCACTGGTAAGTAAATATAATTAGTTGTGTCTGTCTTTCACCTAAACAGTAAGAGAACTATTTTAGCTGTTTTGAATTTTCTAGACTGTTCTTACTACTTCTCTTTACTCATTTTGGTGTTTATAACTTTTTATTGAGTAATCCCATTGATTATAATGTGCCCTATAACATTTTCAATATCAGTTTGACAAGAGATGCGATAATGAAAGGCTTAAAATGAAGATACATGATCATTCTCCCACATTTTTCTCTTCAAGGACAAATGATGACATTGTCATTAGATAGGATGATATGCTAACATAAGTGATACAAAGAAACATTTTTTAGTATTTGTTCCTAATAAGGAATGACAGAAGTTAGTGCACTCAAAAGCAAATGGTCTGACCAGTATATGCTTAAGTATCAACTTCCTGTCTGAAGTACATATGATTTTTCATTGGTTTCACCCTGGACCCTGCATATTTATTGCATAATACAGTGCAGTAATGTCAGTTTGTTAACAATTTGTGCTGTGGTCACTATTAAAAAGTCAGTATTTTACTTTGAATAAGAAATAACTAGGATACCTCAAATAACAATCTGGAGTAACTCAAGGTGAAACTCAAACAGTGATGTTAAACAAAGTAATGGTGTCACTCAATGCTTCCTTTAGGGTGTTACATTTAGGGTTGAGAATAATGATCTGGTAATAGCACGAATCCTGCATGGCGGAATGATAGATCGACAAGGACTTCTGCATGTGGGTGACATCATTAAAGAGGTGAATGGCCATGAAGTTGGAAACAATCCAAAAGAACTACAAGAACTACTGAAAAATATTAGTGGCAGTGTGACTCTGAAAATTCTTCCCAGCTATAGAGACACTGTTATTCCTCAACAGGTCAGTAACATAATACTTTCATTGCTTCTGCCAGAAAATATTTTTTTTTAGTGATTTTTTTTTTTTATAATACATAAGGTTGTTATAACTGAAAGAATGGAGACAAAATACTTTTCTCTATTTTGTTTTCTTACTTTATGCATTTGACTGCACTCTTTGTATAGTCACGTCAACTGTTCTCCTACATAAGCAATCAGTTTCCCCTTTGTTTGGGTCTTTCACATGCCTAAGAGATCCAAACAGTATATCGCAATGCAAAATAAATCTGTTGTAATTGTTCCACACCCCGTCCTGGATTTTGTCTCAGATCTATCCACCCAGCCAAATTCCCTTTTAGGGCAATTGTCATCATAAAGCTCATAAACTTAGCTAACTAAGATGCAGATGCATACAGACTGAAGTATTTTCTCTCTGGTTCTGCCAGTAGTGACCCATACGTATTCTAACAATTTGTGCACTGATTGTGAATTCCTACAACACGTAACACAAAGTGGAGATGTGTCTGCATGGCCCCCACATGGGCAGGAGGGGGGGGAAGGGTACACTTTACCCTGGCCCAGGCTGCAACCCCTATTACCATGAGGAAAAAATTGAGGCTAAATTGTAGATCATGCCTGAAGATATTTATAGATACAGGGAAATATGTTTCTATGTATCTATTGTACAGATCTTGTGAGATTTGCTGGAGCCAATCAGAAACAGTGTTAGAGCAGTCTCAAGCAACATTCTGAACAAGGAGTTGCTGGGCCTCCTTGCCTCAGCCCAGGCCCTTCTCTAGAATAGAGAGTGTGTGCTTGTGCAGTTAAACTAGGATTTGTAGTTTGAGACAGAGAGATTTGTGCTCCTTTCTGTAACATGGATTATCATATCAAGATCAAAAATTACCAGTCCCAGAATTCCTTGTGCATAGGCAGGAGAGAGGGACAGTTGGCAGGAGGAGCAAAGCAAAGCACCATGAGACAGTGGGAGCCAATGCTGCTGTTCCTTCTGGTAGGATTTGGAGGCCCAAAATATATATGAGTATGTGTCTAATTCATTCACAGTCTCACACACATCCCATACAATCTAATGGTGACTGTAAATACAAATCAGGCAGTCAGAAATGTAAGGAGGTAAAAGAAAGGTAACTAAAAGAAGCTAAAAGATATCAATCTATCCTCCAGTTTTTCAAATCACAAAAGGCCTTTCTGCATTTAGGACATATACTAACTAAGGAAGCAGATGAACAAAATCAAGATGAAAATGATTTCAATATAGAGATTGTGTCTGTGGCACTGGCAACTGATGACAAAGAAAAATTCCATTCAGTCCTAAAATATGTGACACTAGAACCTGGGGAACTGGAAGAAGCTTCTTAATGTCTACTTCACAAGCATCCTACAGATCTTTCTGCGAATTTTCCTTGTGAAATGTTGCACCTGAAAAAAATCTTCAAGTCTACTTTTGGAAAAGAATATGAACTACTCCCACTTATTTTATTAAATGAGATTTACAAAAAAAATCCCTGCAACTAATTTTCAGTGAAGTGTGCATAGCCCTACAACTTTTTGCACACTGCCAGTGATTCTGGCAGAAGCTGAAAGAAGTTTCAGCAAGCTAGCACTCATCAAAAACCGCAGGTGTTCTACAATGGGGCAAGGACAGTTAAGCCATCTAGCTATCTTTTCTGTTGAGTATGAACTTGCAAGAGATATTGACCGTGGGGGACTAATTCATGATTTTGCAATTAAAAAGGCCAGAAAAATAAAGCTTTAAAGTTAATTTGCCTAATTATAAAATGTTTGCAGTCACATTGGTCCATTAGAATAAAAAAATCAAGACATTGACAGGATATAACACTTTTATAATGACCAAAAAGTTATAAAATAGTCAGCAAACTTGTAGGACTCTCAGGCTGGGTGTTATGTTAAACAAAAATAGCAAGGGGGACATTTTTCAGAAATGCAGAATATGTCACAGTAGTTTCAGAATTCAAACTTTTTTCATGGCTCATGAGATTATATGTATGGTATGAGGGATTGTGGTATGTGTGTGGGTGGGTGGCCCAGATTACAAGTTTGTACTGGGCCCAAAATAATTATGCTTGAGCCCTGTCTATTTGTGATGTTACCTAGCATGCAATCTGGACTGTTGAACAGCTGTGTCCCCTCAGTTCTCAAGCTTGGGGTGCCTTTTACACTGCTTTGCTCTCAGAGCAACCACTCCTGGCCTGCTCACACACAGCTTCCAGTACATAAATTACTCCCAGCTATATTGTATGAATACTGCAGCCAGCCACTGTTGAAATTACACAGCAGAGCAACACTAACAAGTGCCCATCCCAAATTTCCCCCCAGAAATGTGTTTTGTCTACTGCCCAGGCCCCACCTAGACAACACAAACACATAAAATCCATCATTTTATTAATAGAAAATGGTATGCACAAACCATTTTATTTCAAATGGAGTTTCCCAGGCACTTCAGTCTGAGCACACTGGTCTACATAAAACAATAAAACAAGTTTATTAACTACAGAAAGGTAGACTTTACATGATTACAAATAATGAGGCATAAAAGTCAGAATTGGTTACAAAGAAATAAAAGGTAAAATGCAACTAATACCTAACTTAATAAGCTAAGTGAATTCAAAGATAGAATCTCTCTTGCCACATATGCTAGCAGTCTTAGGCTGGGTCTACACTGACAGTGGCAAATTTGCTGCCGTCACATCGATTGCTCTGGATCGACTGAGCAGTCTGTATAAACGCGCTCAGTCGATCCAGGAAGCGACATAGGAAAACCACCCTGGTAAGTGGAGTAGCGCTGCGTCGAAGGGAGCGCTGTTCCCTTAGATGCAGCGCAGTATGGACACCGCGTGGAGGAGATGCTGCAAAGTCGACGGGAGATACGCAAGTGATTTACATCACTTGCGTATCTCTCGTCAACTGCCGCCGAATCGTGAAGGTAAGTGTAGACTGGGCCTTACTGGCTGAATCTGTAAGGATCTCTCCTCTTGGTCCAAAGCTATATACTTTGTTCTTCAAGTGTTGTTGATGTCATGAGTAGAGATTTGAGTGCAAGAGGTCATTTGGGGCATCTGTTCCCTATTTTTATATCTTTTCCTCTTCTTTCAAAATCATCTCCAGCTTGGGTTCAGTAGACAGAAAGTCTGTAGGAACGGGAACCTCTAGCTGATTCTTTGCCAAGATGTAAATTTCTCTCTGTCACCCTTTTTCCTGCCGAAGAATGGCCACAGTGATAGTCTGTTTAATTTAATTGACACCTGGCTGAGGCATCTGTTTGCCTTTGTCTCTTAGGAACTGGTTTGTGGCTGCTCTTAGTAATATCAGAAAGTAAAATCTTACAACTTTACATACTATGTTGCCACGTATTTTACCTGGGCACTAATGATTAGCAAATTACAGTAGACCTTCACCGTAACACCCTTTGCAATAGCAAATCTTGGGCTATTGAGAACACGGTCCCTGGATTCTTTCTCCAGCCCCAGCCACTGTGCTGGGGGGCTGAGAGGTCCTCCGACCCTGGGGCCACTGGGGACAGAGAGCTCTTCCAGTGCAATCTATTCAAAGCATTTCCTCCCTCATTGTCCCTATGGATAACCAATCTTATCCTCCCGATGAGACTTGTCTTTTCCTTAATGCTTTTCCCTCAAGTTAATACAGTCCTCCCCAGTCCAGTATTCCTCCCTGATCCGCTTTCTGCATAAGGCTACCTGATCCCCTGGAAATCTTGAAAGTATTAACTTTCTGAAGAGGAAATGAAAACACATGTTGAATGTGTGCAGAGCTTTCTGAACTTGCCTCAAAAAGACAAAATGTTTCAGGATATCCATGGCTCTACTACACTGTATTAAAAAGAAAACAATTATTATTATTTGCCAGATTTTGAATCAAGAAAGCTTTATAAATCCAAAGATTCCATTCTCCCTAAATTCATCAAATCAGGTCCGTCTCTTGATGGGCAGAGAAGTCCTACACATCCTACAAAGAAATCAGTGAGGCAGCCACTTGGTCTTCATGTGTTCTCTGAATATTACAAATTGGACAGACAGGTTTCTACAGATGCCACTTTTTGCCAACAAGCACCATATGCTTGTAGTACACATAGTAGCACCCACTTAATTCACACATCTTTTCTGGTATAAAATTTGTAAACATTTAACTTTTAGTCCTTTGTGCTTTCACTGCTTTTAGAAATACCATGTTAAGAATAACGAACCTAGTTATATGAGAGGGATGCTTACCTGATCATCTCTTCTCTGAATTTCAAGTTTACTACTTCCTCCCTCCCTGCGTGTTTTTCCTTCTATTTATTTTGATCACATTGACCAATTAAGCTTTTCTTTTAAAAAAAATTGTTCAACATGGGATAGGATTTTTAGTATATGCTTGAAATTTAATGAATTCAAGTAAATTACACCTTTGACAGCAAAGTGACTGACTGGAAACAAATCCTATTTCAGTGACTATAGGTTTGTCCATTTAAAGGTGAGTTTCTTTTAAAGCACAAAATAAATCCTATTCCTGAAAAATTTTAATAAGGTTTTACTTGAAACATATGTTGACTTACAATAAATCATTTAAGGTTATCTCAAGTGATCTTTAGGTCTCTCATATCCTAACTGAGAAGAAGAGTTGTCTGGTGGTTAAGGCATTAGCTTGAGACCTGGGTTCAGTTCCCTGCTCTACAAGACTGCCTGAGTGACCTTAGGCAATTCACTCAGCCTCTCTTTGCCTCAATTCCCCATCTGTAAAAACAGGAAAGAAAGAACTACTGTCCTCATCTCACATTGGTGTTTTGAGAATAAATATATTAAAGATTGTGAAGTGCTGTAAGATCTACTGATGAAAAGTGCTATATTAGAGCTAGATATTACAGAGTTTAAAGAGACAGATCATGAAACCCCCATTAAACTTTTTTTCAACCCAAGGTTTGGGTGAATACAAATCATGGGATGAAAAATTGCAAGAAGTAATATCATTTCTGTATCTTCAATCAGTCTGGCTTGATGGGTTGTTCCTTCTGTGTATATTTTAATAGGTAGCAGAAAGGGCCAGTTAAAACACTGAGGCCAAGACTTTTAAAAGGGAATAGTGATTTTGGAGTGAGTCTATTTTTTTGTCTGATTTGACTTGAGACTATTCAAAAGTGGCCTGGTTTTCAAAGAATAAGTGCTCAACATTTTCTGAAAATGTGGCCCGTTTAAGGTGTCAGCTAGCACACCCAAAAATAGACCCTCAGCCTGTTGGAACCTTTATTTCAGATAATCAGTGCCTGAGAAAACAAGAAACTTCTTTTCCTCCACCAAAGTCTAGCTTTTACAATGAATAGTAAGGATTACTCAGGAACACTACTGCTATTCTTTTATCTGTTAACCATCCTTTTTTTAACTGCATGATCAAAAGAGAAAGTAAAAAGGAAATAAAAATCAAGCTCCAACGTGTAGCCTTTTGAAAAGCAGTTCTCTCTAGATTTGGTGTATTTTTAAATTAATGTGGCAGAAAAGCCTGAAAATGACCTAACTCTGTAATTCAGCTACCAGAGACAGAAATTGTTATTAGGGTTCAAAATTGCTTATCCTACTCAGTTCAACACAACTGAATAAAGGCAAGAAACGTCATTCAAAAATATTTGGAACTCTTGGACTAAAAGGACTAAAGTAAAAGGCAGTCAGTTTAAAGGATTTGTTAAAAGACTCAAAATTGAAACTTCAGGCCTCCAAGCATAAGACTGTAATTGTCAAACTTATTTTGTGCAGATTTATTATCATTGCATGTAGGGAAAATATGCTCTACTTTAGAACTTCTGGGATTTTTTGCCTGCTTTTTCTCCTCTTTCTTCTGTTTTTTTTCCTTTCATTTTGTATTTTGTTCACTGCAGCTTCTCACATCTGACATGGGCTTTGATCTCGACCCTTTCCTCATTCCATTTAAAATAATCAATTAAATGTTAATGATTTAATTAGTTAATGATTACATTCTAGAGTGTCATTGGATTATTGGTAGCCAGAGGAAGTTCCCCTGTATGAATCATTGTTTCAGGCTGTT
This sequence comes from Mesoclemmys tuberculata, assembly GCA_007922155.1. NCBI lineage: Eukaryota > Metazoa > Chordata > Testudines > Chelidae > Mesoclemmys > Mesoclemmys tuberculata. The sequence goes on from ML675603.1 coordinate 54,446,809, forward strand.
TGCAGAATCAGGCAGACAGCCCTGCATTGGTTACATTTGGTTCATGGAAGGTTATATATAAAATCTTTTTTGTGAGACCATAGATTCTACAGTTTCTGAACATGCTATGCAGGACACACAAATGTATTGGGTGGGCTGGATCTGGCCAACATTTGACCCCCCACTCCAGTCTAGACCCATACAAAAAAAGGTAACATTCTCTCCCTCCCAGAAGTTCACATTTCCTTATGTTCTATAATAGAAGAAGAGTTTCTTTCGTCTTGAGAAAATCTTCTGAGGTTCTTTCTATCTATCACATTCTCTTTGAATAATTTAAAGTGTAGAGGCTTCTTCACTTTTAGAGAAAAACACTGATGGGCACCATCAATAATAACCTGGAGATACTGCATAAAATTACAGGAGATGCCTCTTGTGTCCCCTTTGTTCAGTCTGTCATCCAGTTTCTTTGTAGGAAGAAAAATACAAGTTCACTATCTGTTCAAGTACAGGTACAGAACCTGGAAGTTGTTTCCCTACATTTTATAGCATCAGAAGAGATGGACCAATTTTGATTTTTGAAATGGCTGAATTAGTTTGTATTCAAGAAGAATTTTGTGATGGAATCCACAAAAGCAAAGATTTTTGTGGACGCATTTCAATCAGGGGATTTTGCAATATGCCTGGATCTCCAGAAGACCCACCCTTTTTTATATGGCTATAGATCCCTGTTGGCACTGTTGTCTAGAGTAGTCCTCGGGAGACAATCACTTTCAGTCAGAGCCAGTGCTGCAGGCATTTATGTCTGAACTGTTAACGTCACATTGTCCTTTACAGCCAAAATGCTTGGGCTAAAAGTGGCAGCAATAAAGTTTAATTTCTTCAAGTGCTGATCCCTATGTGTATTTCACATGTGGAATATACATGTGCACCAAGTGCCTGAGTCTGGAATTTCTGTAAGCAGTGTTTGATGGCCCACACATGGGCTGTAGATCTCCTCATGCTCCAAACCAAGGACGTAAACAGAGGTGCGGGCTTATGCCCCTCCAGTGCCTTATTACTGCTGCATGGTCTGAGTCAGAATCCTCAGTGTCCTCCACTCCTTTTTTTTTATTGTCGTTACTCTAGGATGTTGTATAGAGTTAGTTTTTAATAGCTTTAGAAGTTTTTAGTATTTTTATAGCAAGGTCTACATAGTATAGTTAGATAATGTTTTTCCTTTATTCTTCCTGATTTGGGAAGTTTACACTCTTAGAAATCTGAGTGTATGCCCAGGGCTCTGTGCTTCAAAAACTGTTTCTTGCCCTCGCTCCTTTTTAGTGAGTGGTGAACATCAACAGTGCCACTACTGCCTGGGCGAGGCTCATATTTCTGCCACGTGCAAATCTGCAACTCTTTTCTCCCCAGAACTCATGAGGTTCAGGAACTGAGACGCAGAAAACAATTTGTGGAGAAGGCAATGAAGCCCCAATCAGATCCTGGTCGGGAATACCTCTGTTCATCCGTCTCAACAAGCAGGTAGTGCCCCTCGAAGCACAAGCTCAGGAATGGTGTCTACAATTGTTAATCCTAAAGAGAAGGCTTTACATGAGAGCAAGGGACATCCTCATAGACATAAGGACAAGCCATCTTTGTCTAAAATTGCTCTGAAGAGAGAGGCTCCTTCCCTAACCCCATCAAAGTCAGGAGAGCCAGGGCACATGGGCACTAAGGATTTAAGCCTAAGTAAATCATCTTGATAGGAAAAGGAGGCACACATGGTTATAGATCCAATGGTTCCATCCCTGACTCTGATGGTGAAGGCTTGGGATAAACAACTCCTGATGCTCCCATCTACTTCTAAGGCCTATGTGGTGCCAGTAGCGACATGGTCCTGGTTAAGCCAACTGCCATGGTGACCAGAGAAGCTCTAGTTCCAATGGCTCTCCTCATACTCCAGGGCATTCTGAGGCCTGTGTCTCCCTGGAGGACATCTTTACTTTTCCCTACCCGCATTCACATCTCTTATTAGGTTCATCTTTATACTGGAATGTGGATACACCAGTGAAAGAGATTATTCCAGCGAAGCAACCCTTGGTACTGTTGATTCCACCAGAGATAAGGGATCTAGCTTTCTCTTCAGATGAGTCTTAGCACCTGCAGGATTCTCTGCAGTATCAGGCGAAGGGGACATAAGACAAGAGCCGAAGATGATCAGGGTTCCAACCCAGACCAGATATGATTAGCCAAGGGATAAGTGGTACTTGATGCCATGGAATCCTCCTTTGCCAGTTGATCCATCGTACTGGCAATCTTGGGGACCATTGGAGCCCTGCCAGAGACCCCTAGAATCAGTGCGTGAGTACTATTTACCAATGCCCAGTTATCCACAATTGGCACCATCAGAATATTTGGAAAGGGAAGGTGAGCCAGAACCAAGGGTTCTGGGAATGATTGGTCATCCTTACCAGATGAGGCAGTTACTCCATCCCCTCCATCTTCATCAGACCACTTTAAGCAACACCAGGAGCTCATGCACATAATGGCTGTGAAACTACAGATTCAGATGGAGAAGGTCCATGAGCCTCAGCACAGTTTGCAAGGCATTCTGCAGCTTTCCAATCTCTGCCAAGTGGCCCTCCCCATCAATGAGGCCATTGTGGACCTGGCAAAAGACAGTTTGGCACACCCCAGCTCTTTGTGTGTCCACCCCAAAGAGGGCTAAGAAGCACTACTTTGATTCATCCACTACTTTTGGTCTCACCCACTGCATAACTCTTGGTTGGTACAGGTGCCTACAGAGCAGTCCAACCAACACCCAAAGCCTGCTCTCTCTGATAAGGGACACAACGGACTCGATCTGTGAAGGAGAAAAGTCGTCTTATCCTCCTTGCTCCAGCACAAATTACCAAGCCCTTTTGTCCATAGATGATGATACCAACTATAACAAGTTTTTAGAATTCAAAGGTAAGCTCCCGGAAGATAAGGCCCCGTCCCAGGCCTTAATGGGTGGCCAAAACTTCCTTCCAAGCTCTGCATTTTGGAAGATGGCTGCAGCCATTTTTATGAGGGACTAATGATTGCAATCTTCTGGTTTCCATAGAGAGGTGCAGAGTACCATCCAAGGTTTGCCATTCGATAATATCAGCCTACTTCACAAGAAGACAAATGAGGGTCTCCACTTCTTGAGTCTTTAAGGGCAATGCTTTGCTTGCTGGGCATTTACACTCTTATCCCTAAGAGAAAATACCATAGACAGGAGATGGGGCAAGACCATCTTCACCACCAACATCCTCAGGAGCCATCACACAAGAGACAGAGGGTTTATGGACCCAAGAACTCAGCCACTGTAACATCCACTGCCACATCATATTCCAATCCCAAATGGAGAGTTCCTTTTGACTGGATTGTTGAGACCTGCATACCCTTATTGATGCAGTTTCGTTCCCCTCCTCTGATGTTTGGAGGTTGCCGTACCCAATTTTCTGACAACTGGAGAGTCCACTATAGACAAATGGATATTAGAGATGATTTGTGGTAGCTATATGATCAAGTTTCTGGTACTTCCTACTCACAAACCCCCTTTCCAGTACCATTTCAGGGACCACTCTCATAAGGAGATTCTATGATAAGAGGTAAACTCCTTTCTCCTCCAGGGAGCTGTAGAAAGGGTTCCACCACGATATCAGGGAAGGTATTCTGTTCCCATTACTTCTTGACCCCCAAGAAGAATCAGGGAAGGAGACCAATCCTCAATATGAGGAAGCTGAATGGATTCATTTGAAAGCTAAAATTCCTCATGATATTATTGGCATCAATAATTCCCTCATTAGAGTAGAGCACGTGGTTTGAGATTCTTGACCTGAAAGATGCATATGTTCACATAAACATCCCCCAAGCTCAAAGGAACTTTTTCAGGTTTCTCCTTGCTCAAGATCATTACCAGTTCAGATTCCTTCCCTTTGTCCTACCTACAGCACACAGGGTCTTTACAAAAGTTTTTTCAGTAGTGATAGATAGGATGAGAAGGCATGTATAGGCTTCCCTTACCTTGATGACTGGCTTCTGATGGGCAATTCCTATGGGAAAGTCCAGTGAACAGCCAGTGTTCTGCTCAGCCTTCTGCCTTTCCTAGATGCCTGCATCAATCATGAAAAGTCCACATTGAGCCCCATGAGATGCATAAACGTTATGGGGCAATGTTGGAGTCAACCACAGCAAGACCATATCTACTTCTTGACAGATTTCAGACCATGAGCACACTCATACATCAGGTCACTATCAGACCCAGGACATCAGTCAGAAGTAGCCTTTCTCTCGTTGGCCACACTGCCTCACGTACACACATGATGCCATTCACAAGACTTCATCTTTGTTACCTACAAGCCTGGCTTCTCTCTATGAACACACCAGAGAAGAGCAATATAAATAGCAAGGTGACAATTCCTTCCAAAGTTTTGAACTCTTTCAGATGGTGGATGAAACTGGAAAAAGTTTGGGTGGGGATTCTGTTCCTCACACCAACTCCTGAGGCAACATGGTTACCAATGCCTCCCTCTTGGGTTGGGGTGCTCATGTGGATGGTCATATGGCACAAGGAATCTGGGCTCTATGGGAGTCCAGAAAGCATACCAATTCATTAGAACTCTGGACAGTTTGTGAAGCCTGCAATGCCTTCTTCCCACTCATCCAATCCAGGCATATCCAAATAATGTTGGCAAGATGGCAATGATATTTTATATAAACAAGCAGTAGGGAATGAGCTATCTCCCTCTGTGCATAGAGGCAGTCATCCTCTGGAACTGGTGCATCAGCCATCGCATGGACCTATCAGCAGCATATTTACCATGCGTGCAAAACTCCCTAGCAGATTGTCTGAGTGGACATTTTTCTGCAAATCATGAATAAGAGAGTCACAATTCAGTTGTCAATGCTTTTGCCCAATGGGGAACACCATACTGGGACCTTTTTGCCTCACAGAGAGAACAACAAACTTATTCAGTACTGCTCCAGAGCAGCCCTGTGAAGGGGCTCAACTGGAGATGCCCTTCTAGTGTCATGAAAAGATTGCCTGGGGAATGCCTTTCCTCCCATCCCATAGATACCACAAGTTCTGTGGAATATCCATCAAGACAGAGCTCAAGTCATCCTGATTGCAACCAATTGGCCAAGATAGTTACAGTTCATGGATTTGTTGAAACTCCCTGTTCACCCATCCATGAACATCCCCTCAAAATATGGAGTATTTGTCCCATAGAAAATGTTGAATTTTCCATGAAGAATTGAAAATCAAAATACTTTAGTTAAAACCCAAAATATTTCTATTCTGAAATGCTACTGCAGTGCATCATGCTCCCATTCTCCCTTCTGTAGACGGCTCCCTGGCCAAACTACATTTTGCATGATGCATATGGGTCTCTTCTCTCGGTGAAAAGAGGCATGTATCATGGCAGTTGCATGGTTGTGGTGCATCCTGAAAGCTGTAGACCAACTGGGAAGGGGGGTTGGTTTCTGGGAGTTCAGTTTTTTGACAAAATCAATTTTCCATAGAAAGTAGACACTTTCCACAAAAACAATTTTAGTCAAACTCTATTTTCTGTCTAAACAGTTTTGACAGAAAACTTTCAACCAGTGTCAGTTGTAATATATTTGTTAATTACTTATAGCCCCCCTTCCTACATTAAAAGAATGCTACGGTTGCAATGTTAAGCACTTAGCAGTTATAAAATGCTAGAATTAAGATTGCATTATAGTACACTCTAGAAAAATAGAATGTGATCTTGTAATTAAAGTGTCTTTTAAGATGACTATAGACCAGAGGTTCTCAAACTTTTTGCTTGGACTGCCTTTGAAAATATTTCAGGCTGTGATGACCTCCTCTCCCCCCGATGCCATTCCATCCTTACCAGCATGCATGGGTACTGATAGCTTGGAACCCCTTGAGAGGTCACAACCCCCAGTTTGAGAACCCCTCCTATAGATCCTTCTGCCTAGTCTCCTTCCTCTCCAGACTCAGTATTTCTCTGCTCCTCTTTATTCCTCCCACAGCTCCTTTCCTTATTCCATCTCTGCTTCTTCTCCTTACTTCCCACCAGCTCTGCCCTGTCCCTACATCTGCATTCAGGTCACCTTGCTTCTTCCTTTTCCTTCCTGCTGCCTTGGTAATAGCAATGGGAGCATTGAGAACACAGGAGGGACTTTCTCTCTGCTCTCAATTCCAGTGCCTGGCAGAACAGAATTGTTCAGCTGTTGAGAGAAGCAATTGCAGAAAAAGTCTGGCCCAGCCTTTCATCCCTGGGATGGCACATAACTAGTCCACAGTAGACGTATGAGGGTGAAGAATGCTCTGTGCAGGCAGAATCTTTGGAGAGTGATGCTGCTGTCAGCCTATAACGAACCTCTACTGACTATGTGCAAGCTGCAGTTTTCAGAGACTTGGCTGAATTTGGGTACAGTCTCAATTTAAGAGACAGAGACTTCTTCAGAAGTTGATTTGCATGAGAGAATGGGAGGTGCCAAAAAGCTCAGTGTTCAACTGATTGTTCCTGTAGCCTGTCAACTTGTACATTGAAGGAGTACATGCATTGTTTTAATGGATGGATCTGAAGATTCAAAAAAAGCTCTTTGCAGGTGATAAATTTGTCTTCTTGAATATGGTTATCAAAAACATAAATTCTCCAGGACCAGCTTTGAGTACAAGCAAGAGAAAAGACTGCTAGGGCTGACCAGGAGCTATAGGACTCTGGGAATGTGCTGAGCTCTAGATTGAGATGCATTCTCCTTTGCAGGGGTAAGGCACGCAAATCCCCATCTCCTGAAGCAGCAGAATCACAGCAAAGTTCCCTTTCCTGTAGCAGCTCTGAGGGAGTGGCCTTTAATCCAAGCAAGACAAGTGACTGCTTGAAACCTCAGCAGTTCATAGCCCAAGTTCATACACAGGATTTCATAACGCTCAAGGCCAGTGCTTACATTCTCAGAAATACACATTTTAGATTAATTTCAGTTGAGGGTATGTCAGAATGTGGAGGTGTGTAAAAACGAGTGTTTCAGTTCCAGTTAGACAACGATTGTATGATTCTTTTTTAAAGCCAAATTTTGTATTTTCCTGGATTGAGAAGCTTTTTGTGACAATTGTAGTGGTGTTGTTTACTTTAATGCAGTCTTAGCTGGTAAGAGAGAGCAGGCAAAATGTTGTTTAAATCTTCTCCAATGGCTTGAATTTCACTTGGCCAAGGCAAATTGTTAATGAAATTTTATATATCCTTAGCAAAGATACTAAGCATTTTTGGCTTTACTAAGGAAAGTAATGAGACTTCTTGATATCAATAGCAATCTTTGATAGCCAATCTTTTAAGCTTTTACATTTTGTGATGTGTTTCAGGTATTTGTGAAGTGTCATTTTGATTATAATCCGTACAATGACAATCTGATCCCATGCAAAGAAGCAGGTTTGAAATTTTCTAAAGGAGAAATTCTTCAGATTGTAAACCGGGAAGACTCAAATTGGTGGCAGGTTGGTAAAATGCTGATACCTTCTTTACTTTTATTATTTATAGTAGTAATAGTTTTGTATTAATCTAATTCTGTTGGTAGCAGTTTTAGGAAGAAGTATTGATCCTGCTTTTCACTTTCCTTCCTAATCTCCAGGTCTTAAAACAAAACAAAATCCTTACACTGTTCAGTCTTTCACTCAGTATTTTCTGTATCACACTCTCTTATTTGGCCTTATTTTGATGTCTGAAGCTGCTAACTTCCAATATTCATTGTAAATAGCTGATTTCTAGCAAAGTATTAAGTCTTAGGTTGTCTTAATTATGGTCACCTCTGACTGTGATTGTGGAAGAGCAGTGGTTGCAGACATGTATTCCACTTAGGTGAGTGCACACCTAGCAAACCAAAGCCAGAGAATTTTGTCTACCAGCACTCATAGGGCCAGCATTGGCTTCCTTCCCCTCATAGCCGCTGCCACAGCTATATGAGGGCAGCACCACTCTGACCTCCCTCAGTTTTTTCTCACCGCCTGCAGCTAGAGTTAGAGAACTTAGGGTGAAATTTCCTCTCACTTGTCTTTACAGTTTCCCAGGTCACTTTTGTATATAGTTATTGTTATTACCCTTAGTTAGCTAGCAATAGTTAGTAGGTCATTTCTCCTGGTGGGATGCCCTCACTGGGCTTAATACATTGCCCTTTGTGTGGCAATTATGATCTCCACCCCAGATGTTTGTGTCTTTGGGAAGGGCACACTAAAGAAAGGTGCTCTATTTGTAAGTCTTTTTAAAACAGGACAAAGATAGCTAGAGATTTAAGATTAAAACAGCACCTTCTCAAGCAGACTGTATGGCCTTCCTCAATACTGGGGACCAGTGTGGAAAGTCAGGTTCCTGAAAGAGTGCTGGAGCCAGTACAGACTGGTGCTTCTAGACAAAACTCAGATTATTCACCCAGAAGGGGAGCATTGGGCCCACCAACAAAAAGAGTCCACAAAACAGATGGGGGTCATTCCAGAGGATGGAGAGATTAATTTTCTTGGTCTGAGAAGTACTGACTGGCACTGGGAATCTCCTGGTATGAGGGATAGAGCAGGACCGTCAATCCAACTTCTGGTATCATGGCTGGATCAGGGTGGTGAATCTGTTCACCATCATCAGCAACTCTGGTACCACCACTTGGGGGTGTCTATTGAGTCCAGTACCTTTAACAGAGAGGCTGTCACCATTGATTTCCACTCTGACTGCATATCAGGCAGTGGCAGATTTGCTGTGCCTGTCTGTTCCTGATTTACTGCTTATTTAGGACCTTCATTTGACTGCAGTTGTATTCCGTCCTCTGCTACCCTGTGTTTTCAAACTCCACCAGCTGGCAACTTGCAAGAGTGCAAACAAAATAAACCAAAAGCCCTCTCACAGAAACAGTAGCTAGTAGGTCATTGTATTACATTTTGTCTGCTGACATGAACAGTGATCTGTTGTGTTGCAAGTTGTAACTTGCCTGTATGTATACCAAAATGGATGCCATTGAATTCCTACAGCTAGAGACTTTTCAGCATCCATCCTGTGTTTCTTGAGTGGAAAAGAAGTGACAGTCACTTTATTCCATCTGGCTGCTAATAAGGTGAAAATATGACTCAGCCTACAATTTATACTATTTTTTTAATACTTTTTTCTTTTTAGCTGCTTTTAAGAGGACCAAAACTGTAAAATTTCAGTTTTTTGTGTTTTGAGATACTGACAATGGGACTCACTGTAAAATGATTTCAGTAGAGAATATCTGACTTATAAGCTTTCATAAGTATAATTTTTGGCTTATAAAAAACATAGTTACTTACCAGTAACTGTTGTTCTTCGAGATGTGTTGCTCATATCCATTCCACTTAGGTGTGTGCACGCCCTCGTGCACGGCCAATCGGAGAACTTTTACTAGCAGTCCCTGCAGGGGCCGGTCCAGCGACCCCGTAGTGTCGCCGCCATGTGGCGGCACAACCGTCGCTGCCGGCCCCTCCCCTCTTCAGTCCCTTCTTTCTGCCGACTCGGACAGTGGGGACGGAGGGTGGGTGTGGAATGGATATGAGCAACACATCTCGAAGAACAACAGTTACTGGTAAGTAACTATGTTTTCTCCTTCGAGTGGTTGCTCATATGCATTCCACTTAGGTGAATAACAAGCCTTACCTGGAGGCGGGTAGGAGTCAACGTCGGACTGCCCTCAGCACTGCCCTGCCTACGCGAGCATCGTCCCTGGACTGCTGGACGATAGCGTAGTGCGTGGCAAAGGTGTGCACAGAAGACCAAGTGGCAGCCTTGCAGATGTCTTCCAGGGGAACCCTCTCCAGGAAGGCCGCCGACGCGGCCTGGGCCCTTGTCGAGTGCGCCGTCACTGGTCCGGGAAGCTGGACACCCGCACTCTCGTAGCACAGCTGGGTACAGGCGATGATCCACTTGGCGATGCCTTGTGATGACACTGGGGAGCCTCTCATCCTCTCTGCCACCGCGACGAAGAGCTGGGTGGTCTTGCGGAGCGGCTTTGTTCTATCGAGGTAGACCGCCAGAGCCCTCCTCACGTCAAGGGTGTGTAGTCTCCTCTCGTCCTCGGACCCGTGCGGTTTTGGGAAAAACACAGGGAGGAAAATATCTTGGTTACAATGGAACCTAGAGACTACCTTAGGTAGAAAAGCTGAGTGAGGCCTAAGTTGTACCTTATCTCGGAAGAACACCGTATAGGGGTGTTCCGAGGTCAGGGCTCTCAGCTCGGAGACCCTCCTGGCGGAAGTGATGGCCACCAGGAAGGCCACCTTCCAGGACAAGACCAGCAGGGGGCAAGTGGCCAAGGGCTCAAAGGGGGGCCCCGTCAGTCTGTCAAGGACTAGGTTCAGGTCCCAGGGAGGCACCGGGTCACGGACCTGCGGATACAGCCTCTCGATTCCCCTGAGGAACCTCACCGACATGGGGTGAGAGAATAGGGACCTCCCCTCCACCGGCTGGTGGAAAGCCGAGATGGCTGCCAAGTGGACCCTTAGGGAAGCCAACGCCAACCCCTGTTGTTTGAGGTGCAGCAGGTAGTCCAGGACCGCCTGCACGGAAGACGTACCGGGGGTTATGCCCCGCGATTCCGACCAGCATGTGAACCTCCTCCACTTGGCCTTGTATGCGCTCTGGGTGGAGGGCCTCCTGCTTCCCAGGAGCACATGTTGGACCTGCTCCGAGCAGGTTCTCTCCTCCTCCGTTAGCCAGAGAGTCTCCAGGCCGTCAGGTGTAGGGAGTCCAGGTTGGGGTGCAGCAGGCGACCGTTGACTTGGGAGAGAAGGTCCGATTTCCTCGGGAGCTCGATCGGGGGAGCGACTGACAGGTCTTGGAGCAGGCAAAACCAGTACTGTCTCGGCCACGCTGGGGCGATCAGGATGATGTCCGCTCTGTCCCTCTTGATTTTCAAGAGGACCCTGGGCAGGAGCGGGAGGGGGGAAAACACGTACAGGAGGCCCCCCGTCCATTCGATCAGGAACGCGTCGGAGACGGAGCCCGGCTCGTGACCCCTGAGCGAGCAAAATCTCGGGCACTTCGCGTTCCAGGCTGACGCGAACAGGTCCAGGTGGGGAACACCCCACTCGCGGAAGATCATGGCGACCACCTCCGGGTGAAGAGACCAGTCGTGCTGGGGAAGAAACGACCTGCTGAGGCGATCTGCCTTGTCGTTCCTGGCCCCCGGGAGGTGAGAGGCGGTTAAACAGAAGTTGCATCTCACTGCCAGGTCCCAAAGTCGAAGTGCCTCCTGGCACAGTAGCGAGGAGTGCGCTCCCCCTTGCTTGTTGATGTAGTACATTGCAGTGGTATTGTCTGTCAACACCTGTACCATTCTCCCGAATAAAGCGTGGCGAAACACTTCGCAAGCCAGTCTGACTGCCCTCAGTTCTTTTACATTGATATGGAGGGCAGTCTCCCTCCGGGACCAGAGGCCCTGTGTGGTTAGACCACCAGTGATATGGGCTCCCCACCCCAGGTCTGAGGCGTCCGTGATCAGAGTGATCGAGGGGGTGGGTGCCCTGAAGGGAATTCCCTTCAACACGATTTTGGGGTCCAGCCACCAGTTCAGTGACCCCAACACCGCAGGGGGGACTGTTACCACCCTGTTCAGGGCATGCCTGCTGGGCATGTACACTTTCTTTAACCAGCTCTGGAGGGGCCTGAGTCTGAGGCGGGCCAGCCCCACTACATAAGTGCAGGAGGCCATGTGGCCTAGCAGCCGTAGGCACTGCCTGGCTGTTGTCGTGGGACACCTCTGGAGTTGCAAAATTATCGCTGCCATGGCCTCGAACCTCGAGCGTGGGAGGGAGGCTTTGGCCCACACCGATTCCAGGCAAGCCCCTATGAACTCTATGTCCTGTACTGGGTATAGTGTTGACTTCTGCTCGTTTATGAGCAGCCCCAGGGTATGGCAGGTGGTTTGGACGAGGGAGACCGCCTTGCGCACCTGCGACTTGGTCTTGCCTCTTATCAGCCAATCGTCCAGGTATGGGAAGATTTGGACCCCCTTGCGCCTCAGGGAGGCCGCCACCACTGCCATACACTTCGTGAACACCCTGGGGGATGAGGCCAGGCCAAAGGTGAGGACCGTAAATTGGTAGTGGCCACCAGCTACCGTAAACCTTAGGAATTTCCTGTGGGCGGGAAGGATGGAGACGTGAAAGTACGCATCCTTCAGGTCGAGGGCGGCGAACCAGTCCCCTGGGTTCAGTATTGGGATGATGGACGCTAGGGAGACCATGCGGAATTTGAGCTTTTTTATGAACCTGTTGAATTTGCGCAGGTCCAGTATGGGTCTGAGGCCTCCTTTTGCCTTGGGGACGAGGAAATACCTGGAGTAGAATCCCCTCCCCACCTCAAGTGGTGGAACCACTTCTATGGCACCTTTGAGAAGGAGGGAGTGAACCTCCTGGCGGAGTACATGCTCGTGAGATGGGTCCCTGAAAAGGGACGGGGGAGGGGGAGTCGGGGGGGGGGTAGCCAGCAGCTGGAGGGCATAGCCCCAGCGGATGGTGCTGAGGACCCATTGGTCCAATGTTATCTCCCGCCACAGGCTGATGTATGGTCTTAGCCTGTCCCGGAAAGGCGGGGGGGTGGCCCAAGGAACGTAAAGGGGTACCACCCTCGGGCGCAATGTCAAAATTGTCTTTAGCCCTTGGGGCCCCGGGAGGGGCCTTTGAAGGAAGACGAGGGGGTCGCAGGTTGGTCGCGCCGTCCTGCGTCCCTGTTCCTGTCCCGACCCCTGGGAGGGGGGTAGGGCCTAGGCGGAGGCCTAGTCTGCTGCTGGTGCCGCTGCGGCAGTTGATGCGGCTCTTGGCGTGCTTGCAGTCTTGCCGCCTGGGGTGTGTAAAGGCCCAAGGAGCGTAGCGTCGTCCTTGAGTCTTTTAAGGCGTGCAGCTTCTCGTCCGTCCTCTCCGAGAAGAGGGCGGTTCCATTAAACGGCAGGTCTTGAATGGAGTGCTGCACCTCCTGGGACAGTTCAATAGATTGCAGCCACGCTGCCCGCCACATAGCGACAGCGGAGGCCATAGCCCTGCTGGCTGTGTCCGCAGCGTCAGAAGCAGTTTGTAAGGCTGCACTGGCTACTGTCACCCCTTCCTCCAGGACCATGGCAAAGTCAGCGGCCTGGTCTGGAGGCAGAGACTCCGAGAACCTTTTCAAGGAGTCCCATAAGTTTAGATTATATCTGCCCAGGAGAGCCTGATGGTTGGCTACCCTGAGCTGGAGCACCCCTGTGGAGTAGACCTTCCTGCCAAAAAGGTCTAGTCTCCTGCCCTCTTTGTTTTTAGGGGAGGCGCTCTGTGCACCCTGCCTGTCTTTCTGGTTGGCAGCCTCTACCACCAAGGTGCCCGCGGCAGGGTGCGCGTATAAGTATTCGTGCCCCTCGGCTGGCACATAATACTTCTTCTCGGCGCCCTTAGACGTGGCGCGACCGAGGCAGGGGTCTGCCATACTGCTTTGGCTAGGCGTAGGACCCTGTCGTGTATGGGGAGGGCAACTCTAGAAGGGCCTTGGGTCCCCACCTGTCCGAAGAGGGGGTCCACCTCTTCTTCTAGAACCTTGACCTGTAATTCCAGGTTCGAGGCCACCTGTTTCAGGAGTTCTTGGTGGGCCTTAAAATCAATGAGTGGGGCCCCTTGGTCCCTTATGGCCGCCTCGTCTGGGGACGATGAGTACGAGGGGTGGCGGGGTCCTGTGGAGGGGCCCTCCCCGGGGTCCTCCTCCTGGGAGGAAAAGGATCAGTCACCCTCCTGCACCGATGGTGCCTGTTGAGAGTGGGTGACCGAGGCAGGGGCCGGCATAGTTCCCTGCCCCATTTGAGCCGCCCATTGGGCCCACATTGGCCACTGCCAGGGCCCTTGGGTCCAGCTCAGAGGCAGCGCCGGTGCCGAGGGCAACGCCGGTGCTGCTGCAGGCGGTGTCGGTGCCGGCACCGCGGGAAGGGGTACCTGCGGCACCGGGGTCTGCGGTACCGGGGGAAGCGGTGCCGGTTGCGGTACCGGCGAGGGCTCTTGCTCCTGGCGGCGGGTCCGGGATCCCGAGCCAGGAGTGCGGGGAAGGCGACGACGGTGCTGGGAGGAGATGCTCCGTGGCTCACTCGAGGAAGAGTCGGAGGAGCGACGTCATCTGCCTCGTCGGCGGGACGATCCCGAGGACGAGGACGATCTGCGCTGGGGCGGGGAGGCCTTTTGCAGTCTCTTCCTCGGTGCCGGGGAACGGTGCCGAGCACGCCGGCTCGGTGCCGGGCTGGAGCTGGAACCGGAGCTGAAGCGGCGTCGGGAGTCCTCCGACGACGAACGGGGAGAGGAGCCTCCGGGCTTGGATCCTCGGCGTCAGGCAATGGCGATGGTGGGCGGCTGGACGTCCGGTGCCGATGCCGCCCACCCTTCGGGGACACCCAGCACGGGTTTGCCCCGGGAAACAGACTCTGGGCCCCTCATGCGAGGGGGTGCCGGAGGCGTGGGCAAGGTCATCAAGACTCGTGCCGCCTCGAACGCCTCCGGTGTGGAGGGAGTCTGTACGATAGGTCCCTCGCTCACGCGAGTCGGGGAGACCTCCTTGGAAGGTGCCAGACCCGGTGCCGGGGTCAGCGGCCGGTCCAGGGAACGCACCTCTGTGCTCGACCCCGGCCGCTCCTGCGGTGCGGGGGAGCTCTCCACCAGCGGGCGGCGCTTTTTCTTCTTCCTCAGCACCGTGCTCCCCGGTGCCGGAGGTGCGCTCCGCACCGAGGACACACTCAGTGCCATGGTGGACCGCATGGGCTCGGACGCCGGGCTGAGCGCGGTCTCCATTAGGAATGCCTTCAGCCTCACTTCTGGGTCCTTTTGGGTCCGAGGCTTGAAGGACTTGCAAGTTTTACATCGGTCTCGCCGATGTTGTTCCCCCAGACACCGTAGGCAACGGTCATGGGGGTCGCTAGCTGGGAAAGCCTTCCCGCAGCTAGCGCATGGCTTGAAGCCGGACGCGCCGGGCATGGCCGCGGGCGTCTGAGCCCGAAGGCTCCCTAACTAAACTACAAAAACCTCTCTAACTGAAAACTACCTTAGTTCGAGGCGAACTACTAACTAAATACTCACTTTTAAGGTGAAACAAAAACCTGAGAAGAGCAGGGTTAGTTCTCGACCGACCGTCACGAGCGGAAAGAAGGAACTGAAGAGGGGAGGGGCCGGCAGCGACGGTTGTGCCGCCACATGGCGGCGACACTATGGGGTCGCAGGACCGGCCCCTGCAGGGACTGCTAGTAAAAGTTCTCCGATTGGCCGTGCACGAGGGCGTGCACACACCTAAGTGGAATGCATATGAGCAACCACTCGAAGGAGAACCTAGACCTATGAGTTTTCTCTCCCAAGAAGTAGAAAAACTGAACAGAGTGGAATTTTAAGATATGGTCAGTTATTCGGTAAGGATAATATTCCATGTTCGTGAAATGACAGGAAAAACTGGTGCATTAGGTGCCTATATTTGGAATCACTGTGTTTCTGGGAATCAAGGTGTTTAACCTGTTTGTGCTAAATTTTAATTAACGCCAGGTGTCCATCACTAACGCATCAGTCCTTAGCATCCAGAAATCCTAATTGACAGTGTGACATCTTTCAAGAAGTTAGTTTTCAGGAATCCATGTCTGATTGAAAGCTTGCTGCTTGTTTGTGTCACTGGACTAAAGTTTAAAGTATTTGTCACAAGGGATTTATAGCTTATTAACTTGATTCCAGGCTAGCCATGTCAAAGAAGGAGGAAGTGCCGGCCTTATTCCTAGCCAGTTTCTGGAAGAGAAGCGGAAGGCATTTGTTAGGAGGGACTGGGATAATTCTGGTAAGGTTTAATGCCCATTTAGAGATGGGTTACTTTATGATCCATTTGCTTTGCTTTTTCCACGTACACAATTAGGCAGACCTTATAAAAGAGGTTCCACGGGTGGTTTCAATATGTAAAGTAGATGCTAGTTATTACAAATGTATTTTGTTTTGACCTTGACTGGAAGAGCAAGGATCAGAATATACACTCACTGTTTTCAGAGTTCTGACACTTTTTTGCCACCTGCTGGTGAATGGTAAAATTAAGTGGGAAAATTAACCATATGGTGACCATTTTGTTACAATTAGTTTTTCAAGTCGCTTTTAAAATACATATAAATATTTACAGGAAACAATTTTTGTCCTTTAATATTTGTTTCTAATAATTTATTTTGTTTTCTGATATCTTTTATGCAGAGTATTAACTTTTATGTGTCTGCCATATCATTTAAAGTATATGCAAATAGGATTAATAATGATTAGTCTCTCCAGTAAAGCTCATACCAATGTCTCTGGTTTTAAAAAAATGTGCAATCATCTTTCAGAATATGGATGTCTTTTTAGTTAATCCTAAAATTTAAGTGACCATAAAAAGATATTTTTCAAGAAGTGAGTGTGAGAGCTTTCAATTCTCTTGTCTGTTTTACTTTCAGGGCCCTTTTGTGGAACAATAAGCAGCAAAAAAAAGAAAAAGATGATGTATCTCACAACCAGAAATGCAGGTACATTTTAGTCTTACATTATGTGTAAAACCCAGTAGAACAGTGTACAACTTCAGTATGTTGTGGAGTTTCTGAATCTGCATTTTATATTTAGTTTAATCTGCTGGATGCATTGTGATAACCTAGCATGACAACAAATGTCTGTGTTAAAGAAGAAAGTTTTAAAATAAGTTATAGTAGCTTGATTTGCAACTCAATTAACTAGACGAGAAATTATAAACAGGGTAGTTTTTGTGGTTAAGTTCTGGTGCTCAAAGAAAAGCTGTTCCTCTTGAGCAGATGCATGAGGGGACAAAATTAAGAATCAAAGAACAAGTTTCTAAGTACTTAAACACCTTGGGCCCAGTGGTAAATGTTGGCATGGTGTGACTATTGCCTACATTTCCCAAAGCTAATTCTACTACAGAATCACTGCCTACAGTGGATGGTCATTGAAAGAGCCTACAGTGTTCCCATTTCTGTTTATACATAAGAAAACTCTGATAAATGCATCAAATAAAATACCTTTTAAGTACTTTTTACAGTAATAAGTAATATGTGATTACAAAACAGAATTGCTGAAGTTTTCTACAAATGGTAATGACTTGATCTATATTTAATACTTTTTGTTAATTTTTTTCTATGTAGAATTTGATCGTCATGAAATCCAAATATATGAGGAGGTAGCCAAAATGCCTCCTTTTCAGAGGAAGACATTGGTCTTAATAGGGGCCCAGGGAGTGGGTCGAAGAAGTTTGAAAAACAGATTTATAGTATTGAATCCCACTAGGTTTGGAACTACAGTGCCATGTAAGTTGTCAGCATTCCCACCATCGAATCCTATTTACAGGAGCTTGTAATTCATCTGGAAAAATTTACTCTAATCCAGTGGTTCCCAACTTTTTTGGCACGAAGGCCCCAAATACCATTTTTACAACTCTGAAGGGCCACCAGTCTATCAGCTCATAAAAATTTATTTATTTATGCACTATTAAGGACTACAAATCACTACGTATTTAAAGTAAACATTTTGATGTTTAACTGTGCTTATTTTTACATTCGCTGTTTTACACTTACAAATTACTCACAGTATGTCACACACTCACAGACAAAGCACTAGTGCAGATGAGTGATTGTCACACCAAACACATGGCCTGGCAGCTAAGTCATGGTGGGTGGCCTGCTAAGTGCAAGCCAAACTGGAAGGCACTGATTTTTTAGAGTCCTGCCCCTGTCTTCAAGCATGGTCGGTCCTGGCTGCTCTGCCAGCTCCCCGCCCACGTACCACAGCTAGACTGCCTCCTTGCTGATCTCCCGTCCCTCTGGCTGCAGCAGGGAAACCACACGCATGCTGTAGCCCCGTGCACTCCAGTTCATTACCTAGGCAAAGGCTCCCTTCTGCAGCCAGGGGGATGGGAGATCAGTGCTCCCGTCCCTCTGTCCCCAGCAGGGACCCCAGCACCTAGCGACCCAGGCAGAGTGCTTTGCTGTGCTTCCTGCTAGAGCCCAGGGAGGGGAGTGCTGATCCTCCCATCCCCTTGGTTGCACTTTTGGCCCACATGCCACGGGTTGGGAACCACTGCTCTAATCTTAAACTTGTCCTAGTGATGACTCAGTCTGGGAGTAATAATTGTGGGTTTAAAACTTAGTCTGAAGAATGAAATACATTTTCAATAACCTCAATAAGTAGGAGAATCCTATTTCTATGTTAATGACATCTAACTACCAGCAAAACTTTTTTCTATTTGTGTTGAAGACAGGAGTTCCAATACATGTATCTGGCAATATTATTCAAGCATATCTATCTGGGGGTTTTCAGTACTCCAGATTATCAATATCTGAGTGCTTCTAAAAGTTCCTGATAAATTTTAATAATGAATAGTTACTAGAATTTTGCTCAGAAACTCATTTTATTCTTTAAATGAGCTCTTTACTTTTCTCTGTATATGAAACTACAACTTCCGATGAATTTTTAGTTCCTAGATTTAACCCATAGTATCCTAGTGATTAGTAAACTATAGATTCAATTGTATTGGTTGTTACGGTTATAAACTGAGGGATGAGAGGCCAGTTAATGTCATTTCTTCCTCTCTGCTCTGTTCTTCCTTTCAGCTGATGAAAGCTGTCCTTTCCTGCAATATCTAAATTTTCTCCTACTGCACACATTCTCAGAGAACTCCCTCCTTTCTGTTTGCCAAACCATCCCTTCTGGCTGACCTCTGAGCACAGAATACATACCTGTTATGCCCAGCCAGTTACACTTCTAAGAGCTATCTCTTCTCTTCTGCCTCATAGTGTGCAGCAAAGAATGGTACTGGCAGTAGTGGGGAGGAGGGCAGGTCCAAAACACAAACCAGGAGTGTCTTGTAACTGAAGCGGGGAAACAGGATAGCCCCAGGAGTCTGTCTCTTTCCTCATCTGTAATGCTCAGCAAACCCCAGAACTGGTCCATGCCCTAAGAATTCAGGTGCATATCTGATAGCATAATCTCTCCAAAGGAACCTATGCTGAGAATCAGGTTAATAATCTATGTTAAAGGGTAATGCACAGCATGACATTAACAGTAAATTGTCTTAAAATTAACAAATTACAAGT
Organism: Mesoclemmys tuberculata; assembly: GCA_007922155.1. Classification (NCBI taxonomy): domain Eukaryota; kingdom Metazoa; phylum Chordata; order Testudines; family Chelidae; genus Mesoclemmys; species Mesoclemmys tuberculata. The sequence goes on from ML675603.1 coordinate 54,465,868, forward strand.
TTCTGTAAGATGTCATAACTGCAGGTAAGTAATAAATGGGATTTCACAATTAGTGTATGTGCCAACATTATTTATTTAGCGCACTTTTGGCTACTTGAATAGGGATGTCACAGAATTCAGAGAAGACATTGTCCCATGTGTTAAAGATCTGACAACCTAAATAGACAAGGCAAATTGTCAAGCAGTACACCAACAACATATTATTTAACCATAATAACTTATTTGGAGAATCATGTAAGTACATATACAGTAATATTTGTGTATGTCTGTACACTATGCGTTCATGCATATGTGTGTGAGTAGGTATATATAAATGATGTACACTTAAAACTGCTGTCGTGTGCAGAGCTAATCTAAATAAATAAATATATACATATTCCTACTTGGAGGTAAAAATGGTCTCCGAAAGGTTTCACAGTTTCTATAACTGAACAATAAAATATTTTCAGATTCTTCATAAAAGTTTTTTCCTCTTTTGTCAGGGTTGTGTTCTCCCTCAAATATTGACAGTATTAATCCTCATTTTTCAGATGTGTGTTATCAATATTGATCCCCATTCTTTAATGTGTATGTGGCATTGAGTTAGATTCCTCTGGATTCTGTGGATTTGGATTCAGTGCCAAGTCTACCTTCCCTCCACTTCAGAGTTCATAAGACCTATTTTGGATATGAAGTCTGCCATTGCTCACTTTCCAAATGCCATTTCAAGCTCCTCAGATTAACTATCTAGACAATCTAGGATTTTATACCATACTCGTAGTATCTTATACATCGGTAAGGTCTCAGCCTCAAAACAGCATATGGTCCTTCAGGTTAGTGACATTTGTGGTTTTCTATAATAATGAAGATGACAATGGTTAAAACTATTTAAGAATAATAAAATACATTTAATATTTCATTATTTACTAGTATCACCTAGAGGCCCCATTCAGAATCAGGGCCCCATTGTAGTATGTGCTGTAAACAGTTAAAATACAGTATTTGCCCTGAAGAGTTCACTACTTAATTTAAGACAAAATGCAACAGATTGTGGAGGGATTATGAGGGAAGCTGTAAAAGAACATGCATTTATGTAGGGAAGTTTTGAGCCTAGCTAGCTTGACAGTTTTTTTTTTTTTTAAATGTCACTGAAGGAAATAAATAAGACAAATAATAAAAGCTTCTACTGGCCAACTACCTAACTACTAGCACTTGAAAATTTACCCTAGGCTTTACAGTAGAAGTGGATCTTGAAGGAGGACTGGGTAATTAGTGTTTTCCTGTGGCTTTTCGACTTTCACACACTGTGTCTGAGAGAGAGAGAGAGCGAAATAAATTAGTGTTATGGGATTAGCTGGAAAGAGCCTAAGGATTTGTCTACATTAGCACTTATGCCTTCAAAATGTATGTTGCTCAGGGGTGTGAAAAAAGCACTCTGCTAGGTGACATAAGTTTTGTCGGCATACGCACCAGTGTAGAAAAGCCCTAAGTCTCATTGCAAATCAGTGGGACTTAGGCTCCTAAGTGTCTGTCATCTTTGCAAATGGAACTTTGTGCTTTTGAAAATTTTATGTAATTGTGATTTGGTGAACAGAAAGAATAATAAATTTTGGGTATGGTGTGAACAAGGAATAATGAAGGTGAAGAAAGAAAGAAAGAGAAAGAAAGAAAGAAAAGGGTAGATTAAATGAGGGAAGGAAGAGAGTAGGGCAGAGGGAATGGATATGGGAGGAATTTTGCTCATAGGTTTTCAACATGAGCTTGGACAACTGTTTGTTCCACACACAGAAAAGACCCATACATTACATGTCTGTGGCTTTACAGCCAATCCAATCTAGGATATATTGGGGTTTTTTATATTCAGTGATTTGTCAAACATTTTTATTTAGTTACTTCACGAAAGCCAAGGGATGATGAAAAAGATGGGCAAGCATATCGATTTGTGTCACGGGCTGAAATGGAGGCAGATATTAAAGCTGGCAGATATTTAGAACATGGAGAGTATGAAGGAAACCTTTATGGCACCAAAATAGATTCCATCCTTGAAGTGGTTCAGACTGGAAGGACGTGCATCTTGGATGTGAACCCACAGGTATGTAATGTATCCTAAGATGAGTATCAAAGTGTTGAAGAGGTATGTTTTAAATTTAAAGACTTTTAAGCTAGTCTTGTACGCTACTGTACCATGGAAGACTGACAAGTTAGTTTGGATTTTTGGCACTTTGAGGTGGAAGAGGTCAGAAATTTGTAAAGGCAGTTCAGGTCCTATAACAGTGTTTTGCATTGCTGATCAGTTACCCGTTTGGCCAGTGTAAGAGTGATTTTAAACATTTCAGAATGGAGTCTCATACCACCCTTTGGTACAAGGACTTTGATGATGGGATAGGAGTGCAAAAATTTGTCTCTTTTGTTTAATGGTACCAGATTAAAATGGAAGCACTTCACTGCTTAATGACTGAGAAATACAGTGACTTATTCTCATTTTTAGCTAATTCAATTTAGTTTAGTGTTTCCGGGGATTTTTGTTTGTTTGTGTGTGTATTTTTCTTGTTTCTAGGCCTTGAAAGTATTGAGGACTTCAGAATTTATGCCCTATGTCGTGTTTATTGCTGCTCCAGAGTTAGAGACTCTGCGTGCTATGCACAAGGCTGTGGTAGATGCTGGAATTACAACCAAACTTCTAACAGTAAGCAAACTCTTCCATCTTTAGTTTCCTTTTCACACGATTTTTTTAAACCTTTTTCCTTTACAACATGTTCTTTGTAACGTATGAATATAATGTCTTGCTAAGGAAGATAAGGCAAGATTTATGTTAGATTAAGTATTTTAGGTTACATGGTACAGTGTAATTTCAACTGATCAGATACTGTTTGTTATATTCTTTGACAGGGATTGCTAGATTTTTAAATAAAGTTAATTGATTTATTAAGGTGGGGTTTGATAGCAATCCCTGGAATTTGGGTTGCCTAACATTTTCTATCATAAAGGATTCTTGACGTTTTGAGATGATCTTTCACTTTCACTGTTTGCAGCAGACCTTTGATATTTGGGAGGGGGACTCTTTTGGGGCTTCAGAGAGACCTTTTCTTTGTCCCATAAAGTCTCATTGAGATTGCCTTAATATATAAATGGCTCAAAAATCAAAACCGTCCTTCTCTCACTTGTGTTCTTTGGGAAGATTTTGACAGCCTGTCAGTCACTGAGCAGGCTTGCATTGCTGCCAGAGCAGCAGCACATGCTGCACTGGGAACACCTGGCAACTGCCAGAAGGAGTTGGGGGGATGATGGAGAACCAAACTGGGCTCCTCTGCCCTGTAAATTGCCTGGCTGAAACACATGGAGCCAAGTGGACCCGAAGACTAGGAGTTCCCCTGACTCCTGGGGAGGGGAAGAGATCTGGGAGAGAATATGAGCTGTGCTCCCTTAAACCACCCATTGGGCTGAGCATATGATACCAATCCACTCTCTGGGTTAACACATTGGTCAGGAACTCCCCCAACTCCAGTGGCATAAGGGAGAGAGCTGGGCTGGACTTCCCCTGACTGTTCCCTGTATCCACCATCTGGACCCAGCAACCCATTTTTTTCCCCTCTCCTATCTGAGAAAACAGCCTTCTCCTGCTACCAGTTGATGTTCTTAGTCCTTTAAAGAAGCTCTGGTAGTAGCAATTTCTGCTCTAATGCCAATGGTTAAAATCCTACTGATGATTCATGACTGGGGTGGGATATTGTTACATTTACACATAGAATAATTAGTTTTTACCTTTTTCTTTTTAAAACTGGGAAATAAGTTGCATGTGTAATTGTAAATCTGGCATTTCCTAACTTTCAAGTGTTTGACGTTGCAACCTAAAAATGTTTTTGCTGTGCATTTTATATATGTATGTATGTATACAGAATCTCTGTGTGTGTGTTTTATGCAGCCACTTCTGAGTAAATGGATGCATTTGGAAGGTTAAATCTGCTTTTCAAACTGATGAATTATTTTAAATCACTTCTAATATAACAAGCAATTGCGAAGTTCCCTATTGCTTCTGGCTTTTATGGTGCTAAATTAGCATGCCTCCTTTAGAAAATAAGATCATAAGATTGGCCATTTTGGGTCAGGCTAATGGTCTATCTAGCCCAGTCTCCTGTCTTCCAACAGCAGTCAATGCCAGGTGCTTCAGAGGGAATGAACAGAACAAAGCATTTGTAAGTGTGGTCCATCCCCTGTTGTCTACTCCCAGCTTCTGGCAATCAGAGACTTAGACACTCAAAGCATAGGGTTGCATCCTTAACCATGTTGGCTAATAGCCATTGATGGAGCTATTCTCCATGAATTTGTTTAATTCTTTTTTTAATCCAGTTATAGTTTTGGCCTTCACTCATTTGGCCCCTGGCAATGAGTTCCACACGTTGACTTTGCATTGTATGAAGAAGTACTTCCTTTTGTTTGTTTTACACCTCCTACCTATTCATTTCAGTGGGTGACCCTTAGCCCTTACATTACCTGAAGGGGTAACTAAACTTCCTATTCACTTTCTTCATACCATTCTTGATTTTATAGACCTCTATCATATCCCCCCTTACTTGTTTCTTTTCCAAACTGAAAAGTCCCAGTCTTTTTCTCTCTCCTTATGTGGAAGTTGTTCCATACTGTTAATCATTTTTGTTGCCCTTCTCCATACCTTTTCCAATTCTAATATATCTTTTTAGAAATGGGACAATCAGAACTGCATGCAGTATTTAAGGTGTGGGCATACTATGGATTTATATGCTGGCATAATGATATCTACGTCTTATTGTCTATCCCTTTCCTAATGTTTCCTAACATTCTGTTTAGCTTTTTTGACTGCCACTGCACGTTGAACAGATGTTTTCAGAGAACTATCCAAAATCTTTCTTGAGTGGTAACAGCTAATTTAGATTCCATCATTTTCTATGTATAGTTGGAAGTATATCTTCCAATGTTCACTACTTTGCAATGTTCCTCTTTGAATTTCATCTGCCATTTTGTTGCCCTGTCACACAGTTTTGTGAGATCCTTTTGTAACTCCTCACAGTCTCCTTTGGACTTAACTATTCTGAGTAATTTTATACCATCTGCAAACTTTGCCACCTCACTGTTTGCCCCCTTTGTCCAGATCATTTATGAATATATTTTACAGCACTGGTCCCAGTATACATCCTTGGGGGAAACCACTATTTACTGCTGTCCATTCTGAAAATTGACCATTTATTCCTATCCTTTGTTTCCTGTCTTTTAACCAGTTACTGATCCTTGAGAGGACTTTCACTTTTATCTCATGACTCCTTGCTTTGCTTAAGAGTCTTTGGTGTGGGACCTTGTCACAGGCTTTCTGAAAATCCATGTATACTATGTCTGGATCACCCTTGTCCACGTTTGTTGACCCTCTCAAAGAATTCTAATAGATTGGTGAGGCATGATTTCCCTTTACTCTTCCCCAACATATTGTGTTCATCTGTGCATCTGATAATTCTGTTCTTTACTATAGTTTCAACTAGTCTGCCTGGTACTGAAGTTAGGATTTCTGGCCTGTAATTGTCAGGCTCACCTTTGAAGTTTTGGTTTTGTTCTTTTTTAAATTGGTGCCACATTAGCCATCCTTCAGTCCTCTGGTATGGAAACTGATTTAAGTGATACTCCAGTTGTTAGTTCTACAATTTCATATTTGAGTCCCTTCAAAACACTTGATTGAATACCATCTGATCCTGGACACTTATTACTGTTTAATTTATCAGTTTGTTCCAAAACCTCCTCTATTTATCCCTCAATCTGGAACAGTTCCTCAAATTTGTCACCTAAAGAGAATGGCTCAGGTGTGAGTATCTCCCTCACATCCTCTGTAATGAAGACATGCAAAGAATTCATTTAGCTCTTTCACAATGGCCTTATCTTCTTTGAGTGCTCCTTTAGCACCTTGATCGTCCAGTTGTGCCCTACTGATTGTTTAATAGGCTTCCTGCTACTATGTAATTAAAAATTGTTTTGCTGTTTTTAAGTCTTTTGCTAGTTGCTCTTCAAATTCTTTGTTGGCCTGCTACTTTTACACTTCGTTTGCCTGATATGCTCCTTCCAATTTTGAAGGGATGCTTTTTTTCCTCTAACCACTTTTTACTTTATTGTTTAGCCATTGTGGCACTATTTTGGTCCTCTTACTATGTTTTTTAATTTGGGGTATACATTTAATTTGACTCATTATTGTGGTGTTTTTAAAGTTTCCATGCAGTTTGTGGGCATTTCACTTCTGTACCATTTAATTTCCATTTAATTAGCTTCCTCGCTCTTGTGTAGTTTCCCTTTCTGAAGTTAAATGCTACTGTGGTGGACTTCTTTGGAATTCTAGAAGATGCAATTCTAAAACTCATTCACCAAGACTCTTGATTTGGTGGCAGTATCTGATGGAAAATTAAGTATATTTAGGGCCAGGAAAATTGGCTGCCTGAAGTGTTCCTGAAAATATTACCCCCACACTCATTGCTATGTACTTAACTTGAGCACATGCTTATGGGCTTTGCTGAATTAGAGCTGTAGTCATCTTTCAATTTTATAGCAGCTTTTGAAAGTTTTTCTCTCAAAGTTAACCAGATTACATTAAGCATACATTCTTTTATCTCCATCAAATATTTTTAAGTAAAGGTATTTACAAGCGTATGTAGTAAATGAAAGCTTTTGTTTAATATTGCAAACTAAACCTAGTAACGTTCAATTGCACTACCTAAATAACTGACTTTATTAATAGTTACATTCCTTCATTTATCTTTGTCTGAACTTGTAATGACCTGCCAATGTCACAATTTTAAATTAGTCTCCAAATCTTTTCAACAGGACACTGATTTGAAAAAAACAGTTGATGAAAGTGCACGGATCCAGAGAGCATACAACCACTATTTTGATCTCATCATTGTAAATGACAATCTAGACAAAGCCTTTGAGAAGCTACAGACTGCTATAGAGAAACTGAGGTTGGAGCCACAATGGGTCCCAATTAGTTGGGTATACTGACAGATTTCTGAAGATGGGGTTAGCTAAGAAATGAAATTAGCTGCAACAAACATTCTCAGACAACATTCTGTGGAGATGGAAGATACCTGCAGCACCCTTGCATTTTTACTCTGTGTATATTAAGATGATAGTACACTATTCTCGGTTTTTATATAACATATTGAAGGAAAAGTGTACTTAAATATGTAATTTATTTTAATTTTTCTAACTTTATACAGATAACCTTTCTATTCATATCACATGAAGGAAATGTGTTGAAGCATTTTTATATGTTTTAATTTAGTACCTTTGCCTTTTTCATCTAAAACTTTCAAGTCATTCACTTTGACATTTGCATTTTGGTCTTACATTTTAACTGTGATAAGAAAGGATACTTGAAACAATTTTTGTAAAACTCTTGTTCATGTTAGTGTTCATGTGGTCAAATATCAGTTTTTCTTCTTAGGAGAAAACACTAATTCTTTTTCTGATAGACACCTTTAAATTAATTTTTTTATGGGAGCAGAATTTTAAATATTAAAGCAGCAACCAGTCCTGCTTTGCTATATTGCTCTGACACCTTTCTACTCAATGTTTATATACTTTTGCAGTTTCATGGTTTCTTGTTGTCTGTTTTGATTTAGACAGATGTACTGTAGACACCCCCTATGCGTATCTTTAAAAAACAATAATGTAAAACAATACCTTGCACTCTACTTATTAGTCTGTTCTTGGGATCCAACCTTTTAGCCCATTACAGTTGAGGTACTGATGTCAGAAAGGTTGTATGTCATGTAATCCATTGTAGTTAGGATCATGGTGAAGTAGCCTGAGAAGAGAGCCTTATATTGCAGAGCCTTATAGTGAGGCTTAGTGTGTAGGACTATTTATTCACACTTGTGAAAACACATTACTAAAGAAACCTACATTTTTATTGAGACATTGTTCGGTATTTGTATATTGATCTGTGAATTGAGTTCCTGTGATATTTAGCTGGCTCTTATTTTACATTTTGGAATATTGTGAGTGATCAGCTGTTGTGTTTCATGAAATGTGATGTAATGAGATTTTTGTGCTATTTGTCATGTTGTGTTTTAAACTGCATTCTTCATTGAATAGCTTGTGAAATTGGAAAGTTATTGTCAGATGCTAAAAATCAATGTTATTTATGATTTTTTGTGTTTAGTGATGAACTAATTCTCCATTCAGTAGACTCGCTGGCAAAATTCCTATTATCTCCAAGTTCGTATTGATTCATATTTTCAAGACTTTTACTAATATAAATTCTTCTTAATGAATATAAAATGAAAATACAAATTGTCACTAAGACAAACTATTCTTGTGACCATACTTTATATTATGCTAGCTATTGTATATAGTCACAATTCTTCACCAGTTACCAGGTTTATGAGCCTAAATTACAGTTATCGATCCACTTAATTTATTTTCTGTCTAGTGACAGGAATCTGTACTCTGAATTATTTTTTCCATGCCAAAGCATATGACACAGAATGCCAACAAAAAAGGGGACTTCCACTGAATTCTCTTTCTAATGGAAAACCCAAAAGAGTAGATACATTGTAAAAACAATAGTGTGCCCTTGGGCTTTTAAAGATTTGTGATTATGTACACAAGAAAACAGGGTTCAGGTAGTTTTAAGTAGTTACTTTATACAGAGAAATCATGAGACTTTAAAGTTATATTATAGAAGATTGAAAAATGTCTAAAGTATTTTTTAAAGAGTTCAGTATATTTTGTAAAAGTTATACAAAACTTTGCATAGCCTTGGTATTCTCTGTGGCTCTTGGTATTAAGATTTCAGTCTTTCAAAATGAGTCTGAAACTTTTAAGGAAACCTTGTATTACTACTTTGTTTTTAATCTGTTAAATTCTTTTCATTTTTAAA
>ML675603.1:54474749-54489603 GCA_007922155.1 Mesoclemmys tuberculata
GCCCTGACAGCACTTTGGGGAATAAACCTAGTGTTCTCGTTAGTGCCAACAGCTAGCAGAGCCTTTGCTTGAATATTTTAAAGATTCAGTCTTGGTACTATAGGTTTATAGCTATGATTAATTTATCAGTGTCTGTATTGTATACTATGTAATAGGAGAGAAACGTGCTCTATGTAGGAACTGTTATCTAGACATACTACGCCTTTTCGTTATGAGTTAGAAATAACTAACTCCTGAACTGTGATGCCAAAAGCAGGTTGAGCTAGCTCCTTCCTAACAAGTGAAATTAGAAGATTTTACTTTCCACACTATAATGCTATATATTGCAAATTTCACTCATTCTGCAGTTTTGTCAGAGCGTGTTTGACCAAATGGAAATGTAGGCACTAAGGTCCAGTCAGAAAAAAGGGCCTAGCCAGCCAGTGTGGTGGTATTTTGTGCTAGGGCCTAGGCCCTCGTTTGTTCAGTAGAGTACAAAATACAAAATTGATTCTGCTGGAGCCTAAGTGCCATCAGGCCTGCTATACTATTTAGGTGTCATCTTTAAAGTAGAAGCAGTAGGGGAGCTCCCCACAGGAAGGATTGTCTGCCAGGATGTATAAGAACCTGGTGTATCAAAACCTGTATGGGGATTATCTGGATCTCTGCTGGTAAGCAAAATAAGCTTTTTATTTCTTTACCATATCTTTCAAATTTAGCGAAGTATGCTTTTCTCATTGAAGACCAGCTTAGCTGTATAAACACATCTGCTTTGGATTTAAAACAACTGTTCAGAAAACATTGGAACTTTTCTTTAAACTATGAAAAGTAGGTTTTCAGCACATTTGGTCATTCAAAAATGGCTGAATCTTTTCTTTTACTTTTTAAAAAGAAGTCTTCTAGTCTGACAGCAATGAGAATTTTGAGTTCAAACTAACTTTTTGGAGAGGTTGTTAAGCCATTCACTGTAGAGTTTTAGAATGAAGATGCTATCTCCACTGTAACTATGGCAATGGCATCATGTTAATACATATTGCTAGAAAGGGTATTAGGCTAAAGATTTATTTTTACAAGTTAGACTGAATTGAACTGCATAATATACAAGTAATGAAGCAATGCTATGAATGAATTAAACTTGAACAAATGAAAATATTTCTCATGTTATGTACTGTACAGTTGTTATAATTTTAAGCTCCCAAAATACTAATTAACATTTCCTACTGTCCAGAAATCACTTCTGTATTTGGTCAGTCTTGCTGAGTATTAAACACTTGCTCACTTTTTCCTGGACATTGAACAGTAAAGTACCTAAACTTTATGCTGACTAATCATAACAAAACAATGGTATGTGTGAGTGAGGGAGAAATGCCGCTAAATTTTTAAGGTACAGTAGTAGAACCTCAGGCTTATGAACACCAGAGTTACAAAATTACTGGTCAATGACGCATCACATTTGGAACTGGAAATATGCAATCAGGCAGGTGGCAGAAGAGATCAAGGGGGGGGAAAAGCAAATACAGTACTGTGTTAAACATAAACTACTAAAACAATACAGGTAAAGTTTAAAAAAAAAAGTTTTGGCAAATTAAGGAAACTGTTTCTGTGCTTGTTTCATTTAAATTAAGATGGTTAAAAGCAGCATTTTTCGTCTTCATAGTAAATTTTCAAAGCCGTATTAAGTCATTGTTCAGTGGTAAGCTTCTGAAAGAACGATAATGTTTTGTTCCGAGTTACAACTTCCATTCCTGAGTTGTTTGTAACTCTGTTGTTCTACTGTACATGACTATTTTTAATTTACTTTTAACTTCATAATCATCAGATAGGTGGGTTGTGGGTTTGTGCACATACGGTTAGTAAAATAGAAAATGTTCATGTACACAATCATATTGTTGATGTACCAAAACTTAATTCAAAGGAAATATTCCTACATGTGAGATATATTAAAAACAGGTATATATCACCATATCTGGACTGTAGGGATTACTAACAAATGTATATTTTTTAAAATACACATTTGTTCACTCTAAAAATAATTCTGTATCTGTAATTTTCATCTATATTAAGCAGTTCATGATGTACCATAAAATTGTATACATGTATGTACGGAGTTACAGAGGAAATATTAGGTTCACTTTGTGAATGATAGCTTTTTGCTAGAATGTAATCAGAATGCCATGAACCACTAATTATTCCATGGCAGGGTGGGAAAAAATTGATGCTGCTTTTAAAGATAAAAAGGAAAATGAGGATTTTTTTTTTGTTTAAATTAAATGCAGATTTATTTTTAAAAACTATTTAAATTTGAAATAGACCTTAGCATAAGTTGTCAAACTTATTAGCTAGTAAAATAATTTAAACACAAAAATAATGAGTAGTCCATATTTGCTGCCAACTTTTAAAGAAAGTCAAACCACTAAACTCTTGGTAATCACTGGCTAAGCATCTGGAACCAGAGTCTGTTTAAGGGCTAAACCAGCTTTTAACAGCAGTATCCTCTTCTGCAGGTGCAGAAACAATTTCAGTTTATTCAACAAATTCTGTTCAGTTACTAGTTCATTAACAGTTAAGAAACCAATTGGGAGTTGATAAAACAGGAAAGTTTGTTTTCCTCTTCCAACCTATGAATAAAAACTAGATTTAAGGATGATCTCTGCTAGTTCTAAAATCTTGAAGAATAAGGTGACCAGAAACAATCAGTTCAATTCATGAACTTTAATAAATCAATTTTAAATGCACAAAATATTTTGATAAAAATTTTTCTTATGCATGTAGCACATTTAAAGTGGTTTTATTTAATGTTTTTAAGATGCTGGTTTTGTGCAGCTTTAATTGAATTAGAATATCCATCCAAATACAACTTGAGACAAATCACAAGTAAAAAAATTAATCTAGTAATAAGAAATGAATCATTCACCATTTCCTAACATCATAAAAAAGTAAAAATTAAGAATCTGAATAAATGTAAATTAAGATATATAATTGCTTATGTTATATCCATACATATTTATTTATCCTCCTAATTAGCAAAAAAATAAAACACCAGTTTAGTGTAAAGGGTATATTTAGATGTTTTAATGATTACCAATCAATAAGAGGCTGCCAACCTTTCTTTATGGAAAATAACTAAAAAGTACAAATGCAAAATACACTTAAAATAAATTATTTAAATAAAGGTTTCCCACTTGCAGATTTAAATTTTTTTGATATAAATAAATCCACCCTGTTTCACAGGTGGACTAATTTAAGTATACACCAAAATAAACTTTAATGTAAATACTTTGGGTGCACATACACACAACTGATAATTTCCTAATAGCTCTAGTCTTGAAAAGTTATGCTAGTAATTCAGCTTAAGTTTCTAAATATGTGACAAGCCAGAGTCTGTTAAGGGTCAGTGTGAGAAACCGTAACAGAACATGTCAACTTATGTATTTTTGAAGGGCTTTTAAAATGTTCAGTAAATATAAAATAAAAGAATGTGAAATTAGAGCAGTATCATAAATTGACACAGGCATGGAAACTCGTCCTTATGGGCAACATAGTATGATTATTTTTTCCCATGCCTAATGTTCCCAGATCAGAATTATTGTGTATACATTGAGGTGCAAGAATTGTGTGGAACAGAATGGCAGGTCACCCTTACATTTGAATTTCTGCACTTATAGACACTGTCAAGACTTCTGTAGGCTCAGAATTTGACCTATTACTTTTTCCTGATCCCTGCATACTATCCTAATTATGTCTTTTGAAATCAAATTCGAATGCTTTTATTGTACAAATTGCCTGCTGCTCAGCACTCAGGAGCTGCCTTACTTTTCCAGGATGGTTATGCAAATATGAAATAGAAATATGTTTTATGAAATGTGAAAAATACCTGGCTGGGTGTCCTTTTTAAAGTGAATGTGTCCATAGTGGTCCTTACTTTAGGTACAGCAGAAACAATGTGGTCAAGTTGGATAGGGCAATAGACTGGAAATCAGGAGACATGGGTTCTTTTCCCAGCTCTACCCATGTATACCTGTATGACCTTAGCTAATTCACTTCTGTTCTCAGCCTCTGTTTCCCCTCCACATTTTATCTGTCTGCATAGTGCCTACTGCAATACAGCCCCTAGCTTCGGTGGGGCCTTTAGGCATTTCTGTAATGCAGATAGTAAGCCCTATGAGACTAGATTCTAAACTTAGTGTGCTGCCTGGGGGATTTTTGGCCGCAAATGCTTCAGTTGTGAAACCCAGTGGGGAATATACATGTGCCTGTTCAAAGGCAGGTTTGTGCTTCTGCGTTTAGAACTGTGCCCCATTCATTAAATCCTAGAAAGATTATTTCAATATAATTTGTATCACCAAACTCAGTGTTGAAAACGTCAGGTCCTATTTGTTTTAAAAGAAGAGAGTGTGTTGTGAGAAATTAGGTATCCATATCAAATAGTGGAAAGAAACCTCTTTGGTATAGTGGGCCTTTCACCTTAAACCTTATTCCAGTTGCTGTCAATCCCTAAGGTAAAACTTTTTGAGTGCATACTCCTATCTTGCAGGGTCCTAGATCCTGGGCTCCAGCCCGATCCCAGATAGCTGCGCTGCAGTTAAACAGCCGTACAACTCAAGCCCTGCGAGCCCGAATCATGGTCCAGACGTGGGTGTCTAACAGCAGTGTAGACATACCCTTCAAAGCACACGGTTTTCTACTCTAAGGATAATATACTGCAAATAACTTTTTATAGCCCACCACTCTAAATACTGCTCTTGTTACAAACGTGTATTTCATTTTTTGATACACGAGTTCATAACGAGAGTGGTGCGTTAACATGTCTATCACTATGAGGAATCATACCCCACCATTTCTCAGCATAGAGAATTCCTGAGTAAGTCAATGGGGTTGGCTGTAAGAAATTATTTTCAGTATGTTGTCCTTTATGTAATTTGCGGTGTTAATTGTACAAAATATGAAAAGCATCTTGGTTAAAGGCATTCTGTAAAGTAAGTAGTTCCATTTCTATTAAGTAAACCCACCTATAAACAGTTAATTATTTTTACAGTGGACTTGGGCAGTATTTATATTCTATGGGGCAAATTCTGCTCAGAAGTAAATGTGAATCATGTATATTAGAAGGAAAGATTTTTGGTACTCAGTATTTTTAACTTTCATGCTAGTGGGCATTTGCTCTTCCATTTGCTGCTAACGTAAGATATGATACGATAGGGAACCCTAACCTGTCCTCAAGCATGAAAGAGTTAAATTGGTTCTGGGGACATTTTCTCCTGAATTCCCTTTTCTTTTTAACGAGACTCTCTGCCAGCTGTTACTCAGACTCAAGGACAAGATAATTGGGCACCTCCAAGACTGACCTGACTATTGCTCCATAAAATATCCAACAGGTACTTCTTTAGAAAATAAGGAATAGTAAAGCCTCTTCCAGAATCCAAGTGGCTTTTCTGTACTATCTAACCTCTCAAATAATGTATAGGGCAGGAGTCACAAGATTCTTTTACCATTGGATTTTGTTTGATGGCATTGTATTGGCTAGTACAATACAGTTTTGAACAGGGGTCTATTCTATTTCAAAACACAGTCCAACACATCATATTGTGTTCATGATATACAAAATATTACTTCCATAGACTTTCTATTGACTTTTTAAAATGAATGTTGAATATAGCCTTCTCCCACAAATCTTACACTGCCTACTTATAATGTTTCTATATATTGTGGTATAATAAGGGGACCCACCATTACTGAAGGAGTCTTAAAATCTGGAGTTTTTTTGTCAGGGATTGCGCTAAGAAATTAAAGATTTTGGTTACGTTAAACTCTGATTTACATTTATATTAAATATGTCTATGATGTCATTTTGAATTAAGATTTGACTTACCTTGTGTGTTTTCACAAGTGGCTTCTTTTGGATGCTAACATGCATGCTTTTTGTGTAACTTATTAAATTTTAAAACTGGACTTGGTACTTGTGAGTTTTTAAAATTGTTCTCTTTTAATGTATACAAGTCTCAGCAGTGCGAAAAACAAAATCAAGGAAACTTTGTCTGTTGCCACATTAACCAACTGTTGAGTTACATTTTCTAATGCAAGACTGTGAAAATTACTTAGCAACTAAACTGTTGCCTAAGAAACATGATATTATGGAACAGGCCCAACAAATGGGACCTGCTAGTATATCTTTACATGGATAAAATCAATTAACATGTCGGACTACATTTTTAATCATTTTGTATTCTAAGATTTCTCCCCCATTATCATGTTGTCTTTTACACAGTTAACTTTTTCATGTCATGCATAGTCCAGCATAAAAATGTTAATGTACAAATTGTGAAATTCTGTTAATTTGCAACAAAATATTTTTGTATATAATAAAATAAAGATTTAATATTGGGAAAACATGTAGTCTCTTTTCACAATGTTAGCTATACTGTGACTCTTAACCAGATAGTAAAGTTGGTAAGATTTGACCACACTACACATTAGATCTTACTTTAATAAATCCCTAACCAGTGCCATCTATTCTCTTAAATTCAAAATTTCCTCTGGTGTTGCAAGTGGTCTGTCAGTCAACCAATGTACTTAATCAGTATACCTAAACATTCCTCTAAAGCGTTCTGGCAGACATCTTACAAACCAAGGCCCTGCACCTGTGATCTGATGAGCACTGGTTAATCTTTTTGCCTGGGCAGAGTCACCATTAAAGTCAAAGTTACACATGGACTCAGAGGTCCATCCATATGGATCAGATTGCCAACTTGAAACTAAGCACATAAATGCAGTAGTTTTCCTTAGTTATTAAAAATCAGTTTTAACATTCACTCCATATGAAATATGGTACTGTTCTTAGAAGTGGGAAAAGAAAATGGCCAGATGTAAAAATGAAGTGAAAGTCTTTAGTTCTACAGAAATGGCTTGAACCTATTTTTTCAAACAGATATTCTGAAGTTGTCTGATCCTCCTATCTTTATGTTTGTGTCTGAAACAGTAGTAGTGGTCCTCATGTTTGCCTTTTAACATTTCCAGGAACCAGGTCAAATCAGTTCATCGCTGAGGATGGCTGAAACGTTGCAGTGCTGTCTTGGAGCTTTTCCCTAACCCTATGACATAAATTGCCAGATCTCCGGGTGCCACTGGGCTCGTGTGTGTGTGTGTGCGCGCACGCGCGCGCCCACATCAGTGGCCAGGTCCTTGAAGTTTGCTCTCTTGATGTTCAGAAATTGGCTCCAACACTGGTATGCCTAGCACCAAGTGTCTTTGATACAGGTGTAGACAATACTGATTGTGCTTGTGAAGGATTCAGCCTTGTGGATAACATTGTCAGAACCACTCGCTTGTGTGGTCAAGATAATGATGCTTTCTTTCACTTAACCAGAAAGATACTGTTCATGCAATTGTAGAGACAACTTTTCTAGTTTGTCTGCCAGATTTTTTGAGTCACTGCAAATCTAGGAATCTACAAGAGCCATAGATGAGATACCTGGGCCAGGAAACACTTTCCAGTAGAGTGGCTGTATCTTGCATCCTACTTTGGAACAGCTGCTGAAGGCATTGTGGCAGACAGCTTTATGTCTAAAAGGCAAGAAGATGTACGAGTATTCTTCCTTAAAATGCTTCCATCTATATCTAAAGGGGAAAGGCTGGTTCAGTGATTAGGGGGCTAGCATACCGCTCAGGAGACCCAGTTTCAGTTCTTGGCTTTGCCACAGGCTTTGTGTGATGTGGGGCAAATCATTAGTCTTTGCCTCACTTCTCTATCTGTAAAGTGGGGTAATGGTAACCCCCCCATAGGGATATTGTGAGGATAGATGCATTAAAAGATTGTGAAGCCCTCAGACAGTGCAAATAGGGACTATGGGATTTTCAAAAGGCCCTTGATGCCTAAACCATTAAAATCAATGGGAGTTAGCCTTTTGAAAAGCCTCTCTGCATCTTTAGGTGCCTAAATACCATTAGAAATCTGGACCTCAGAGCTTAAAAAGGTGGTGCACAAGGCCACGAAACTGACTGAGCTCAGTTCTGGGTGGAATGGAAGAGTTTGGTACAGGGAACTTGGGGGGGGGGAGGAGGAAGCTCCTGCCTCAGTTATTGATATAACCAAAGAAAATAATTTGGGAAGAACATGCCCTCAACCTCTAGTTCTACCTGTAGCCTCCACATTGGAGGCCTGCAGGCCTCTATGTTCCACCAAAAGCTTCAGAAACTGCTTCAGTAGCCACAATCTATGAAAGAATCCTATACCTATGCTCTAAAAAAGGTTCTTTCTGCAGAAGTTCTCTGGCTTCTGCCACTGTTGGGGGATTTGAGCTGTTTACTGTGCTCGTGAGAATTCTTCAGTGCCAGCTCCCACCCCTCTTCTCTCCATCTCCCTTGTTAAGGTCAAAGAGAAGGGAAGAGAGCTAGCTGCAGCTCTGTTAAAAGTGCAGAAGGCTGGGCTCAATTACATGGGCCTCCATTGTCACCTTGAAAATGAGTCTTAGACGTATCTAGAGTGAACCTTATCCTTGTGCTGGCTGAAGTCATGGCAAAGCTCTACTGGCCTTAGTCAGCTTGTTCAGGACTTAAGTGTTTTCTGAGTGATCTAAACTGAATGTGAAGGGGTGGCAGATACTGTCCTACTTCAGGTCATCCATCCTCAGGCAGGAAGGCTTTGGAAGGGGGGACAGCTGCATCTCTTGTTGGCATGGCCAGAGCAAGGGATATGGAAAGTGCTTGACTAAGTGCGTGCTCTGGAGCCCTTGACGAACTCGCTGATTACTGGTGCTTGTTGAAAAGAGATGGAACACGTTTTTCTGCTGTGCAGGGCAAGCACCTTGCGTTAGCCCCACTGAAAACCAGCCTCTGCCATGAAAGCCAGCTTTCCAAATGGAGCCTCTCCCTCTCCCTACCCAAAGGGCAGCACAAGGGGAGGGGGAGAGCAGCAGGACCTGCTCATTAATTATTAATATTGTCACCTGCTCATTAATGTGCTAGCTGACATGTTTTAAAAGCACAGTCTAGACAAGGCACATTGTCTGTAGCATGCTTAATTGCTTGACTTACAGCTTAGGGGAGCGTCCAGTCCATTTTAGCTACCACATGCAGACGGTCCACCTTAAAAACTCATCAGATCAGTTCTAAAATTACTTCAACTGCTGTTTGGAAGCTGCTACAGAATAACACCCCCAGCTTCATGCTGCTCCTGCCTTCCTTCTGCCCTCTCCGCTAGCATTCGTAAGGGGGGCAGGTGCTAGCAGAAGGGGCTCCAAAATCCAGCTGCTGTCCCTTCTCCTGGAAGGGGCAAGCCAGAGCTGCTTCCCTCATAGTAATCCTTGACTAGAGAAGCAGCTCCAGGGTCTCCATTGTCTAGGTGGGTGGGGCTGCTTAAGTGAGGATGTCTGTGCTGGATGGGGGACGTTTCCTCTCTCCTTCAGTTGTATCCCAGCAGAGCCAAGGGGGAAAATCTGCATCTTTCTTCTCCATCAGTTCTCAGAGCATCACAAGAAGCCAAGAGTAGTGCAAGCGCTCTAGTCCTGTATGAAACCTCAGACGTATGAGTGCTAGCTAGCCACAGCCCCCTTTCCAGTAGGCATCATGTGTATAGGGCACATGTGTAACACTAGTTGTCAAAGGAGAGTTGGAAAGGCAGCTTTATGAACCACCTGCTTTATGAACCACCTCTGATGGATCCCACTCGCTGCATGGCTGCTGCTCCTCTTCCCTACCACTGCTAGGGGCTCTCGTCTCCCTCTGCTTGTCTCTTGGCCCTGGGATGGTTGGAGGGGGCGGGTGGGGAGGAAGTGGCCTTGCTGCAGTGACACAGCAGTATTTCCAGCCTCAAAAAAAAAAAGTCAGACTTCACCACAAACATGAAATTAGCCCCAAAGTTTTAGATTTTTTTTTTTTAAGGATCCACACCCAGTATCATCTGTTGTCTTGGTTTTGAGTGCCTGAGGCCCATCCCCAGTCTGTGGGACGATTACAGTGCTACCCCATCTCAGATTTACAGTGAAAAATCGGATTTGCCCCCAGCTGAGGTCAAATGACACAACTTGGTATGTAATTCTGTTTGACTGCTTCTTCCTTACCCCCAAATTCCCCATGAATGCTGCGCCCCCTCAGCCCATTTCCTACCCTTGTAATTAGTTATGCAGCCCCTCCCCTCCAGCCCCAAATAAATCTGTGCCCCTCATTCCCATAGCAACTGTTTGTGTCCCACCCCTTACATCTGCCCCTGTTTTCAGCCCATCAACTTTGCCTCCCCAGAACCACACCAGTTCTACCCCCCTACACACACACAATCCAAATCTGCCCCCGCCCCACTTTTACTGCCGCTGTGGAGCCTCTTCAGGCCCCCTTTCCCAGGCATGGGGGGAGAGCAGGGGGCTTTTTATTTCCCCCTCCCACCCATATCCTGCCTAGGCTGGGGTGGCAGCTCCCTCAGTGGCAGGATTGGAAATGAGGGAGAGGTGCAAGACAGACCTGACCTATTATTGTGAGGAGAGCGGAGAGCCCCGAGTCGCTGGGCTCTCTCTCCCCTCCAAGTGGTGTGCTGGTTAATCCCTCCTCCCCGACCCAAACTCTGCAGTGGCTCCTCAGGCGGAGGGAGTGCTTGGTTGAGTACCCCACAGCCCTGCGTGGTTACTCTTTCCCAGGAGGCCAGGAAATGGGACAGGTCAACTGTGAACTTCCAGCCACGGCGAGGCATCATAGCAGGCGTTTTCAGGCTCCAGCAGTGGCCAAGCTGTTGGTAGGCGAAGGGCCACATGGCATAGCCTGGCATAGCCCCAGCACTGATGGTCTTCCTGCGTGACGCATGCTGGCCCAGCAGCCCTGTTCCCCCTCTCCCCAGCCGCTGAGAGAAGGAGGCGGCTCTGCTTGTAAAGCCGTGCCAGGAAACCTCCTGCCCCTCCTCAGCCCTCAATACCCTTGTCCACTCTGACCAACACTCTTTCTCCCTCCCTGCCTCTGCTACTTTCCCCTCACCGCGTCTGGGGCACCCATCTCCCCCGCCAGGAGCACTTATCCGGGGCAGCGTGGTGCATGGCCATTTCCTTTTCCGCCACCAGTGGTTTCTGCCAGTGACCAGTGTTTCACTCATGCCCATCACTGGCATGCAGGAGGTTACTGGCAGGGGCTCCCTGCATCGAAAACGCAGCAATAGCTTTGGGGGGAGATGAGAAATACCAGGTAAGCCCCAACCTCCTAATGCAAGAGGCAAAGCCACAACCTCCCCATCCAACCCAACAGGCTCCATCCTGCCAGCTCAAACTGGGCCTGGGGACCACACAAGCGCCAGCAGGAGGCGTCCGCCGTGGCCTCTGTAAGGGAGCAGCAGAGCGCTCGTGTAGCAAGCTACGTTACCACTGGGATTCCCACGTCTAGGCTGCAGGGCTGCGTTCGCCCTGGCCTATAGAAAGATGGACTGACCAGGCGCAGTGTGGCCCAACGCTTAGGTGTAACAAGGGGACTGGCAGCTGCCATGCTCTTGAACTGGAGTCTTGGTTTGGGGATGCAGCGCACTGACCTTCCTGGCGGTGTGCTGAGCAGCAAAGGGGTTTTCCTGGGGGTGGGAGAGGCAGGCCATTGGCCCCTTCAAGTGTTTGCGGCGGGGCTCCCATGTGCATCACGTGCCAAGGCCTAGGGATGAGGAGCAGGAACCGAGGAAGCCGGGCTGGTTAATGGAGGCTATGGCGGGAGGAAAGGGCACGTGACGGTTGGGCATCATGTGGGTAGGATGGGGGGGGCAGAGCAGTGGGGGGTGAAGGTCAAGGGCATGAGGGGTAGTTGGGCTGGAGCCACACAAGGGGCAAACCCCCGCCCCCCATTCAGTAATAGCCCCCAGTCAGCCATGCTGCTGCTGCCTCAGAGGCTGCACAGAGCTGCGCTGTCGGGTCTCCTCCCACGCCCCGCAGCAAATGGCAGCAGCGGTGCATGGGCAGGACGAGGGGTGTCGGGTGTCGGTGTGTGCCTGGAAAAGGGACCCTGGCAGTGTCCGCTCAGCAGACGCCCGGACTCTGAAAGTTCGGTTACCAGCAGTAACTTGCCTCCACCTGTGGGGGAAGGGGGGGGGCGGGCAAAGCAACAGCTGCTGACGGCACCTGGCGGAGTGGCTCAGCTGCGCACGGAGAGAATCTGGCTCCTGCTGCCTGGCAGAATCCTGTCTGCCCCCGCTGTGCCCAATGGCCCCTTGCTAGGGGCCATGGGCAGCATGGGCCTCCCGCATTGGGGGGGCGGGGCACAAATGCCAAAAGCTCCCCAGAAGCGGGTCCGGATTGGGGGGGAACAGTGCCCAGACCATAGCCCCGCCCCCATGCTCAGTTCCCCCCCCAAGTCCCCTCCTCCAGGCCTGTGCCTCACTGCCCCCACCAGAGGTGTCTCCCCACCACTCGTACTTCTCCCCCTCCAAGACCACCGCCCACCACAAGCACCGCTCTGCCCCTTCTGCCAACCACCCAACCCCAAGCAGTGGGCAGCAGCATTTCAGTGGGGTGGGTGAAGAATGGCGAAGGCAGGGTGGGGGGGGGGTGGCAAGGAGTGCATGGTGGTTGGGGGAGTGGGGGGGCAGGCAGGGGCCTCGGAAAGGTATGAGTGATTGGTGGTGGGGGCCTTGGGGAAAGAGATGGAGCAGTATGGGCAGGGCCACAGTTTTTGGGCTGGGGGGAAATCGGAGCAAGGCTTCAGGGTGGAGCATGGCCTGGGTGCCCGTTAGGTGGCTGCACACTGAAGGGACATGTGCTGCATCCTGGCTGCCATGCCAGGGCCCAACCCCTCCCCCCTCCCCTCCCCACATCCCCGGCTGCACCATGGCCTGATTGATCAGGCACATCAGGAGGTGCTAGGGGGGGGTGGCCAGGCCCGGGCCGGGGGTGGGGCCGAGGGGGGCTGGTTTTCAGCAATCAGAAAGTTGGCACCCTACCCAGTGACTGCTGCTGGGTGGCCGGGGTAGCACTGCCCCTCTGCGGCTGCCTGTGCGGGAGGGAGGAGCTGCGTGGCTGCTGGTTGTGGAGGGGGGGGGGGGGTGTTGCCAGTGTTAGGCCTTTTTTCCTGCACAGGCCCCACCCAGCAGCCCAAACTGCACCTGAGGCAGAGGAGGGCCAGGAAGGCTCAGGCACTGGGCCAGAGCAAAGGGCCCAGCCCAGCCTGCTAATGGGTGTGGGTGTGTGTTGGGCGTTGTTGCAGTTGCGGCGCGAGATGGTGCAGCGAAGCAGTTCGTTTTGCGGGGCAGGCTCACATCTAGTCAGATGGTTACACATTTGAAATGGAAAAAAAAAAAAAACCCACACCTATTCCCTCCCCCACCCCCAAACACACACACAGCAAACCTGCTCGCATCGCCGCAACACCTGCTCCCCTTCCACAGCCACTGCTAACATGTAGCGCGATAACAGCTATTGGAAAGAGTGAGGCCATTTAAATGCAGAAGTGGGAACACTGCAGTAGCCTTAGCTGGACACAGACACGCTTAGCGATGCCCGTGTAGTTTGCTTTAGACCCACCTAAAACTAACATAAGGGATTAAATTATGTTTCTGGCACATCCATAAAAAAAAACAAAACAAAAACCAGCCAGGCCGACCAAGCAGGGACCAGGTGGTAACCTCATGTGGTACGGCCCGTTGCCCTGCCTTCTCCCATCTGACGCCAGCCCTTATCCCTCCCCTTGCTTGATTTGTCACATGCTCCTAGGCTGCAGTGCAGGGTTGCTGGGGCTCTAGTTCATGTAGCTGATTCTATTTCTGGTGGTTTTTGGGAACCATGCCCCACACTCTTGTAAGACTGCACCCCCCTCCCGCCCCTCCCACCGCTGTTTGAGACCGCTAGTGGCACCCTTGGTAGGTGGGGGAAGAACCTCCAAAGGCCATTGCTGGGGGCCTTGGGAAGAGGGACTAGAGTCAGTGCAGAGGGGAAGGATGGGGGCGGTGAGAGGCAGCAGGGACAGCCCTGGGCATTTTGCCAGCAAGGCCGTCTAACCAGAGCTCAACAACAGATGGGAAGGCTGGCACGCTAGCATGCACTTTCTCACTTCTCCTCGGCCTCGCACCCCAGGCTTCCAAATTCAGGTGCCCTCCTTGTGGCTGTGGCCATCTCCGCTTGGCTGCACGGTTGGTGTTTTGGTTTTTTTGAGTGCCTGCTCATGTCCATTCCATTGTTGGTGCGTGTGCGGGCCATGCATGGTTACTGGGAAACTTTTCCCCTGCAGGAACAGCTTTCGCCCAGGACTGTGAGCCCTTCTGCAGAGCGTCCTGTCTCCCGAGTGCGGAAGCGGACCGCTACACCTTGCAGTGTCGTCAATGCCGGAGGCACTTCAGGCAGCGGCCAACTTGCTGGCTCTGGCCGTCCCACGCATCCTTTGACCCAGATGGAAATGGTGAGGGGTTGAAGGCCCGCCTCGGCAGGAAAACCCCCAGTGGGGCCTCCCCAGCGGCTGCAGACTTCACTGGACCCCCGCGGTACCTCTCCACAAAATGGGTCGCCGTGGAGATTGATCCCACCGTGAGGCCAATCCCCTGGGGCACGTTCCCTGGCACTGAGGGCAGTGGCAGCGATGAGTTGCCACAGGTCCTGCTTGGTATCAAGCAGATGCTCCCCCTCTGGGGCCAGGCACTGTTCTAGGTCACCAGTACCAATGAGTTTGCCTGTGCATGGGCGGCGCAGAACCTGGCTGCTGGCATTGCGATGCTCACCTAGAGAACACGCCCCGCCGACAGTGGGCTTCAGTACTGAGAGGCTCCCAGATGCTGCTTCCACTCCTCCTCTTACTGCAAGTTGTCGTCCTGACCGAATCGGTCCAGGCAGCAACGCTGCTGGTCACTGGACTCATACCCCCCATCACCGAGACATCAGTCAAGGGAGCCCAAAGATAGGAGGCACAGATACCGCTCCCCCTCCCCTCGACACCGGGATAG
>ML675603.1:54489613-54551451 GCA_007922155.1 Mesoclemmys tuberculata
GATACCGCTCCCCCTCCCCTCGACACCGGGATAGGAGGCACAGATACTGCTCCCCCTCCGCTTGGTACCGTGAGAGGGGAGACGGCCGAGCTCTGGGTGATGCTGGTCTCTGGCAGGATTCTGGTGATTCCGGAGGGGGAAGGAGGGAGTATCCAGTGGCTCCCCCCACCAGGCCTCCCTGAATTGAAGGACAAGGGCAAGGTCCCTACCTGCCCCCTCCAGAGTGGCCTCAAGGCCAATGGCCACCCCATGGCAATACTGGAACCCCTAGGGGTTAGTGGTGGCCTCGGGCCCCTGCCTTCTGCTCTCAGGGAAGCAAGTGGGGGCCCAGCACCGCCGGCGGAGGCCCATGACTCTGAGTCAGGGGAGGAGTTGGACCCTCTGGAGGGCACATCCGCAGGGCCTCCCCACACACGCAGCAGAAGTGCCAGCCCCCTCCCAGCACCAGGTTTGTCATCCTCTTCCTCCCCAGATGAGGCACTGGTGGCAGGCCCATTGGCTCTTCTGGATGACTCTGAGCACACCAGGAGCTCCTAAAAAGGGTGGCCTCCAACCTCGGGCTGGAGGTGGAAGAGCTGCTGGGGCAGATGGACGACCTGTTCAATACAGTGGCAGCAGCAGCATGGACCCAGGTCATCCTGCCAGTGCACAAAGGGGTTCTAAAGCTGGCAAAGGGTGTCTGGCAAACTTCATCCTCCAGGCGTTTTTGGGGAGGTGCAATTATAAGTTGTGGGACTCTCTCCAGCGTTTGGGGGAGGCCATACCTCTGGATCAGGCCCAGGATTTCTCCACGGTCCTAGAGGAGGGTAGGAAAGTGGCCAGAGCAGCTTTGCAGGCCACCTCTGACATGGCAAACTTGGCAGCAAGTGCAATGGCCTTGGGAGCAACGTGCCATTGCTCATGGCTCCAGTCATCTGGTCTCTGCCAGTAGGTGCAGCAGTCCATATAGGACCTACTGTTTAACGGGACTGTGCTCTTCTCGGAACAGACGGATGCGAAGCTCCATGGGCTTAAGGACTCTCGGACAATTCTGCACTCATTGAGTCTCTACATGCTGCAAACTTCCAGGAGGCAGCTTCGGTCCCAGCAGAGCCAGCAGCAGCAGCAACCCAGGGCCTGGTGCAGCACTTCAGGACCTACAGGATGAGAGAGGGAGAGAGAGAGAGAAGACCATTAGGCAGTGTAGGCAGGGCCCACCTTCTTCCTCAACCATGCAGCTGCCTACCTCCTGGTGCTCAAGGGCTCTCATTTTGATGGTGTACAAGAGGACTGCATTCCAGCCTTTCAACTGAATCCTGCATCCCAACCTTTTCTAAACCATCTTGCTCCTTTCCTTCTGGCCTCGGCCCATATAACATTGGACTGCTTGGTCCTGGGCACCATTGGAACAGGCCAGACCCTCCAATTTTCCTCTCCTCCCCACACCTTTCCGTCCTCAGCCATCTTCAGGGACCCCTATCATGAGCACCTCCTCCTACAAGAGGTGTGCAATCTCCTCATACTGGGAGCCATAGAGGAGGTCCTGCTAGGTTTGAGGGGATGATGTTTCTACTCCCCATATTTCCTTATTCTAATGGCCAAGGGGGGGGGGGTCTCAGGCCCATTCTGGACATGTGGGGCCTAAACAGGTACATCAGACAGCAAAAATTCCACATGGTTTCCCTGCCCTTTATTATCTCCTCCCTGGATCCAGGAGACTGGTATGCTGCCATCAGTTTGAAGGATGCATATTTTCACATATTGATCTTTCCGAGTCACAGAAGATAGCTCAGGTTCATGGTGGAGTGTTCCCACTACCAGTTTACAGCCCTCCTGTTTGGCCTATTGTCAGCCCTGAGGGTGTTCACAAAGTGCATGGTACTGTGGCTGCATATCTCAGGCAGTGAGGGATCTACCCATATCTGGACAACTGGTTAATGCGCGACAGGGTGAAAGCCAGTCTGGACCTCATGCGAGCCACCTGTCACAGGCTAGGCTTGCTAGTAAATGACCAGAAGTGTCCTCTAGTGCCTATGCAAAGGATAGAGTTTATCGGGGCAGTTCTCAGCTCAACGCAGGCCAGAGCGTTCCTGCTACAGGCCTGGTTTGAGGCCATGGCCAGCCTGATCAGGAACCTCCATGGCTGCCCACTTAGAACGGCATGAGTCTGCCTGCAGCTACTGGGCCATATGGCAGTGTGCACCTATGTGCTTCGCCTGGCCTGGCTGGACCTCAGACCCCTTCAACTATGGCTGGCCTCGGCTTACGCCCCAAGCTGACACCCCAGGACAGGGTTGTCACAGTGCCCCCAAGAGTCCTGGCCTCCCTAGAGTGATGGCTAGACCCCCGAACAGTGATGGAGGGAATGCCCTTTGCAGACAGGGCCCCTGCAATGACTAGTGTCAGATGCTTCGGACCTGGGGCGTGGGGCGCACATCAGCTCTGGTCACAGTACCCAGGGGACCTGGTTGGAAGAGGACCAGGGGCTCCACATAAACATCACGGAGCTCCGAGCAATCCAGCTAGCATGCAGGACAAGGTGATTCAGGTCCTAATGGACAACACTATTGCAATGTATTATATCAATAGGCAGGGCAGGGCTCGTTCCTCAGCCCTCTGGCTGGAGGCAGTGGGTCGCTGGAATCTGGCGATAGGCCACAAATGTCACCTGGTGGCCTCTCACCTCCCTGGTATCAAGAATGCCACAGCAGACCATCTCAGCAGGTCCTTTGTACCTTCTCACAAGTGGTCTCTCCACCCATTAGT
This sequence comes from Mesoclemmys tuberculata, assembly GCA_007922155.1. Classification (NCBI taxonomy): domain Eukaryota; kingdom Metazoa; phylum Chordata; order Testudines; family Chelidae; genus Mesoclemmys; species Mesoclemmys tuberculata. Next base: position 54,492,359 of record ML675603.1, read on the forward strand.
CGCTGACATGATCTTCCAGAGGTGGGGTTGCCCCAAGTGGATCTCTTCACCTCCAAGGTCAACAAGAAGTGCAGCCAGTTCTGCTCCTTTCAAGGGCAGGACAAGGGGGAGATGTCAGACACCTTCCTCGTTCCCTGGTCGGGGGGAGGGAAGGGCTGCTGTATGTCTTCACTCCCATTCTGTTAATACACAAGGTCCTATTAAAGATCAAGACAGACAAGGCAAGGGTCATCCTTACTGCACCCAGGTGGCCCAGGCAGCACTAGTTCACAATGCTCCTGGAGCTGTCGGTCACCCCTCCCCTGGAGCTACCAAGGTGACACTATCTACTTTCCTGGGACCAGGGGCACCTTCTGCACCCAGAGCTGGAGTCCCTCCACCTGACAGCATGGAGGCTGAACGGCTGAGCTTGGAGGAACAAGCTTGCTCATCTGAGGGGCAGACTGTGCTGATGAGTAGCAGGAAGCCCTCCTCGAGGGCATTGTATTTTTGGCCAAGTGGAACAGGCTCACTTGCTGGGCCACAACAAGGCAGGTTACGCCTCATCAGGTGCTAATTCAGCTGGTCCTAGACTACCTGTTGCACCTCAAGCTTCAGGGTCTAGCTACTGCCTCACTAAAGGTGCATCTGGCTGCCATCTCATCCTTCCATCCCCGATTCGTGGAAGATAAGTTTTTTCTCACGCCATGGTGGCAAGATGTCTGAAGGGCATAGAAAAGCTCTATCTGCAGGTCAGGGATCCCATACCACCCTGGGACCTGAATTTGGTCCTCTCTAGGCTCATGAGGGCCATTCGAACCCATGGCAACTTGCCCACTTCTGCTACTGTCATGGAAGGTGGCCTTCTTAGTAGTTGTCACATCGGCTAGGAGGGTGTCTGAAATCAGGACACTCACCTTAGAGCCGCCCGATACGATTTTTTTAGGTCCAGCTGAGGCCTCACCCAGCCTTCCTGCCCAATGTGGTATCACAATTCCACACCAGCCAGGACATTTTGCTGACAGTGTTTTTCCCGAAGCCTCATGCTTCTGAAGATGAAAGGCGATGGCATACGCTGGATGTACGCAGAGCCCTGGCTTTCTACTTGGAGAGGGCAAAGCTGTTCCGTAAGTCCACACAGCTGTTCATTGTGGTGGCCGAAAGGATGAAAGGCTTATCTGTCTCATTGCAGCCAATGTCCTCCTGGATAACCACCTGCATACGCTTCTGCTACGAGCAGGCAAAGGTTCCACTTCCAGGCAACGTCACAGCTCACTCCATCAGAGCGCAGGCGTCCTCTGTAGCATTATTGGTGTGGGTGCCTATGCAGGACATATGCAAAGCTGCTACGTGGTCATCGGTTCATACCTTTACATCCCACTATGCCATTGTGCAACAGGCTAGGAATGATGCCAAACTCAGTCAACCAACCTATGAACTCTGAACCAGCCTCCAAGGTACTGCTTGCAAGTCACCTACAATGGAATGGACACGAGCAAGCACGCGAAGGAGAAAAGATGGTTACTTACCTTTTAACTGCTGTTCTTAGAGATGTGTTGCTCATGTCCATTCCATGACCTGCCCCCCCCTTCCCGCAGTCGGAGTTGATGGCAAAAAGGAACTGAGGAGGTGTTGGGCCAGCACCGCCTCACATACCGCGGCATGTGCAAGGCTCAAGGGGCTCTGCTAAGGGGAAAACATTTTCCAGCAACGGTCCAAGGGGTGCATACTTTGGTAAGTAAAATTAAGGTTGTTTTGGCCCTCTGGAATTAAAACCAGGAAAAGGCAGGGTTAAGGTAACGTCTCTCACCCCACACTCTCTCACACATGTAAACTGCCTCTGGAAATGGCAACATGCACTGGGAATATACCAGAACCTCACCCACACACTCCTACCAGGATAAACCATTTTCTGTGTGTTCAGTGCACCCCTTCCCACGTAATCCAGTACTGTTGGCAGCAACAAAGAATGGGTTCATATAGCTAGGGAGCACTCTTAAAACTAGTAACCAACACCAGCTTGAACACTCACCCAGAATTTCTAGGATACCTAAATAGCTTCCCTGGGTGCCATTAATAGGCAAAATCTTACTAGTCACAAGCACCAAGCATGGAACAAAGAAAACTTTATTAGGGGAGGTAAAGGCATCAATCTGGGAAAACACAGCAACAGTGCATCTATCTGAATAAATAAAACATTTCCCCATGGTACCTTTGGCAGTAGCCTGTTAACTGTTCCCTACCCATTTGTTTGATCCTGCAATTAGCAAAGGTCCCATCCACTGAACCCCATTCAGTTTGGTGTCTAAGTATCATAATTCAAGAGCCCTGAAGTAAATGTGGGCATGCCAGTCTCCAGTCCCTTGGGAAATGGTGCCTGGTCCTATTTTGAGACTCCACCAGCTACCCTATCTCCACTGACTTGAGGGTTATTTATTGGCTGGATGGGAGGAGCCTTACACAAGTTCATGCAATTCTGCTGCTGTCCTCTGCTTCATCTTCCATTGAAGAGTCCTCTCAAAGGCACCGGATCCTCAAGGGAAGGGAACCAATATCATACAGGATCCTTAAATAGAAGGCATCCTTGCTACAAAATAGAGCTGTTTCCTACTCTCCTTTCAGTTTCGTTACCCAAGCACTTCTGAGTTTGTGTACCTTTATGGCGGTAGAATACCTTTATGGAAGAATTCTGGGTAGAAAGCTTATGTAGGTCTCTCTCTTTAGCCATATGTCCCTCTGTTCATCAACAGGTAGGAGCAAAGATCTCCCTACCCTGTGGGGCTTCAGTCCCCAGGACATCACTTTGGGTATGTCTGCACAGCATTTCAGAATCAGCATGAGCAAGCCTCCCCACAGGTCATCAGACTTGGGCTTGCGCCAGTGCTCTAAAAGTAGCTGGGCAGGCAGCGCGTGGAGGCTGCGGCTCACACTGGAGCTCAGGCTCTGAAGCCTAGGGAAGGGGGTGGAAGTATCTGGGGAAGACATCTTAGCTGGTCAACTCCATGGTGTCAATCTGAAATGTTAGTCACCTAATTACCTTTAAATTTGGGATGAAGTGGGTTTCTGCCCATGAAAGCTTATGCCCAAATAAATTTGTTAGTCCTTAAGGTGCCACCGAACTCTCATTTTGCTGAAAACAGACTAACACGGCTATCCCTTTGGAACTAATTACCTTTGACAACAAGCTGGCCCTAAATGACATGCTGAAGGCCACAAAGGAAAGAAGTAAGGAATTGAACCCGATCTCCTGAGCCCCAGGATAGCACCCTAATTACTTCTTGCCTATACATACTTCCACAGTGCTGTCCTTGTTCATTCTGCAATCAACTACATGCAGCATGAGAACATTATCGTCAGTCTTTTAACTGGAATCTTCCCAAACCAACATTTACAATTATTTGCACTGTATTGTTAGAGCACAATGACATTTCATCTCCATTTGCACGATGAGGGAAAAATCCAGTTAGGATTAAGGATGACAGATAGCCAAGTAATGCACTGAAAATAAACACTTTTATTAAAACACCACCACAATAAAAAAGTCATAATGGTATGACACTTGTTTGTCTGGACTGAGCCAGGGTGAAGCACACACATACATATCAAAAGGAAACATTACATTTTTAAGGGAGAGCTTAGGATGCAATTTTGAAAACATAACATGCTGCTGAAACTTGCTAACCTGCCCAAAACGTGATCAGCAAAGGCAGGATAGCAGATGCTGTAGTGAGGTCTAATAACTAAGAATTTATTAGTTTTAGGAAAGTAAATACGAGACACGGAGTATTTGCTATACTATGGAGTATTGCCGTAAGTCAGTCTAAACTACTAGTGACAAAATAAAAGCTTGATCCTGCAAGGTGCGGAGTGCTCTCAGCTCTCACTGAGTTTAGTGGTACTTGAGAGTGCTTCCCTGGCCCAGGCCCTAAATGAACAAAGAACATGGTGGGATGCAGCAGCATTTATTTTCATGCTCATACGCTCACCCACTTGGTTACAAAATTCAGTAATTTACAGTTGTCTCCCAGTGCAAATTAGCAGGATTCTATAGCATTGCAAATCTGGCATTTATTAGTGCACTATGTTCAGCTATTATTGCAAGCTTTTTTTTTTCTCTTAGATGGTCCCACCTAAGGCATAAAATCCATACAATGCAATATAAAGAATGAATGGGAGAAAGCTAGGTTCTTTCATGGTTACAGCTTTCACTGAAGACTCCATCCTTTCAAGATTAATGTTTGATAGGGCGAACAACCTTTGCACTATGTGAAATCTTCCTGTGTCAGTGAGAGTGGCCAGGGCAGGATCTCTCACGGTCAAAGTGCCATCAGCTGACGCGACATTAGGCTGTATTTATATAGACAGAAAGAGACATTAAAAGGTATTTTCAGAGTGCAGTTTCTGACATCACACAGCTTTGTTCTCTGTATAAAAATGGGGGGGGCGCGCGCCTCTGGTTCTGGAGAAACCAGAAAATGTATCGTCTTGCTGCCAAAGGTACATTTCAGGTAAAGATTAACAAGTAGGATACACTCAGCCTGAACAGAGACTTAAGCTAAACAGACACATTTTCAGAAGGGTCCAGTAATTTTAGATGCCTCCATTTTTGGTGTCCAATTTGAAACAAGGTAAGCCTGGCTTTCAAAGGAGCTGCTCCCGGTCACTGGGAGTTTTGGATGCTTTGCAAATCTAAAAATCATGCCCCTGGTATCTCAGATTGGCACTAACAGTGGAGGTGCTCGTTTTGTGCCAACACTGACTTAAAGTACGGGCTTAGTGTAAAAGGAGAGTCATGCTTTACCTGCCCCCCCTTTCTTCAAAGCAACTGATAGGCCTTCACTGTGGGGGCTGCCATTTCCATATGTACTCCTCAGCCCCGTGCCCTATAGAGGCTGCCATTGCTCTGATAGATAGAAAGGGTGAGCCCCACATCTTCTTTTCTGGCCACTATCAATATAAGCCCATGGACCAGCAATCGAGAGGGCTTTGAGAGTTTCACCTGGCCAGAGAACTTCCAAAGCCGTTCCAAAGCTCAAGAGTCCTACATGCATGGTTGTTTAGTGGGACAGAGAGGTGCACTGCCAAGAGTGCGCCAACCTATCCTACAAGCTCAGTTACGTACCCTTCCTCTGCAGCCTCTGATCTCTCCCCTACACCTGCCCATTGTACAAGAGTTCCCATCATTCTGCTTCCAAACCACCAGTTCAATTTCTCTTTCCCCAACTGACTTTCCACTCTAATCCTTGTTCTACACAAGCCTGCCTACAACCCCCTACCAAGGTTTTGTCACTGAATCCAACTGAACCTGGAGCAACTGAGATCCCCCACCCTTCTCCTCCCTCACAAGTGCTCACTTAAAGTATTGTAATAGGCAGGCTAAGAGGTTCTGAACTTCAAAATTACTTCTGCCTTCATATTACTGTTTGCACAATGAAATTCCAACCTCATCTGCATCTGAATCGCACTGAAGGTTTTTGTTTATGAAGTGGTCTAATTAGATGTTCACTAAAATTAAAATATAACTTTTGACACTCAAACCAAAAGTTCCTGTCTTCTCTTGCTTCCTGTTGTATGTAGTATTCTATATACCACAAAGTGTCGGAAGGAGGCAATCCAGTTTTGGTTTAAACTAGCTGCATCGTTTGCCATTTTAACACACTTGATCAGATGGTGACTAGGTTTAATCAATGCCTACTGAGGTTGTGTGCAGAATATTCTGATGTCTCCTTTATTTAATCACAGATACAATAAACCAGAGCCTACTGACTCCTCACTAAGTCTCACATCCTCACATTATAGTCACTAGGACTTGTATTCTGAGCACTAAGGCAGTCCACGCCCTTTTGGATTACTTACCAAATAACACAAGGCAGGGACAATTTGTATATCACAGCAAGCATGCAGTAGAGCCAGTGCGTAATCAGACAGTTCTGGGGAAGGAGATTTTAAAAGAAGAGTTACTTCCCAATGATCTCTGAAGCAGGTTGGTTGCTAAAAAAGGAGACTGTGTGAATGTATACGAAGAAGCTAAGTGTGCACGCTCTTATGATATTCCATTGCAGGGCAGTGACAGGCCCATTGCTTCTCTTGAGTGCTGACCTGTATGATGGATTAGTATAAAGTCCTCTGGAGACCAACACAACCCCCCCAGTGAAGGTGACGATCCCGTTCTTTATTGAGCACGGGCGGCATGCTCCCTGCTGCACATCCATAAGAGGCAAACCTAGCCCCTTGCTTGTGGCTGTACAGGCACCCACAGCAGCAGAAGCAGGCTTTCAAGGGGAGCAGTGGGGGCAAAAAACCGAACTGGCTTCAAAACTGATTTTGAGAAGTTTGTGGAGGGGATGATATAATGAGACTGCCTACAGTGGCACATATCTGCAGCCGTAACAGCAAATATCTCCAATGGCCAGTGATGGGACACTAGATGGGCAGGGCTCTGAGTTACTACAGAGAATTCTTTGCCAAGTGTCTGGCTGGTGGGTCTTGCCCACATGCTCGGGGTCTAACTGATCACTGTATTTGGGATTGGGAAGGAATTTTCCACCAAGTCAGATTGAAAAAGAACCTGGCGTTTTTTCGCCTTCCTCTGCAGCCTGGGGCATGGGTCACTTGCAGATCTAAACTAGTGTAAATGGTGGGTTCTCTGTAACTTGAAGTCCTTATACCATGATCTGAGGGCTTCAGTAACTCAGCCAGAGATTATGGGTCTAGTACAGGAGTGAGTGGGCGAGGTTCTGTGGCCTGCGTTGTGCAGGGGGTCAGATGAGATGATCATGATGGGGGGGAAATGGATGCTAGGAGCTGTACTAAGTGTGTACACTCTGTGGGTTGCAGAGTCCTGGTTCGTGTGAACAACCTAAGCAGCAGCATACAGGGCACAGGGCCTGAGCCGGTTAGCAGAGAAGTGGAGCCAGGAGGGCCATATAAGTTTTCACACTGCAACTGGGTTGTACTTTCAAAATGTCTCTCTTTTCTTTCATATACTGGTACCATGTGCAGTTGCATGTAAACTGACATTCCAATGTACAGTGCTATATATTTACCCAAGATCACACTTGGCTTCCTCTCAACACCTGCCTTCAGGGAATGCAGATTTTGATGAGAGAGAAAGCTGGATTTGCAGGTGGCTTTTAATTAATACTGTTGTGCCAATTCATTGTGAGGGTGGCATTCATTTACATTTTTGTTTAATTTCTTTTTTCTGTGGCAGCATAACAATACTTTAATTACAGATCACCATGTTAAAGTATTTTTGCTAAAATGGTTTATACTTCAACAATATAAACCAGACACTCAGCATATACAGGGCAGACAGTGCCTATAATGCAACCCTGCGACAGTAGATGTGAAGGATTCTGACACATGAGAACAGTAATTCATTTACAAAACTGAAAAGGTTTGGCTTCAATGAAAACGTGGGTCAAAAGATTGCTAGGAAATGTTAAATTTTACTTGTAAAATATGCAGTGAAGGGGGTTTGAATTTAATTCTTAGCCTGAATCACAAAGTGCTCGATTCATTATTCGCCCTAGCCCCATAAAATTGAAACAGAAATCAGTACATGTACTGAAGCTACCCAGCTGCTGCAGTTTATCTAAAAAATAAAAATAAATTCCTTTTGTGTGTAGAGAATGTAAGTGGAAAAGCTGCTGATATCACCACTGTACCTGCCACTGCACTGATCAGGATGTGAGCCGCTGAGAAAAGTCCCGTATAATGAAGCTGGCCTTTCTCCAACAACAGCTCATTCTGTAAACTGTACCCGACCAGCTGCAAGAAGTCTGTTATGTTTTGCTGCTGTGGAGGTTTCAACTCTTTCACTTCAGTAAAATTCGGCTCATCTCCTGTGCAAATACTATCTAACTGGAAAGAAGAAAAGATACAATCTTATTAGGTTATCACATTTTAAACTAGACTTACAGAAACAGGCCCTGATCTTCTTCCCACTAAAGTCAACAGAACTTGTTAAAAATACTTTTAAAAAAGAAGAGTTGGAACAGAGGGACGTGTTAGCTCTATTTTTAACATTATTTTTAGAAAGCAAAAAGAGAGTTCCATCATCTTACCACCTCCTCCAGAGCAGTCACCATTTCTTCATGATGCAAGAATTCACAGAGTATTTTATATAAAGCTCCTTGCTTGTCTCCTGGCAGCTTCACAAAGGGTTGAAATTGCATCTTTAACAGCAATAGATCTTTCCAAGGAAGAAACACACTGTTAAATGCACGAGTCTTACAAATGCCAGTAAACACAACTAAAATTCTTGCTAAGAGATTTTTAATATTTTATCAAATCACTAATCTCTAGAATTCATAACGAAATGCTAGGACATATTTGGTTACAGGTGTCTTTTACTAATGATATTTGCAAATTAATGAAGTGTCAGTGTAAAGTGAGATAAAATAAATACTGTTATTAAGAATCAACATTCAGTTTTAAGATTTCAATATTTATACTCTTTTTCACATGAACATCCTATTGGGAATCATGAGCAGCTTTCATTTTTGAACAAAAAATACATTCCTCTACCAGGTAGTCTGATTTCTCAACCAGAATGTCTTATTCCTGAACCACTTCATATTATGGTAAAACACCATGAATAACTAAGCCTGATAGTATTGTTCATGCTTAAAATTAAAAGCTCAGAGAGTAACACTATGTCTTAGTCTCCTCATTTCATCCCAGGCTTACCGGTATATGTTTTACACTTGTTTCCCCTTTAACCAAAAAATGTCTGTTTTAATTAGCTTCAATAGAATCTCTTTTTTATGTTTTAAATGATATTTAATCTATTACAGTAGCAGAGTAGAAACTCAGCTACAGTTCATTAGATTCCTTTTCCCACAATGCAAATATCTAATTAAAACAAGATGTTTTATGAGTAGTAAATTATCAATATTTCAGCAGTGAGGTCCAGTCAACAACAGAACTTTAGGGGTTAGATTTTTTTTTTAAATCCTTGAGCGTGCTTGTTGTTAGTTTTAAAGCCATATCCCTACATGTCACACTTGTCAACAAAGATGCCTGTTTCTCACCACTAATTATAAGATAGTGAAAAACAATTTTGCTATAGGTACCATCTCTACATATGTGACAACCAAATAATTATAAAATCAAATACCAGAACTTCATGATGGGAGGAAAAGGGGGGAGAGGTGTAACACCTGTGCCAAACCACTCCAATATAAAAGATTTTAAAACTATTTCAATAAGCAGTGTAGGTTAATCAAATAAAGAAACAATTATTTAAGTTAGACAGGCACAGTGTGTATTAAGAAAAAATATTGCGAAAAACAGTCCTTCACAAAAAATATTTTATCCATACAAAGTGATATATTTATTTCTCGTCAGCAAACCTATACTAGAGAAAAATAGGATTTATTCCAGTATAACAAAATGGCTATTTTGGTCATAATTAATTTATTGAACAATCTGTAAACTCAGGTGACATAACTGGTAAATTACATCATGGAAGTGGATGTAAAGGCAGAACTACAGGAGGAACTGACTAGAGGTAATATAAAAGAAGGATGGAGCCTCCTTTATTTTATACCTTCTTACTCCTTCCTGTTTGTTGTTTTTCTTGGTACAATCCTATCCTCCCTCCCCAGCCACTTAAATCAATTTACCAACATGTAATTTGCACGGCCATTTACCTCACATTTGAGTTTTGCCCTAATGTTCAACTGATTTTTTTTTCAGGTTTCTCCAAACTCGAAGAAGTTCAGGAAATAAAAACAGCTCTGTATTTTTGGAGATGTCAAATATCCTTCCCGAGAAGATTTACTAAGAGAATGTTTTCACATCATGTGTCAATTATTCTCAATGAGCATTTTTCAATGCCAACATAAATCATTATTAGTCTTGTGCAGTTTAGCAGGGATATAACAAAATTGATATAAAAACAAAATTGTAAAAGCTTATTATTATAACAATATGTTCCTATGATATACACAACTTACTCCAACTCCCTTTATACGTTTATTCCAGAAGTACAGTATCTTCCTAATTTTTCTAAGTGATCACCAAGGAGTTTTGCTAGTGGCTATTTAAACAAGACTACATAACGGTTGTGTCTATTTTGCAAGAATACCTCCTTCTATTATCTTGCTTAAATATCTATAGTGTAATCAAATAAAGCATTTCTGGTAATACCTTGTTTCAATACACTTAAGGAAGTATCACTGGGAATGATGTTTCTATCTCCAGAGCGCCTCTCATTATCCACTGCATCTGGCTGATATAAAAAGGAAGAGTCTCTAAATGGTAAAGAACATGGGTAAGATGACCCTTCTGTATTTTCTCTTTCAAAACCTCCTTCTTGCTCATCTAGCAGGCAGAATTCTGTAATTAGAAACACAAGTGAATAAATAAATAAAACCACACGAGTGCACAGAAGCAAATATTAATCATACTACTTTCAATGTAGACGCTAGCCCTCCTGAGCATGTGTTTCTACATATCTGATTTTTTGTAGATTAAAAAAAATGGCTAGCAGTCACTGTCTACATGAATTTACTGAACATTATATGTTGTTGGATGTTCTGAACGATACTGTACACAGATCTGTCTTGATGTATATGGAAACATATTAACTACAGAATTTCAGACAAGCATTTATGGATTAATTTAATAATCTGTCCAGCAAATACCAAGAAAAAAAGCAATCTGTTAAATTAGAACAGCAATGTTCCTTGTGGATACTAAAATCTTGCATACTGTAGATGAGAGAAGGATCAATATATTTCTCACATGTTCTATAAGCCACTAGATGTTCTACACCATTGCCCAGATCAGCCCTTCCTGCAGGAAACCCATGTGAAAAAGCTACAAGTCAGAAAAACTCCATGAGCATCCCACAGACCATTTCTCTGGTCACTATCAGTGGGCTGCCTGGCTCTTGGAACAGGCTGCAGATTCATTCCCAAACCCTACAGATTAGTGGGAGGCCAGGTCCATGCCAGGTCAGTAGCAACATGGCTCCCATAGTCACACTACTGGAGTCTTCCCCTGGATATGGATGTTTCTAGGACTACTTTACAAAGGAGACACCCACTGTGGAGGAGACTCCACGTGGAAGGAAACAGCCTCAGGCTTATCTTTTCTGTCTAGTCTTTTTGAGTTCATGACAAGATGACGTGCATCGCTCTATCCCACCCAATGTGGGGCTGCCACCTCCCTTCCGTCAGCCTACCCAACTCCTACCCAACTCCTGCCCCCCATGTAGATTCCCTATTCCATATAGAGCCCTACGTGAGGTACTGGAAAGGGGGAGGGAATAGTGCCACAGAAGGGACTGATCCACCCTTCTGTGAAGGAGAGGGGAGATTTGTGTGCTGAGGATCTCTTCTCCACTAAATTCATAGGGCATGATTTGACTCATCATGCATACAGCTATCGGTGGTAACAGAGCGCTAACTACCCAACAATGTCCAGTACTTCACAAACAGTAACGCCATCCTGTGAGTTAGGCAAATTGCATTTTACAGATGGGGGAAACTGAGGCAGAGATGAAGGACATAGAGAGCGTCACTGTTACCACTGTTACAGGGATTAGAGTGTAGAAGTTTGTAACTTCCAGCCCTGTGCTCAGACCACGGGACCATTCCCAAAAGAATAATACATGTGAAGTAATCCCTGTACGTTATTACTACAAAATGTAATGGCCCAAACAGAAGATTTTGAACCATATACTAACCATGGCATTCTGTAGCAAATAATGGGAAGCAAATGGATAGAGGGAAAAAAAAAGAAGAAGTCTGTTTTAAAGCAACATGTGACAATGAAAGAAAGAGAGGAAAGCCCAACCGCAAAGAGGCGTTTCTAAGGGTGAGAAGGAAAAGAAACGTCTGCTACAGAAAGAGGAAAAAAGCAGTCTTTCAGAACGCTACTATCACAAGTAAAACAACTTAAAGAAGAAAGCAAGTTAGAGAGAACAGAAAGAGATTAACACAAATAAAGCATTTCCCAGAATGATGAGACCCAGCAGGGACAGCAGCCAAGACATTACGACTAAGGAGTACAGTCTTGTCTCAATATGCTTGTGTTACTTCCATTACTGTTAACGAGATTTATACATGCACACTGAAGGGTAAAGATATCACTAAAACTAACTGTCCTTTGGGGGGAATGAGACCAATGACTCAAATATGTACAGAGCATCATGGGAAAATAAGTGAGGTGATCACAACTGTCAAATCCCATAACAGATTTGGATTCAAAAGCAAATACAAGGCTATGAAAGTCTGTATTGCTACTGTTGTCCATTATTTTTATAGCACATTAAGTCTGCATGACCCTTTATAGAGCGGGTGGGGGGTGGTGCAGGGAGGATTGAAAAGTCAAAATATCATAATACCATTATATAAAATCAATGGTGCTCCCTCTCCTAGAACACAGTGATCAATTCTTGTCACCTTATCTCAAACTTGCTGGTAGAAGAGAGATGAGCAATGAAAATGATGAGAGGCAGAGAGACTACCCTGAGAGGAGACACTGAAAAGATCAGGAGTATTTAGTTTGGAGAGATGATGATGATGATGAGATAGAAAACAAGGAATGATACAAAGCAAATCAGCCAGGTGCTACTATTTTATCTTCTCTCAAAACACAAGAACAAGGGGACATAATGAAATTAAAAGGCAAAAAAATAAATCCTGTCAAAGGATGGTTTCCATCCAGTGCATGATTAACCTGTGGAACACACAGACAACAAAAATCACTGTGGTAAAGGGTTTATTGCAGGATTCACAAAAGGATCAGACATTTTTATAGCTAAGACCCTCCTCAGTCATGTCAGAGAGGATATATGTGTATGGATTATGAACTCTCACGCCTTAGGGTACAAGCCAATCACTAACTGTCAGGCATGAGGAAAAAACAAAAACAAAACTCAGATGCAAGTTATTCCATAATTGTCCATTATGGGGATCCTTCCGTCTTCCTCTGAAGCAGCTGGTACTGACCACGTCAGAGTTAGGACACTGGACTAGATGGTCCTCTGATTTCACCCAGTATGGCAATTCTTCTATTCCTAACCAGACATTTACTCCTGCTCAAAGACCTTACAATCTAATGCACTCTTATGCTTGCTGAAGAGTACTTTAGTCTGCAATTAGTCCCATTGGTTTCCCTTCCCACGGAACCAAACAAACACTAGACATGTTTTGTTTATGAGGTCCAACAAATAAAGACAACATGAGACAGATGTGGTTTGTGAAGACTGAAAGACTAGATAATTAAAATGAAAATAGGGTCAGGCAGCAGTGAAGAAAGACAACAAGAAAACACAGATCAATGAATGCACGCATGCACTAACCAGCTGATGGGACACAGGACATTCCCAGGGATAGATTCCCAGCTACTGACTTTTACTAAATAATATTTTAATATACATCCTTAGCCTGATGTCATCTTAATACCCGATTCAGCAAGCAGTGTAGTTAACCTGAAAGTGTAGTCCAATTCTGAAAAGTGACTATAAAATGCACATCCTTAGGGGAATTTTCCTGTTCATCAGGTCTCGATGATGTCAGGTCAAATGCATTTTGTTTACAAATAAAACAAAATAAAAAATATTACTGCCAGCCCTACAATCTCCCCAGAAGATTCAAAAGTTAGTCTAGATTCCTGATGGCCATCCTCACCTATAACAGGCCCAAATGAGATGAATTATAGGTTTTCATCTTAATTGCACCTTACCATCATCTACAGTTCATCTTGGGTGCACCTTAACTCTTTTCTAACTGCCTGCTCTGCACACTCAGCCTGGGTTCTTTCCTTGCACATGATCCTGCGTAACCTCACTTGGGTCCGGGATGTCTAGTGGTGATGCACAAGGAGGAAGAGCTCAGATACCAAGAGACAAAGCACTGGACATGGCAAGGACTTTTCTCACAGTCACTTTTCTGAGCAGATCTACATACATTTGAAAATGTCAGAAAGTCAGGCAAGTCCAGGAACTGCCAGCCTCACACTATTTCTTCATCATTTCTTCTAATTAAATGTTCTAACAGACAATACTCTGACTGTATCATATCCTTGATCCGATTGACTATTGCTCTGCAACGTATGTAGTTATTTACACTAGTGAAACCTGAGTGTGAAGAGGGTATAACATGCTAAAATGGTAGCAATTTACACCCATTTTGCACTGGTGTAAATGACTGTGCAAGATGGAAGGCAATGAAGAACATGTGCTGGGAGCCTACACGTGCATGAAAGCTAGTTCCTTTCCGTATCACAGCTACACTCAAAAAAAAAAAAAAAAAAAAAAAGAAGAAAAAGAAATGGGAATCATACTTACCGAACTGACCATCACGCTTTATATACAGTTCAATTACACCATAGGCTATAGCGGTGGGAGCAGGAATCTCCAAGACCACATTAGAATCCTTCCTCACATTCCCATTTTCGCTCACTGAAACCTGAGGGACATATTCATCCACTGTTTATTTGATTCAACTACAGAGTAGCTGGCACACTAAGTGAAATTCAGGGCAACAATAAAAAATTAGATTAGGAAAAGAATTAGCTCCGTTCTCTGCTGTGCCCAAGTCAAGAGCACGTGTGACATTTGGGGTCTGTGAACATTTATGCCAGCAAAGCAATCTGTGCCTGAGCTCTGCTCTGTGGCAGCTGACTGTCAGGGAGACAACAGCAGCTCCTCAGCCTCCCAGCCCTGGCATGCACAGGGGGGAGCTTTCAGTTATGCTGCTGACATAAGACTCCCTCAGGAACATGACACCAGTGGAAAATTGGTCCTCGCTTTGCCATGCTGCTGCTCTGCCCTACCCTCCCATCCTGACCCCTCTCCCGCTTGCCCCCTCTCCCCTTTCCAACCAGGCAGCACAGCAGCTGGTAGAACAGGTCAGCAGAGCAACCTCTGCCAGCTTTATGTCAGTGGAAGTTCCTCCTAAAGCGAGGATTCAGCCATAGGTCTATAAACACGAGCTGGCGTATACTTTTATCCTGATGATTTTGTCTGTTTGTTAGGCAGTTATTTCAGAAGCACCTGAAGAAAACTGTCAAACAACTAGGATCCTAGCACTCTGGAGCTGGGTGATACTGCAAACATGGTTCCTGAATAGTCACTTGAATTTTTAAATGAACTGGTTTCAGCTGTGTTATGCCTCTTTAACGTTCAGCTTCTTTTAACATTTGTGAGATCTTACGTTATGCACATGAATGTTCACAGACACTGAATCACGTCAAGCGTATTCAGGGGAAACCAGGTTCTAGACTCAGACCAGAAGAGCCTGCACTCTCATCCAAGCAGGGAACGCTACTGCTCAATCACAATTAAACAATGCACCGCGTGCTTATGGAGAACTATTTGCAACTGATAGTCTTTAAAATATTGAAAAAAATTACTCAATATTTCAAAATAATGAATATATTAGAAGAAATGGATCTGTTTTCAGAAACTCCATATGGAGAAAAAGGGGCTAAATTAATTGTTCATTGCCAGTTATGTGCTTAGCTCTAGCAGTTAGAGAGGAAAGAGATCTATTAGATCAATTATTAAATCAAGAGCAGGATATCCAGTAATAATAGGATTTGTCCAAAATCAGATTGGGGGGGAAGGGGGGAGAGGACAAAACAGTGCAAATTTTTTCAATTATTGTTTTGTAATATCCAAACTCAGGTATGGAAGGAATCTAATGATGTTGAAGGAATATTTATGTTTTTGTTGGATTTATTTTGAACAAGATATTTCTAGAGATTCCATAACTGGGAGAACAGGAGTGTTGTGCATGCTGCACACGTTTTTGTGTTACCTTTACCACTTTTGTACTGAATCCCACCACGCTGCCAAATTTTTCTTCTGTCTGAATATGTTCAGATATCAAACACTTCTGAGTTGTTACTATCTTTTCTGTCAAGATACAGAGCACTTCATGTTTTCTTCCTAGCACTTGTTGCAGTAAATTATTGTTTAGATTTATTGTTCTGAAATAAAAACAGAGAGAGAGAATTAACAGCATAAACACTGCAGCTGAGAAAACAACATTCTTTTTAATTGTATGCCCAACAATCTTTGTAAGAAGGTTTTATCCTAAAGTATAAATGGTTTCAGTATGAGTATCCTCCTCAAATTATTATGTTCTCTTTTGTTATCTGGTAGCAGCAAGACTGTAATTATCTGTATAAAATAATTTAAATCCCACCATATTCAGTGAATTCTTGGTTCATCATTTCCAGCAAAAATGTCAGCTGAGGCAATTATTTATTTATTTTTATTTGCTTAAATAAAAGCCAGAGAACTTCAGACAAATTTAAGACTCTTGTGTGATTTGAAAACAAACTGATTTTCCAAACATAAGGACGGATCCTCAGCTAGTGGGTCAATTGTCATGGACTTCAATGGAGCTATGATAAATTACACCAGCTGAGAATCTGCCCCATTAGTTTCAGAGCCTGGTGCTGACTAGCATGCAAAGCCCCACTGAAGTCATTGCATCACAAACTGCAGTCCTTATTTTGGAATTAGCTATGGAGTACCAATAAAATAGTTATTTGTGATCCATACAATGGCATACCCTAAGGCAGTGAGACAGATGTCTTAGTCTACTATACTGGTCAATAATTGCAAACTACACACAAAAAATTACATTAAAAGAAACATATTAAAGTTGCACAGTCAGGCCCTCTAATGTTAGGAAATACCAGAATTAATTTGCTTTCCCAGCCTCCCAGTCCTAGCCTCCCTACACAACCAGACCCAGCACCCCTAATCCCTTCAGCTCCCAGTTCCAACAAACTCCTCCTCCCGATCTATTCCTTTTCATTCCCCACAGTCTGTTTTTTGCCCCCTCTGCATTTGAATCAGACAGCTTCCTCCTCCACACCACCTGGGTGCCAGCAGGGGTGAGGTATCATCGAGAGCACAGGAGGGACAGGCTCTCTGTTCCAGTATCCGACGTCATCCTGGCCCAGAGCAGCCATGGAAGGGGAAGTTCAGCTTTGCTTCTGTAGCTCTGGGCTGGACCACACTCCATCACTCTTTGGGGTTGGGGCACGCAGAGTCTGGTCAACACTAGTAGCTGCAAGAGGCTCAAGCAAGCTCAGTGAGAACAGAAAGTACCTATCTGAGGTTCCTAAAAGAGGTGCCATACCTTCTATTAAAAAAGACAGCTCGAGCAAGATAGCTAGAAGATTAAAGGATTGCTATCCTTGACAGGAGTTATTTAATCCTTTCTTCTCCTTTCTACCGTAAATGGGGTATTCAGAGTGGTTAAACTATAATTCCCAGAAAATACAATACAAAGACATATTCTGCCTCAGATTCATTTAAATGAAGATCTCTCTAGTTTTTTTTTTTTTTTTAATTTAAAAAGTTTAGATACCCCTGTTTCTGGAGCATCAAAAGTTATACAGACTACACAATGTCAGATGGAAGTCAGCTTGGTTCTTCATTTTCTTTAAAAAAAAAAAAAAAAAGAACAAAACCTTCAGACAATTTTTGATCTGTGTTATATTTAGAAACCTCTACCTGCTTCTACAAAAACAGTCATTCAGAAGGAGCTATCTAAAAAAACCTAACAATTAATTGTGCAGATGAGGAAAAATATATCAAAGCAATGTAATAATCATTATAACAATGCACACAAACATTCCTGAGATTTTTTGTGCGTGTATGGCAAAGCCTAGTTTTATATCTGAAAGGTAAGGAAGGCACTTGAGGTTAAGTAAAAATCCAAGAACTTTCAAATGATCACAAACACTGCTGTTGTTGGAAACTCACACTGATATGCAAAACTGAGCCTATTGAACAGCACATTAATTAACCAAAATTATACTTTCCATGTCATCATATGCTATAATTAATCTTTCTGCAGTGTCCAAAGGTGTGCTAGGCATCTTAAAGATATATAGCAGGATGGGTCCCTTCTCCAAAGAACTTGCAATAGACAACATAAGGACCAACAGGGCTGGGAAAAACTGGGATGCAGCACAAGAACATTTTCCCTGTGCTCTCTTGTGTTCATTCCACCTATTTTGTACCTGTTTTAGGTGATTATAAACTCACAAACTATTTTATCCAGTTATAGATAAAATAAAAGAGAATGTCAAAATATACAACCAGATTAATTTAATATCTGAAATAGTATTAACTCAAGAAGCACATCAAAACCTGCTTAAATTTTGTTAAAAATAATGGCCAAAACATCCTGCAGAATTCAATTTCATTTATTTCAATGGAGTTATTCCAGAAATTAATGTGGCCCAAACCTTCTTGTGCCCTTGACTCTGAAGTACAGCTAACCAAGTAAGAGTCCTATATCAAAACTGAAGCCTCATATTCTCAGGTCCCAGTTCCCACTGACTTCAACAGAACAGGCACTAAATGCTTTCCTGAATACGGTCCCCATACATTAGGCCTTCCTCTGGTTCCTTCTGACTTGAATGTGAACAGGACTATAAAAACATATATATAATAGCAACTATTAATCTTGAAATAAGACTCTTAAGGATGACACAGTAACTGTTTTCCCACAGAGACACATCACCCAGTTTATTTTCAAATGGCTGTAATAGAAACATCTTAGCCCCCAATCCTGCATTGTGATCTGCATGGGCAGATTGCTGAAGTCACTGGGACGCAGCCAACTGCTCACATGAATTACAGTGCAGGGCTGGAGCCATAGAGCACTGTGCTATTTGGATGAAAGAAACAGAAATCTAAACCAAACATTTAATGTATCTCATCAGATGAGTAAATGAATAGCCACCTTATCTTAATTATCTTC
This sequence comes from Mesoclemmys tuberculata, assembly GCA_007922155.1. Lineage (NCBI taxonomy): Eukaryota > Metazoa > Chordata > Testudines > Chelidae > Mesoclemmys > Mesoclemmys tuberculata. The sequence goes on from ML675603.1 coordinate 54,511,093, forward strand.
AGAAATAGTTTTCAAGGACACAATATAACAAGGCAAAGGTTCAGCAACGAAAGCCAGGTTTTATGTATCGAGGGGCAGTGTCCATCATGCATCAGAGAATTCCAATGACTAAGACACCTAGAGTACAAGGCTAAGGTAGAACTATGAGCATAGATATCATGAGATGCAGGAAGGGCTAGATTAAATGACTAAAGGATGTATACAAATGAAATTGCAGTTTTTATTTCACAAGTCATATTTTAATGCTCTAATTTATGGTATGCCACATAATCACTCTTCTAATCTCTTTCACATTCTATTTTCCATGCATCATCATTCATCTGGGTTAACTTCCTGTTACTCTATTGCATTCCTCTCAAACTCTTTAAAGGTGATCTGAAATGCTTTTCAAAGTAAACATAAAAACACCTTTGAGATGCTGGATATTTCAAATCACAGATACAACACACATACAGAATTAAAAGTAAACATAAATTAAAAGATTAAGTGAAAGTTTTTATAACTCAGTGAAGTTCTATGGCAATGAGTTACATGATTCGATTCTGCATTATATAATAAAAACTTCCTTTTATCAATTTTATACTTATTTGGCCTGATCCTGCCCCCAATAAAATCCAACAGCAAAACTCTCATTGACTTACAATGGCAGAAGGATCATGCCCACTGTCTTTCAATTTTATCAGATGGTCTCCTCTGCTATTCTTACCCCCTTCTTATCATACAAGGAGTCCAGAGTGCTCTCTCTCTCCTGCAGAACAGAGGCAGCAATGAGACAGAGAGAAGCCTATAGAAGGAACAACAGGCACACAACAGGCAGCTACAAATTGCCCGGCATCGGGCACCACAGCAACTCCTTAGCAGTTAAAGAATCACAAGTCTAGAGAAACAAACGTAGAACCACCAGCCGAGTGGCCTCCTCGCCATGCAATGCTCCCTGCGCTCAGAGTTCCCCCAGCAGGGCTAGGACCACTCTTTCATCCAATCCTATCTAGATTTTCCAGAGCAACAGGATGAAAGGCCCAATCCTGCAATCTCTTTATGCAGTGTACTCAACTATTGGCTGGGAGCACTGAACACAGCTGGACTGCAACGTTGGGCCTTTAGTCTCGGCAACATCTTGTCTTCTGGTCCCCATATCTCCACTCACCATTTTAAAATCACCCACACTACTGAAGAGCTGTGAACATGTGAACAAACTACAACTCATTCTCCGAGCTATACCAATCACAAATGGATGCTAGCTAGCCCCCAAAAGAAACATAATACAACAATGTTATAAAACACCTCTCTCTGACCTACTCAACAGAAATGTGCTAGTCAATTCATTCTTCTCCATCGCACTTATAAACACAATAGCCTATTTCTTCTATCCAAATATTGCCTACCGCCTTACAATGTCAACTCTTTCAATAGTTTATTCCTTCTCAGAACAAAAGTCTGTAGACTGGTCTCAAAACAGCAGAGAATGCCAGTCTAATCCGCTGTCACATTCCACCAAACAGTTCCATATTATTTCTTTTATTAATCCATTTTAAATACCCATTTTCTGACTGATTTCTTACAGTCACACTAGACCACAATACCTACTATAATCTCCTTAACTACAGTATTTCATAGTTCCCCTACAGAGGCCCTAGGCAATTACTCTATGCCATATTCTGACTGGCGACATTTTATGAGTTTACATAAGTGATGTAATACTACAGACTGAAATCTACATTGAAAAGGTAACTGGTACGGGTATCTCACCAGACTCAAAATATTTCAAAAGTGCTCAAAAATGCGTTAGGAGTTTTAAAGAACAAATACAAAGACACGTTCCTGCATTGATGAGATTACAAATTAACTTCATGCGTTATTTGACAAGTGACAGGAACAGACAAAGGGAAGGGGGTGGGGGAGGCAGGACAAGATTAACAGCAATAAACTCTCACCATGTACATTTTATTGATTCAATATATATTATCTGGCTAATTAACTCACTGCATAAGAATTAATTTGAATTTTAAGGTAGAATATACCAGAACAAACTTCAATATGGTCCAGTTCTATTCGATATCTTCATCAATGATTTAGATAATAGCATAGAGAGTACATGTATAAAGTTTGTGGATGATACCAAGTTGTGTGGAGTTGCAAGTTCTGTGGAGGATAGGATTAAAATTCAAAATGATTTGAACAAACTGGAGAAATGGTCTGAAGTAAACATGATGACATCCAATAAGGACAAATGCAAAGTACTCCACTTAAGAAAGAACAAGCAATTGCTCATACACAAAATGGGAAATGACTGCCTAGAAAGGAGTACTGAAGAAAGGGATCTGGGGGTCATCGTGGATTACCAGCTAAATATGAGTCCACAGCATCACAGTGTTGCAAAAAAATAAAACATCATTCTGGGATGTATGAGTAGGAGTGTTGTAAGCAAGACATGAGAAGTAATTCTGCTCTATTCTGCACTAATTGGGCCTCAACTGGAATTGTGTCCAGTTCTGAGCACCACATTTGAGGAAAGATGTAGACAAACTGGAGAAAGTGCAGAGGAGAGCAATAAAAATGACTAAAGGTCAAGAAAACATGACCTGTGAGGAATGATGGGAAAAAATGGATTTGTTTAGTCCGGAGAGAAGACTGAGGGGGGACATGGTAACAGTTTTCAAGTGCATAAAAAGGTATGAGGAGGGTGAAACCTTGTTCTTGGTAACTTCTGGGATTAGGACAAGAAGCAAGGGGATCAAATTGCAGCATAGGATCTTTAGGTAGACATTAGAAAAAACTTCCTAGCTATCAGAGTAGTTAAGCAGTGGAACAAATTGCCTAGGGAGGTTGTCGAATCTCTGTCATAAGAGGTTTTAAGAGCAGGTTAGACAAAACACCTGACAGGAATGGTCTAGCTATTACTTAGTCTTGCCTTGGGTGCAGGGGACCGGATTAGATGACCTTTTGAATTCCCTACCAGTCCTACACCTCTATGATAAGATAAAACAAAACACCACAACAATTAGGCTTGAGCTTATTTTCTAACAAAATTGATTGTATAGTATTAGAGCCTCATTTATTCACTCTAAGCAGCTGCAAGACAGTGAATTACTGCATTTTGTAAATTAGCAACTTAGTTCAGCAAACACAGCAAAAAAGAGAAAGGATAATATATCACAAAATGTGGTTTGTTCATATATTTGACAGGAGTGTTTTAATTTTAATTACGGTACTTTTGATACTTCATATTATGTTAACAGATGTTGGGTGGCGTATTTTGTAAAAGTAATGAAATTTTAGTTATGCAAGACCTGACATCACATCATTCAGCTGTTACATTTTGCTAAAGAGGGGATACACCATTGGGTTTGTATTTTAATTATGAGCTTTACTAGGGTTCTCCTGTAGAAGGTACATATAAATGGAGGGAGGCTGATTTTATTACATGTGGCACAGTATCACATTCTGAATGTTGAGAACAAAATTACTTTTTTTAAGAATCTATCTTACTGGCTTTTGATTTTTTACTTTATTTAAACTTTTGAATTACATCACAATTGAAGTATTGCAAAACGAGCACTGCATTTTTGCAAGGAAACATGATTAGGATATACCTAAAAATGAGGAACAGAACTACAGAACTAGCAAATCTGGATAACAGTCATTTCATTAGGCAAAAATCAAACAACCCCTTGATAATATTATTGCTTAAAATCAAACCCTCAGTTTCAAGGCCACTAGATGTTTCTTAATGTTAACACATAATGTTCTATGAGCAAGATGATTGAGAGGTATGGGAGGGAAGATGAGGAGGTGGGAATTGTGGCACATCATGAAACAACTAAGACACAAATACAGGAAATTTCAATTTTAAGGAACTGCCTCAACCTCAGTATGGTACATTCTAAGGGCCACACTGCTTATGACCAGGGGCACACAAAAATTGGAAATTATTCTTGTTCTGTAATCTCCCAGTTCCTACTGAAGCTAGGACGAGTTGGAATATTGGCCATATATTTTGAATCATAAGCATTAATAAGTTGTGAAGGGTCATTTCTGGAGAAAATGAGCCAGATGCTTGGGTGTGATGCAGGTATATTGTGATGGCATACTTCCAGCATAAAATCTGCATAAACAATCCAGTCAGACTCATATACAGAGCATATTACCTTCAGAAAATTAAGGGCCTCACTAATTGGTTTCTGAGTCTAACAAACCAAGGATTCTGCAGACCCATGTGTTCCCACACCTCAGAAGCCTATATATATATATATTACTAAATTAGGTCTTAAATTAATTTAATACACTACATTTACAAACATGAAGCATATCTATGTGATCTTAATTTTCATTTTAGATACTCACAGATCGATGTATACTTTATGACCATCCCAAGTGGAATAAAGATAATGCTTGTAAATGCAATTTAATTACGGTGAAGATTGCGAGCTCACAGATATTGGATTAACTTCAATAAATTTCCATTTGCTATGGGAGAGTTGCCTGTTCTAATGAAGCAGCTAACTAGCAATACAAAATTCAGACACTTAACTCATCTTTGCCAGGGGATATATTTTTTGCCCTTACTGTAAGGCATGATCTAGTGTAACACTGTCCTGATGACTACTCTAAACCTAAACTGAAATTATTTTTCTTTGTACTTTATATAATCTCCTTTTTAATCATGGCACACACATTTACCATGATATTTATGTTTTTAATCAGGAGATTTACTAAGAAAGTAACAAGGTGCCTTTCAATAGAACAAGTTTGATGACTGTTTGTAAAGGCTCATAACAAGAAGAACAGCAGGCAATTGTTACTGTGAGAAATTGATTACTTTTAGAACATCTGTTTAATGGAAATTTACATGGCACTGGACAACTATCATGCAGCTGGTGAAAAAAAATTTAATTCTTGCATCTCATTTCTACACCTGCCACCCCTCATTATCTTCATCAGAGTATTAGTAAGGCTTGTTAAAAAGTACGTTGCATTGAATCTGATAGATTAAGGGCTTGAACCTGCCATATGCTGAGTACCCTCAACTCCTATATGATTCATGCCCCAATTCTTCAAGACAGAGTGCACAGAAGACTCCAACTGAAGTCAGTTGGGTTGCATGAAGGGGTCTGTTATTGTAGGATTAGGCCTTTATATGGGATTTAGGGGCACAAAGTGATCGGCAGGTAGTGTTTGGTACCTTATAGAGAAAAACAGCCAGGGGCTCTATTCAGGTTATAACTGATTATCTGCATTAGTGATAGGTAAGTGCTGTAAAATATTTATGATTATTAATTTAATTTTTAAATGAGCAAAAATGTCAATGCAAATTTCTCTTTTGTATTTCACTCCTGTTAAATGTGTACAGTCAAGTTTTGCTAGTGTGAACACTTTCAGAGAATGGATTTTAAAGCTTGCTTACTAGAATACTGGGTATTTAAAGTTTGGTACCCATAAGCATTTGCATTAGAAACCTGGCAAAGAAAATCCTCAAAAGTTCTAGCTTGTAAACAACCAATATACATTAAAAGCAAGGTATTCTTACTGGACCCATCAAAACTTGCACAAAATAAATCCAAGAAGCTGCCTGATTCTATCCCATATCGTTAGTTCCCCTTTTCCTCTCCCATTGGTCATTACCCCCCACTGGTTACAACTAGTCCAAACTCAGGCTCCAATCCTGCACCAAGAACCAAGCAAGAAGATCCCTGTATCCACACGGAGGATTTGACCCAAAGTTCAACATGTTAATTCAATGTAAAAATAAGCCACTTGAAGATATTTTTAGAATGTTCATTATTCCTTTTTAAACTTTATGTGGATGACAAAATTAAAACTCACACCTTCCCTTGATGTCTTTCATAAGCTGCTGCAAGTCAGCTTCCTGCTTTCTTAGATGCCCAAATGAAGATTGGCTTTCTACAAAGCCTTTTCCTCCAGCACCCAAGTTGATCTTTCCAAATGAAGTTTCAATGCTTCCTGTGACAAAGTCTTCAAACTTCCCCTCGTATTTGACAAAGTCAGACTCAAGAACAACTTGAAAAAGAAAACAAACAAAACAAAACAAACAAGACTAATTCAGACTTGAAAACAATAGATTCTGAAACAGTAGCAGGATGTGATTAAAACAGAAGCTTGAGGAAAATATGAACAGGTAAATAAAGTCACATTGAAAAGTTAACTGGCCTATAGCCCTTTCTTTTGTTTGTTCTATCTTTTCCCCAATTGACTATACTGTTTTTCCTTTTGGCATTTTAAGGAAATGTATGATGATTACAGTCCTGAGTTCAAATCCTATGAGAGGTTTATAAAAATACCACATAGATTTTTTCCCTGCCATTATAGAATTAATATACAGCTGAATTACCTACGTTTTCAGTTTTCTATTTTCCATTATCTTGGTTTGTCTCATCATGGGCCTGATCCAAAGCCCACTGAAGCAAATGGAAAGGCTCCTATTGATTTAAATGGACTTTGAATCATAACACACTCTAGGCACAGAATTCAAACTTGGGAACTGTTATGTTCCAGTTATAAACATGAAACAGTCCTCACTCCAGATTACTTATTTATGTTGAACAGTTATTTCTGACTAGAGATACTGGCCTTGTCTATGCTATTAGCTTTTCTAATGCTGGTTTTGTAGTGGTGCAAATCAATGGAGGGAGCAACTAGGGGAAACATGAGTACAGACAGGGAGCAGGCACTTTTACCACTCCATGCAGGAGGAGACACGACATGAGGATAAAAATGCCGGAGTCGTGTTTACACAAGCACTTCCATTATTGCCACCACCAGCAGATTTTCACTGGTGCACATTAGCATAAACCAGTATAACTAAGATCAGAATCAGGTCCAGAGTCCTTCGCTTGCTGGTCACTGGTTCAAATCTAGGGTCAGTCAGCAGTAACCAAATGTCTACAGTTCTGGAAGAGGCACCAAGGAATAAACAGGCAGGAAGACTGAGCTGTATTCAGCTAGAGTTGGACTTTCCAAATCAGGGTTAATAAATATTGGTGGGGGTCTATGGGAAAGCTGGCATTTCTGCTAGCTGCGCTATTTCCTTTTTGGGGATCAGTATAAAACCTTGTTCTCCATGGCAGCTAATTAAGCTGAAACAATATATTCAAAAAATGCATGAAAAGCTCAGTCAGCCGTCAAGACTGATTTGCCCCAAATTCATCATTTTCCCAGGACTTGAGGATTGTGAGACGTATCTCACATCACCTGTGGAGGGGCAAGGGACAACTGCTGAGCATATCACAGTGCACTTCAACCCGGACTGCACTATGATTATGCGGTATTATCACACACTAGAGCCTAACAGCTACTCTGAAAGAGGTCTTCAGAATATCAAGCCATAACATATCATTTAATAACACTGTCATTTGGCGTCTCCAGCATTCAATCACGTTACTCTCACTGGACAAGACATTTCACTTTTTTAACTAACATTTCATTAGTAATCTTATTAGCTAAATGACAAATCAAGTACAGAAAAGATCAAGCCATCTCATTTCTAAAGTGCTGAATATTTCAGAGCCAAAAGAAATCCTGCAGTAACATGTTGTAAGAACCTTCTTTAATAATGGTTAGAACAGACTATACTTTACATTTTTCTTATTTACTGTAGAAAAGTACATACAAGTATAGTTTTACCTGGTTTTATAGGTTTGTCTTCAGTAAGCACATCACTCAGTGAGACTGTCAAGAAATGGTACTTTGGTTTCTGCCAGCACCAGAATTTCTTCTTCTTTGTTAATAAGCTCAGAAGCTGTAATTTGTCAGAGTCATTCAAACGGGATACGGGGATCAAATCACCCCCGCAGTCAGTTTCTCTCACAAAATTCTTTGTTGCTTTTGCAAACATCTTGTGGAATCATATAGTATCTGAAAGAACAAATCCCCTTTAAAAATACAATCAGAAAGTATCAATGCTTAGGTTTCCCCTTTAAAGAAGCTTAGGGTTTGAGAGAGTTAACCTAGGACTTTCAGTATTAATCTCTCTTCTCATTTATCTCTCTCTACCCAAATCAGTGTATTTCACTAAGATTTTTCTAAAAGTGAAACTAACCAACCATATAGAGAAAACAGTGAAAATGACTACATATAAAGTAGTCAAACGCAAAAAGTTAATAAACTGAGGAAAATATTTTTTCCAATCTGTTTTTGTACTCCTGTGTTACTTGCACCAAACAGTTAAGTGAAATATTTTCAGAATGAAATATGATTTTTAACTTGACAGTTTTATTTTAAAACGCACAGATAACTCTGAAAAGTTCAAGCTAAAATGTAAAACATCTTCTTTTTCTTTGAAGCTGCATATTCTCACTTTCTTCATTAATTATCTGTTCCACACAGATATTAGATTTATGAATTAGAGATGCAGACCAGGATAGGGGAGGACAGACTTCAAAGCAAGGACAAACAATACAGTAAGAATTGGTGAACATTGACCGAAAAGAGAGAAGAAAAATACAGGGGGCTGGGCATAGAGCTCATGTTTCATTTTAAACTGAGGGGAAGAAGAAAATATTTTTACAGATAGAAACTTGCCCTTCTGTTAACTCTCCCAGAACTCCATTTCAGATAATACTTCACACAATGTTAACTGACTGATGTTTAGGTATTTTCTCATGAGACCCCTGTGGCCCATTCTTGATTCTACATCTAAGCAAGGTTAGTAAAGGATATTTCCTGACTATACAAAAAAGGGAAGGAATTTTAACAATGTTATAAAGTCAAAGATGCACAACTTTTTACCTAAAGGTCTCTCAGCACTTTCATTGTAAGTTGCTATTGCAATGTACTTGGGATACAGTCCAACACCCAATAAATGGTAATACTTCCACTGACTTCAGTAGCTGATGGATCAGTTCTTTAAAAGAATCTATCCAAATTTAATACTTTCTAAAACTTCCCCTTGCACCTCTCATTTTAGGCTCAATGAACATTAAAAAATGGCATGCATATATACAAGTATGGAATACATTTTCAGAGCATCTTAAAGAGACATTCGTTCAGCTCCATTTGGAGGGAAAGAACCTCAACAACAAAAGACAGGGTTTTCCCCATGCACTTCCACTATGGTGAAGCTGACGTCTAGAACTAACCTCACAAATTATTTGTAGTGGAGGAGGAATACCAGAGAAATTCTCACTCCCTGCTAAAATATGTTTCCTGTTTCTAAAACTCATCATAAAGGAACATATTCTTCTCCACTATCAGTACACACAAAAACTCCTGTAATTTGCATATCTTTTTGCTCATTATGCTGAAATGGGGTCAGTCAAGTCTGCCTGGGCAGATCCTTCTGCATATGAAGAGGTCCACAGACTTCAAGGAGGCTCATGCAGAAAGGAGGTCCCTCACCCACAGAGATACAATTGCAGAAATGGGTCCTAAAAAAATGATCCATCATTTACTTTGGTCTACAGCAGTTTTATCCTCTAGGAATTTCAGAAGTCTCTAGATTAACTTGAATCTCAGTGGAAGAATCTATAACAACTTTCTGTTAAGGTTAGTTTCTGCTGCATGAAGGAGTTACCTTGTTTTTTCACTTCAAATTTTAAACCTATTGCTCATAGAAATATCATTGTATCTTTGAACTTGACTCCTTAGAAGCCAACTAATCTTACACATCCTCTTCACAGATCTTCATTCAGATAGAATTGTTTCAAAGGGACATGTCTAGTCTCAGTGGTAAAACAGTGCTGTACCTGAGTTTCCTAAAAACAGTCAGGTGGGGAGGAGGGTTGGAAGGGAAGAGAGAGAGAGTTTAAGTGTTAAGAAGACATTATCTTTGAATTTTCTTGCTTTGGAGCTTTATCTTAGACCAAGGCTTGGATTGATAGAACTAGAGGGAAAGCTATTCCCCTTGTCTAAATGAAACAAATTATTGTAGCCTGACCAAAGAAACCAGCAGAGAAGAGGAGGGGGTGTTTTGCTTGCTTAACTGGAAAGTTGACTTAAGTCTTTAAAATGAATTTACATGTGGGATGGGGAGGGGACAGTATGTAATAAGAACATCACTAAAAGATGCAGAGGAAAAACACGTCAACTATACTCAGGTTTCCCCATGATGGAAACTTTATTATTCTTTGGACAGAAATTGTCCTTTTCTTTTGCATTTGTGCAGTGCTGATCACAATGGGGTTCTGGTGCATGACTGGGGCTCATAGGTGCCACAACAGCACAAATAAATAAAACAATCTAGTTAAATAAACATCTCTCAGTGCTTCATAATATCTGTATACATTTACTGCAACCCCATAACTATATATTTAGGAACATTGCCCCAGTAATCAGTATTTAGGAATATTAATTCTACAGGAACATTTTACAAGGGGCAAAGAGGGTTGTGAAAATGAGTACATTTTATTCTGAGCAGCAAAACAGGATGTTTCATGCAGTTACCCAGTATTTCCCATTTTTCTGTATATTAAAATGTAATTTTAAAAAAATCAGTTTTGACTAAAGACAAAATTGCCCAAATCCTTGGGCAGCGCATGGAGGAAGGCTGATGTGGAAGATGAGAGCAATACGACAGAATGTTAGCACACTGATTATAAATTCAAGTTGTAAGTAAATACTTACAGGACGGTCCTTATGGACCAAACAAGTCTGAACAGCAGCTTGACAGCTGAAAGAACTGTTAGACTTTATATTTAGTGAAGAAACGGAAGCAGAGGAGATATCCTCTGAATTCTAATGGGACCTGAATATATACTGAATTAAAGTGAGAGACATGTAAAGACAGTAGGTAGCAACAAGTAGCATGTACATTTTATTACCCTTTGGCTATTTGTCAGTATATCTTATGTTGCTCAGGGGTGTGAACCCCTCCAAGCAACATAAATTACACCGATAGAAGTGCCAGCGTGGACAACACTATGCTCGTGGGAGACCATCTTCCACCGACATAATTAAACCACCCTCAATGTCAACAGGAGAGCTCGCTCCCATTGGCATAGAGTGGCTACAGAGAAGATCTTACAATGGTGCAGCTGCATTGGTATGGCTATGTTGCTGTAAACTGTAATGTAGATACAGGCTTTTATAGCAAAATTTGGAACTTATTTTCATCACCTTATTTTTCTGGATGACTTAAATTTTAAAAAAAAAGTCATAAAAACAAATCCCCAAGGGTTAGTGTAGGAATTATTTTGGGGGAAGTTCTATGGCCAGTGTTATACAGGTCAGCCTAGATTACCACATTGGTCCCTTCAGGCCTTAGAAAAAAATTATGCAGTTAAATGCAGTCCTAAAAGGAGTTAATTTCCAGCCCTCCTCCCTGCAAACACATATACATTATTTTGAACTGAAAAGATTATTGTTTCCAATCCTGGTGAACTACAGCCTTTGCCTCTAAGGGCTTGTCTGCAAAGTTGTACTGCTTTCACTAAAGCAGCATAATTAAAGCAGTAAAAAACCCTAGCATGGACATAGTTACACTGGCATAAAAGAGCTTATGCCAGTATAAAAGAGCTTTATGGTCAGGGGAATAAGTGGTGTAACTCATCTCTATAACTATTTCATTTAAAAAAAGCTCACACCTCTAACCACAAGCTATAGGTAGGCCTTAGGGTTTGTCTGCACATCAGATTGCAGTGGTTTCACCCTTGTGTGTAGTAGGAGCTGATTTTTGATTTTGCTGGGGGTACCCTACCCTCTTCCCCCCAAGACCCAGCCCCAATGAGGCCCCACCCCTGTGGCCATTCTCTGCCCCCTCTCCCTAGACTCCCTCTCCTGAGCACCTCCCACCTGCTGCTCACTCCCTTCTGCCCCTCCAAACTAAGGGCCAGGTGTGTGTTTGGGGTGGGGCTGCCCGTTTTGGGGGGAGGCTCTTTTCAGCATATTTATACACTTCTTCCATATTCTAGTTACCCAATGTGTGTCTACCATCCGTATCTTAACGACGTAATCATTATTAAAGTACTAATGAACTACATGTTTTACCACGACTCAGAGTTACCTCTACGAGTAAGTGCTCCAACGTTTGGACTGCCAAGGCTGCACAGGACTCTTGGTCTAAGAACTCTTTTCAGTGGAGACCGGCCTTTTAAAACAGATTTTGGAATTTTCCCCTATAGTTTCATAACTGCGTTACTTTAAAACACACAAGGCATGGGAGCTGGCGCTAAGGGCGCTGAGCCAGCTACAGCCCTTGGGGAAAGCAGCTGAGGGCAGCACGCCCACTCATCACCCAGCGGGTGCAGAGCACCCATGATTTCCCCCCCAGGGGCTGCCTTAGCCCCCCCGCCTCCATGGAGTTGGTGCCCCAAAGTGGAGGAGGGGCTTAGCCCAGCCCGACACGAGCCCGCTGGCAACCGCCCGCCAGAGCATCCAGACACGACGGAACGCCCGGCTCGACGCAGCAGCCGCGCTGGAGACAGACCCCCGCCGCGAGAGGGAGCGGGGCGCCGCGTGCCCAGCCTAGCCCGCCGCCCCGCGGGGCTCGCTGCCACGCAAAGGGGGAGGGCGCGCGCGCGGGGCGGCCACCAAGGCCGCGCGGGGGGGGGGCTTTGCGGCGCCTTCGGAGGACGCGGGGCCGGCATCTCTGGCTCCCGCCGCCGCGCGCCCGCCTGGTACTCACCGCCCCGCCCGGCCCGGCTCGCCCCGCCGCCGCAGGCCTGAGGGAGTGATGGCGCCGCCCGCCGAGCCCCCGCGCTCGCTCCGGCCCGCTCAATGGCCGTGCCGCCCACCACAGCCCCACCGGTGAGCTGAGCGTGCCGGGCCTCGGCAGCGGGGGCTGGGAAGAAGGCGTGACTGGATGGCGGGGGAGGGTTGTCCGCTGCCCGCACCCGCGGCTGGGGTCGGCTCCCTGCCCGCGGCTGAAACAGGCTGAGCAGCCTCTGCAGAAGAGGCAGAAACCGCCCTTCCCAGAGTGGTTTTCTCCGGGCACAGCGGCTGCTGGAGAACGGGGGCATGAAGCCTTGTACGTCCAGAGCGAATGTGAGCGCGCAGACCCTGAGCCACCACTGCCCGCCGGGTTCTGGGGCAGCAGTGCCTAGGCAAGTGCCTAAGCGTGGCACCCCTGGGCAGCGGGGGCAGGGACGTTCCGCAGAGGAGCCGAGAAAGAGCCAGGGCAGCAGTTCCAGGCGATCATCAAGGCCCTAATCCAGTAAACATGGGCATGTGAAACTTTTTTACTGTGGTAACCCCTAAAGTTACACAGGGGAAGAAGTGTTTGCAGATTTGGGGCTCAGGCCGGCGCTGGAAATCACACCAGTTTACAACAGAGCTTCAGAGTTACAAACATTTTGGCAAAGCGGTTTTTGTTCCTGACTGAAACGTTCATAACCCAACAAAACGTCATGCTGGTTCTTGCAAATGTTTAAAACTGAACATTGACTTAATACAGCTTTGAAACTTTACTATGCAGAAGAAAAATGTTTCATTTACATTGAGATGATTAAAAGTAACAAGCACAGAAACCATTCATAATCTTGTCAATTTTTTTAAAACTTTCCCTTTTTTTTAGTACTTACATTTAACACAGTACTGTACTGAATTTACTTTTTTTTTTGTCTCTGCTTCTGCCTGTTTGCATGTTTCTGATTCCAAATTAGGTGTGTGGCTGACTGGTCACTTTGTAACTCTGGTATTTGTAACTGAGATTTTACCTACAATTCTCAAGCCTGTGAAAAATTTCACACCCTGTGTGACAAAGTTAAATTGACCTAACCACTCACTGTAGATGCATCTAGGGCAACCAACTAATTCTTCCATTGACCTGGCTACTGTCTCTTGCAGAGGTACATTAACTACCTGGATGGGAAAACCCTTTCCATTGATGCAGGGAGCATCTACACCAGTGTTTCTCAACCTTTTAAGCAGCAAGTACCCCCTAATTTCTGAAAATTTTAATAAGTACCCCAACACTCAATATTCCACTCTGAGAAATACAATATTTTCCCCCTTTATCGCTGGACAACTGTATTTCTCGTAAAGCAAGAGAGTTCTGAGTTCTGCTGTGCTGTGTAGCTGTGGTAGATCACAAAATCCCCTGCTGTTTCTCCCCTCTTTTCTCCTCCCCTTCCTCCATATAATAGCAAAGGTCAACGCCAGCCAATCACTATGGCTTGATGGCAGGGTCATGTGATGTTCTCCTCACACAGGTGGGAACTTGTGAGGTATAAGCAGGCACTAGCAGCCCACCAGAGGGGATAGCAGCACTCCCCATGGCCGTCCCTATGGGGCTGTGGGCTTGAGGCAAATCACACTGTGTGGGTCCCGCTTAACATTTTTATACTGGTAAAATATGGGGCTGTCACATTTGTCAATTTCACAGCTCAACTAGACAAGCAAGCCTGCTGGTAGAGGCTGGCTTCAGGACTGCCAAGCTGCTGTGCTCTCCGCCTGGCTTTCTGGGCACCGGGCTTTGAGCCAGGGAGGGGAGCTACTAGCTGAGCAAGTTGCAGGCGGCTGCTGCCTGGCTGCCAGCATGGGACGTAGGCAACTGCCACCTGCTCTGAGGTGGGGCAGAGGAGGCTTCCGTGCAGGCTGGGACCCAAGGATGCGGACAGGCGGCAGGCAGCTGCTGCCCATCTTCAAGCCAGGGCACGGAAGGCAACTTGGCTCAGAGCCGGGGTGCGGGTGGCATCCAGCCAGGTGCGAGCCCAGCTCTCAGGGCCCAGGAGGCTTCTGTCGGGCTCCCACCTGGGATCTGGGACTGGGCAGGATGCGGGCAGCTGGAGCCTGGCTTCCCAAAAAGTCAGCGGCTGCTGTCCAGTGTCCCAAAAACTTGGTGGCTGCCACCCCGCTTCCCAGCTCTGCGGTGGCTGCTGTCTACCTCCAAGCTCGGAGGTGGGACCAGACGGGAAGCCGGCAGCTGCTGCCGGCCTCCCTTCACTGGGTTTTTCACTGCGTACCTGCCTGTGTCTCAGGTAGCCCCAGGGGACACGTACCACAGGTTAAGAAATTATGGTCTACACTACAGTGCTACAGGGACACAGCTGCAGCTATATCTGTGCTGCTGTAGTGTAGACATGGCCAAGTACAAGACTAAGGATAATAAGTAGAGACAACAAATAGATGAGGGGAAAACTCAAATCTGTTTGTCAGTATTCAGATCTGAGACTGCTTCACATTTTGCTTTCACACAAGTGGACACTAAGCTACATCTGACAACTCCTCCCCATTTTCCAGCAGCTTTGTTTATTATTTTCATTCCCTTTCCATTCAGGAAACAATGTAACTCTAACAGAAATTAACATTATAGGTGCTTCACCAAATTAAAAAAAAGTCATGTTAACATAAGTCATTAAACACACACACAAAATGTAATGTTTTGCCCTTATGTAGTGCTTTTTATCTGTAGATCTCAATGTTCCTTAATAAGGAGGGTAAACATCACTATCTACCTAGTATAGATAATTGTGCGGATAACTGAGGACTAGAATTGTCTCTGCGGGCTTTATCTTCTCTGACACAAGGCGGTGTTTTTACAACAAGATAATTACTATCTCATTCTAAAATCCTAAGTGAAGACAAGGCATGTGTAGGTGTGTTTTTATTTAGGGATAACTAATGTGGATGAGCTATCCCAATGTAAAACCTAAGTGGAGACCAGGCACTTCAGTTTTATGCTGAGGCACCAGAGGCAACTGTCAGCCAAAGGCAGACTGTGTAGTACTGACCTCACCTAAGTACCTCCCTGATAAACACTACAGGAGTCTGGTCTCCACTTAAGATTTTAGAGGGAGATAACTATTCCGTGTCAGTTATTTTGCTGTAAAAACAAACAAACAAAACCAATCCCTACCACCACCTTTGTATTATCATCAGTGAAAACAAAGCCTAAGTCACCTATTCAATTCTGGCTCAGATCACTAGTCTGCTGGAGGTTCAATGGCCTATATTAAATGAGTTGGGTGGTGTCAGCCCAGTTCTTTAGGTTGTCTACAACTCAGTTGCATCGCAATTGACACTTGTGTTGTCAATTAGCAGAGTCCAAGGACTGAATGACTCCTGGGGACTGAATTACCCTCCTATTCTGAGATGTAATCCTTCCATAAATTTAACATGGTGGAGGCATGTTTTGTCAGGCTGGGTTGGGGAAGCCTGCTCTGCTACTCTCTTTGCGTGTTCAGTCTCCAGTGCAATCCAGCTGATGCCTTTCATAAGAATTAAGAGAAACATTCATTTCCTGACATAAATTTAGGTCCAATCTTCAATCTAGCCCCAAATCTGGAGTCACAGGATATAAAAACAAGATGCAAGTAAATAAAAAACCATATAAAATGGAGTGGGGGAAGGGGGGGATTTATGAAATACAAATAATTTCATAATGTATGACACCATACACATATGCTTATAAGATCTTTGAATGTAACTCTGCTCTGGGCTCCTAACTTTGCTCTTAAAAACATCAAAGGGCTGGTTCAAAAGAAGTACATTTGGCTCTTATACCCGTTTGCAGGAACAGAGGAAAATGTCACAGCACTAGCTGTTAATAGACCCAAGATTAGGAACAAAAAGAAGCTCTAAATCAGATGACCTTAAATTAAAATTTAATTATTGATTCTTTAAGAGTATTAATAAGGGCTATTAAGGGATGGAGTGACATTGAAATGCATAAGAGAAGCTGGGGCATCTGGTAGGAATGAAAAACTAGTAATATGCCTGCTTTAAAAAAAAAGGACTAAGTATTACACTTTACCTTAATCCCTGGTAAAGTGTAATACTTTGCCTTTTTTTCTTTTTTTTTTAAACCAGGCATATTACTAGTTTTTCATTCCTACTAGATGCCTCGGTTTCTCCTATGCATTTCAATGCGGTTTAGATCTGTCACTTCATCCCTTAATAGCCCTCATTAATACCCTTAACGAATCAATAATAATTACTATTTTTCTCTCTCTGTGGTTCCACCTAGCTAAAGGCGTCTCAAGAAATAGCAAAAACGTAACTAAATAAAAAATGTTAAGTTACAAAACAAAAGCTAATGACAAACTTTTGTGTAAAGGTCACATGGCCGAATAATATAAAAACGGAGACAGAAAAAACAAAAATCCCTACCCTAGCCCGCCCCCTAGCGTACAGTTTAATCCTGCGGGAGGCTGAGTACTCACAATTTTCTCTGACTTCAGAGCAAGTGTACAGCTGCTCTCAGAATCAGGCCGCAGTAACAGAATCACCAACTCTGGTGGGTGACAATAAGAAAAAATTACCCATGAATTTTAAGTCTTGTCAGCTAGCTTGGGGTGTTTCTTATCAAAAGTCAGGAGTTCTACTGAACAAATGAAATCCTCTTCACTCCCCTAGTGATATTTCCATTTTATCAGTGTTTAAGTTCAGCCAGCTGTCATCTATCCAATCTGCAACTTCAAGCAGGAGTCCTGTTTTGAGATACTGTCTCTTCCAATGAAAGTGAATGTAATATAGGTTTGTGTATTAGCTTTCTGATAGGATGGTATGGTCTTGAGCTATCAGTTTTTCCACACATTATACATTGGTGACAAACCTGATCCCTGTAAGACCGCATCTGGAAGGATGCCTGGGGCAGATGAGTAATCACTCATACTTGTACTTCAGTCAGAATGTAAGTATGTGATGCTGGGCAGCTGAAACTAATAGAGGAAATTATTGTAGATAGTTCTCTGAAAACATTTATGTGATGTGCAGCAGCTGTCAAAAAAACAAAACAAAAAAAATAAAACTAGCAATGTTAGGAACCATTAGGAAAGGGATAGATAAGACAGAAAATATAATGCCACTATAAAAATCCATGATACACACACTTTGAATACTGCATGCAGTTTTGGTCGCCCCATCTCTAACACAATATATTAGAATTGGAAATAGTATAGAGAAGGTCAACAAAAATGATTGGGGTGTACAACAACTTCCATATGAAGAGAGGTTAGAAAGATCGGGACTGTTCATTTTAGACAAGAGATGATTCAGAGGAGATGTGATAGATGTCCATACAATATCATCAATGGGGTGGAGAAAGTGAATAAGGAATTGTTATTTACCCCTTCACATAACAGAAGAACCAGGGGTCACCTAATAAAATTAATAGGCAGCAGGTTTAAGACAAAGATAAGGAAGAACTTCACATAACACACAGCCTACCTGTGAAACTCGTTGCAATGGGATGTTGTGAAGACCAAAAATATAAATGGGTTCAAAAAAATATTAGATTAGTTCATGAATGCTAGGTCCAACAATGACTATTAATCAAGGTGGTCAGGGATGCAACCTCATGTTCTGAGTGTTCCTAAGCTTCTGAGTGCCAGAAACGGGCTGAATAATGGGATGGATCGTTCGATAAATGCCCTGTTCTGTTCATACCCTGTGGAGCATCTGGCACCAGGTGCCAGTGTCAGAAAACAAATTCTGGGCTAGATGGATCATTGGTCTGACCTAATATGGTCATTCTTTGGAAATTATTTCACTGGTAAACAAAAAGCCAACACAGAGCCCATGGCGCTGAGGAACTACAGCCTATCAGATTAGCCTGTGTAATAGTCTCCCTGCCACATTCTGAACTTCTTGAACATGCTGGACACCACCAGCCAAAGCTTGAAGTCCCTTGTAAATAGCTGCATTATAGTCCTATTAACTGAGCCAGTAGAAGAAAAAATGTAAACATGGCCAGCGTGACACGGGACAGCATAGCATTCAGCACAGGATAGGGATGCAACCCAATTGATTAAATCACCCAAATGAGGAGGAAGGGGGCAGGGGAGGAAAAAAAAGAAATAAAATGAGGCAAGCTGGTGAAGAACTGAAAGTTACATCACAAAATTTCATCAGTGGAAAATACACTTCACATGTAAATAGTGACCCATACAATATGATGGCAGAACACTGTGAAGTGAAAAATTCGAAAGCGTTAAGATGTTCTTCAAATGCCTTGGTGTGAGAATTCTCTGACATGTTTGAACAATGGTAAGAAAAAATAAGATTTAAAAGCCACCAGGTGTCAGTATTGTAGAAAGATTACTTCCTTGCACTGCTTAAATGTTTCAGCTTATACTTTATTTTATGTAGCAATAATGACTGATTTTATCTTTAAATCACTGACATTAGGATAGGATGTAAGCACAAAATTGGCTGCAAAGGGAAATTTCTTAGAGACAGAAGATAGTCGGTAGTGTAAATCTATGGCCTGACTTGTACTTCTCTTCAATCCTTTTAATTGTGTGCATATATTAATATTTACAGTATAAAAATCCTATTAATGGTCATTCAGAGATCTTTCCATCTGCATCTATGTCTGTTAGAGAATAATTAAAATACATGCTGCATGATTTCTTTCTCGTAAGATGTTTAGAAGTCTTGCAAAGTTCTCTATGGTTCCATTTCGGAGATATTTAACCATAGCAGATATGGTGAACACACACACAGGGGATAAACCAGAAACCAAAGAGGCTGTATGTGAGGAGGCAGCTGGGGAGCAAGTTAACCATCATCTCAGTATGCCAGTGGAATATTGGAAATGTGAGGGTAGGGGACAGTTGGGCCCAAACTGCCCAACTTCAGATAATCACTACTACTATTTATATTTAGGCTTGGAAAGATTATATTTTTATTAGTAAATGTCAGTCAAGTCAGGGCACTGCTGGGCCCATGTGGGAGAGGGGCAGCTGTCGGGGATGTTAGTGAGGGCTGGCTGCTCAGAGGAGGGCCCAGCAGGTGTGCTCTCTTCCCCCCCCCCACCAGATACAGCACTGCTGCCATGGGGAAAGGAGGAGGAGAGCTGAAAACTGGCCCGCAGCCCCCCTCTACCACCCTCCGCTACCATCTAACACCCTGGCCAGGGTGCTAGGCCCACGGCACATGGGAGGGGGAAGAGTTGTCACTCCCCCTCCAGAAGATTGATGTCCCTAGATCTACTGTCATTGTATGGTTGACCCCCCTTATAGTCTGATTCTCCTCCCCCCCAATTTCCTGCAACCATGAACATTTAAATTAAAAAAATCCTGAAAACTCGTCATTTTGCACAACTGTGAAAATTTAAATGAATAAAAATGCACTAAACAATTACTGTCAAAATTATATTTAAAAAAAAAATCAGATTCTGCCTAGCCTATTTATATTGCAGCAGCACCTAGAGACCAGTGCCCCACTGTGCTAGGCACTTGGTGTACAAGCTTATAACAAAGAGAAAGTCCTCCTTGAAAAATTTACAATGTAAACTGGGCCCAATGTCACACTCCCCAGCTCTTCATTCTCGTCTTTTGAGCTTTCTGCAGAACTGAATGGAGGGTTGGTTGGAAGGTAAGCAGTAGAGGATGGTGCAAGTGTCCTCCATCGATGGCTTTCTTATGGGCGGCTGTGGCCTTTTTATTTTGCAGCAGTTGGAAACGTGCTTTCTTCTATGGAACAGGTCGAAGCCTGGACTGATTCGGTTGAGCCATGGCTCTCCTGGAATGACTGACTGTATATCAGGACATGAGCAATGAAGCCTTTGACTGAGAAGAAAGATGAGTTGTGTCCTGCTAGCCAGTATTAAACTAGCAGGACAAAATGAGTAAAAGAGGCAAAGTGAGTGCTCCCTTGTTCCAGTTACCAGGGCTTCCTGCCAACATACTTAACATTTCCATTAATTTTACACATCCTTTTTTTCCCTGTCATTTCAAAGTCGTGAGTAGGCACTGGCATTTATATGTACCCTCATCAGCCCGGTATTCATGAAAAGCAACAACAGCATTTCTAGAGTACTTTACATGTTCAAAGAGCTGTGCAAAACTGACTAATTACTGTCAGGGCCTCTTTTACCAGCTGTAAATTTGGTTGGAAGAAGGTTTACATTATTTTCTGAATAAAAAGACAGTTTCGCACCTTTCAAGTGTCCCTGAACAAAAGACTGTCACTGTAGAACAGGATGAGGATGGGTTTGTTTAAAAAAAAATCAAGCAGATTATCTTCCCAACCAGCTGGGGCCTTTGGGCCAGAGCTTCTATAGTTTAAACAAACTTAGGCAGTCAACTTTTTTTGGACAAGCTCTGCAGTAGACAACTAGGAAATGAGCATGCTGCATTTTCTGTTCCGTGCCCCAACATTTAAACTGGCAGACAAAAGCCCAGATTTTGTTTATTTTCTGAAATAAGGTTAGGTGGCAGTTTAGGACAGAAAAGGGAGTAGGTTCGTCATGTTTTGGTATGTGCAGTACTAAATCAAATGTAATTATTGTGACAGTTTCCCCTGAGGTGCATCCTGGGACTGGGGTACCACTGTGTCCCCTTAACTCTCCAGTGTGGGCTGTCCCTCGCAGTGCTTTGCTAGTGACAAGCAGCAAACCCCTCCCAGTGCTGTTATCACAGGCCAGCGGCTTGTGAAGCTGTACATCCAGCTAGATTGCATGAATGCTCGCAGAGCCACTCACGGATCACATGGGGAAAGGCCTGCCAGTTCACCCCAGCTTTCTGAAGTTGCCCTGTCCTGCTCTGTTTATTAATTAGTCCGTACCTGCCAATGGGGGGAAGACATACACCACCTTTTGTTAACTGAGCTGAGATTTTTTCTAATACTTCCACCAAGATGCCCTGTTTAAGATAAAATATAAAACAGATGCATTAATTACAGAAAGATGGATTTTAAGTGAATATAAGTGGTGGGCAGAAGAGATCAGAGATAGGTACCAAAGCAAAAAAAACAAAATCTAAATATTTAACCTTTAACACTAGTCAGTATCTAGATTAAGCAGTTTTCTTACCTCACTGATTGTTATAGTTCTCAATGCACAAGCTTCTTTCAGGGACTTGGGTCCAGGCTCTTGGTCTTCCAAAATTCCTATTGCTTTTAGTATAGGTGTGGGGGAGGAGAAAAGACAAAGCATACAGCCCCAGTTGCTTCTTTTATAATTTTTTGACTATGTTCTTAGTAGCCATTAGTCCAGGAACGTCCAGATGGGCTCTGCTGAGTCACAAGGTTGCTCAACACCCCCTTGTGGTGCTTGCGCAACAGTCACTGAATTGTAGATCCTCTGACTACAATTATAACTCCCTCGTCGGATAATAGTCTTTTAACACCCTCCTGGGATGGGGCCACCGCCCTGATAGAAAAGATTCTGAAACTTGCAGCATAATTTCTAACAACTGTCCAACAAAAGTCTCATAACTTGATACACACTGACGAAATACATATGTGGGTTTTAGCAGGTCATGACTTTTCCTATGATACCTTACACGATTTGCTTTGTATGAAATATATCATGATTCTATATGAAGGATGAATATGGGGGTTACAGGGTGCTTCTTGGGGGGGCACAGGGTGTCACAACTATATAATTTTATTTTCCTTTAGAAATAAATTAAACTCCTTGTAATTGGCCTCCTCATATAGTTCTTACTTGGACAAAGCTGTCTGTGGAATCCATGGGAGCTTTGCCTGAGTAAGGATTCCAGGATTTGACTCAGTATTGCAAAACCTTTAAGAAAAATGGAATCTTTTTTAAAGCTGTTTAACAATCCTGTGTTTTTAGCTGCTTCCAGAGGATTTGTGTTTTTGTCTGATGGGTAAGTAGCATACAGTGAATACAAGAAGAATGATCTCTTGACTTCACTCCATCTTCAGTTTGACAATGGCTGTGACATGACACCAGATGCAAAAAGTAAACTATGGTAAAATCACTTCTCCCTTTCAGCTATTGGACAAGATCTTGTCTAGTGATAAATCCATAGAATCATTCCAAAATTCCAGACGCTGCAGAGATGCTCATAAAAAATGAAGAGAAAAATGCATTTCAAGCCATGTATTACAATAATTCTTTTCAAACTAGTTTCTAGTGTGATCTTTTGCTTAAGATAAAAGCTTTTCATGCCATTTTAAAATATTCCAGTAATATGTTTGATGATACAACTAACTCAATTTTTAATAAAAATATTGTTAAGTATTGTTAATTTTTTAACAAAAGTATTGTTACTTATGCAAATGTCCGTATTTCTGATTACTATAGTTGGCAACAGCAATTAAAATGGAATTATGGGAAGCATTTCAAACAATTCTTAATAAGTGAAAGTAATGTTTCAACAAATTATAAGTCCAAATCACTGGTGATACAGACCAGAACTTCAACTGTTGTAAACCGCTGGATGTACAAGTTCTCTTTCAAGAATTCATTGGTTTTTTGTCTCCAAAGACGTTAAAAGTTGCATAAGTAAATTCAAGGAGCCAAATCTTCAGCAGATGTAAATCAACATAGTTCCATTGAGTTCAGTGCAGCTATGTTGAATATGCCATTTGAGAATCTGGCCCATAATATTAGGAAAGAGTTCTTTTCCATAATGAATAAAGAGTGGTGTTTCAGACACTGGGGAAATCAGAAGTATACTCCAAATACAGCATTCAGACTTTCCATGTGACCTGATTTACAGTCTTACGCCCTGATCCTAAAATTTTTGTGCACCTGTTTAACCCAATAGGACCAAGTCACGGTTGTCAAATTAACCATGGATATAAGCATTTGCAAGACAGGGAACTTAAAATGGTTGTATTAAAAAGTTAACATTTGCAAAGAGCTATTACAAGGGCTAGAGTATCCCAAATGTCACAGTGTATACCTATACAGTACTTAGAGGCAGTAATTGCAGCATCCCAAGTCTCACTGTGTGGCAATGGCTGACTTTTAAAATGGAGACTACTGTCAGACAGTTGGACAATATAGCACAAGTACAGCAAATCTGGATCATGACAGTGTTGTGTCCAGTTTAGACTGAATGCTCCTTAGGGATAGAAACTATTGTGTTTGTGCACACTATTTATTCTTAGTCTATTATTATGACCAGTGGCATTCTGTAGAAAATATACCCTGTTCTGCAGAATTTCATCCTATTGGATTCATGGAAATGTTTTGGGAAGTGTCACATTTTTAATGCAAATTAACTCAGCACACACAGAACACAGTAAGTTGTCTGAATTTTCAGGTCTTTTGTATTCTTTAAAAAAAAAAAAAAAAAAAAAAACACCTCACCTTCCTCTTCAAGATGTCACATTTCTTTCTTCTCCTCTCTTTCTCCCACATCGTCCTTTCCCCTTAGGTCTTCACTCAGCTCTCTCAAGCCACTAACCTTGAGGATCCTTCTGTTCTCACCCCCAATCAAATATTTAATAAAAATGTTCCTTCTGTGAAATATTCTTTCCAATTCCTGCACCACTTTGGCTAAAGTACATTAGCTGATGTGTCTATCAACATGATCAGCAATGAAATAGTTACCATTTAAATTATCATAAAGATGTTAACACTTCACTGAGATAAATAGGGATAGTTCACTTATGTAAAGAAAAGTCTCAAACTCAGGCTATAAGGCCAGAAGGGACCATTATGATCATCTAGTCTGACCTCATGCACAACACAGGCCACAGAACTTCACCCACCCACTCCTATAGACACCTAACCTAAGACTGAGTTATTGAAGTGACCCATGCCCCATGCTACAGAGGAAGGGAAAAAACTCCCAGGTCCTCTGCCTTGGGGGAAAATTTCTTCCTGACCCCAAATATTATGATCAGTTAAACCCTGAGCATATGGGCAAGACTCACCAGCCAGACACCTAGAAATAATTCTCCGTAGTAACTCAGAACCCACCCATCTAACATCCTTTCACAGGCCATTGGGCATATTTACTGCTAGAAAGCTAAGATCAGTCAATTGCCAAATTAGGCTGTCCCCTCATACCATCCCTTCCATAAACTTACCAAGCTCAGTTTTGAAGCCAGCTAGGTTTCTTGCCCCCACGGCTCCTCTTGAAAGCCTGTTTCAGAACTTCACTCCCCTGATCGTTAGAAACATTCATCTAATTTCAAGTCTAAACTGCCTGATGGCCAGTTTATATCCATTTGTTCTTGTGTCCACATTGGTGCTGAACTTAAATAATTCCTCTCCCACCTTGGTATTTATCCCTCTGATGTATTTACAGAGAGCAATCCTATCTCCCCTCAGCCTTTTTTTCGTTAGGCCGAACAAGCCAAGCTCTTTGAGTCTTCGCTCATAAGGCAGGTTTTCCATTCTGTGGATCATCGTAGTAGCTCTACTCTGCACCTGTTCCAGTTTAAATTCATCTTTCTTTAACATGGGAGACCCAGAACTGTACACAGTATTCCAGATGAGGTCTAACCAATGCCTTGTATAACAGTTCTAACACCTCCCTTTCTGTACTGGAAATACCTCACCTGATGCATCCTAGGACCACATTAGTTTTTTTCATAGCCACATCACATTGGCGTTTTATAGTCATTCTATGATCAACCAATACGCCCAGATCCTTCTCGTCCTCTGACACTTCCAACTGATGCATCCCCAGCTTATAGCAAAATTCTTGTTATTAGTCCCCAAACATATGAACTTGCACTTCCCACTATTAAATTTCATCTTATTTCTATTACTCCAATTTACAAGATCATCCAGATTTTGTATGATATCTTAGTCTTTTGCTGTAGTAGCAATACTTCCCAACTTTGTATCAGCTGCAAGCTTTATTAACACACTCCCACTTTTTGTGCCAAGGTCAGTAATAAAAAAGAAATAAAATTGGTCACAAGAACAATCCCTGAGGAACTCCACTAGTAACCTCCCTCCAGCCTGACAGTTCATCTTTCGGTATGACTCAGTCTCCCCTTTAATCAGTTCCTTATGCACCTTCCAATTTTCATATTAATCTCCATCTTTTCCAATTTAACTAATAATTCCGCATATGGAACCATATCAAATGCCTTATTGAAATCTAGGTAAATTAGATCCACTACAGTCTCTATCTAAAAAAATCTGTTATCTTCTCAAAAAAGGAGATCAGGTTGGTCTGGCACAATGTACTGTTTGTAAAGCCATGTTGCATTTTGTCCCAATTACCATTACTCTTGATGTCCTTAACTACTTTCTCTTTCAAAAATTTTTCCAACACCTTGCATACTACTGAGGTCAAACAAATAGGCCTGTAATTACCCAGATCGTTTTTTTCCCTTTCTTAAAAGTAGGAACTATGTTAGCAATTCTCCAGTCATACGATACAACACCTGAGTTTACAGATTCATTACAAATCCTTGCTAATGGGCTTGCAATTTCCCATGCCAGTTCCTTTAATATCCTTGGATGGAGATTATCCAAGCACCCAAATTTAGTCCCATTAAGCAGTTCAAGTTTGACTTCTACCTCGGATGTGATAATTTCTACTTCCGTATCCTCAATGCCATTAGGCCCCCTGCCACTATCCCTAAGCTCTTCATTAGTCTCATTAAAAACTGAGGCAAAATATTTGTTTAGATATTGGGCCATGCCTAAATTATTCTTAACCTCCACCTCAGTGCTTCTTCCTTTGTTTTCTTCCTGTTTATATGGCTATAGAACCTTTTACTATTGGTTTTAATTCCCTTTGCAAAGTCCAGCTCTGCTTGGCTTGTTGGCTTGTGGCATTTCTCACTTTGTCTTTACATGTTCTGACCTCCAAGAGATAGTTTTCCTTGCTGATTCCTCCCACCTTCCACTCCTTGTAGGCTTTCTGCTTTCTCTTAATCACTTATCTGAGATGCTTGGTCATCCAGCTTGATCTAAAAACCTTGCCTATGAATTTTTTCTCTTCGGATGCAGGCTTCAGATAGTTCCTGCAACTTTGACTTGAAGTAATTCCAAGCCTCCCTCTGCCTTTAGATCCATGAGTTCTTCAGTCCAGTCCACTTCTCTAACTAATTCCCTTAATTTTTA
Source organism: Mesoclemmys tuberculata (assembly GCA_007922155.1). Taxonomy (NCBI): domain Eukaryota; kingdom Metazoa; phylum Chordata; order Testudines; family Chelidae; genus Mesoclemmys; species Mesoclemmys tuberculata. The sequence goes on from ML675603.1 coordinate 54,537,722, forward strand.
AAGTTAGCCCTTTTGAAATCAAAGACCCTAGTCACAGATCTCTTTTTGTTTATCCTTCCATTTAGTTTGAACTGAATTAGCTCATGGTCGCTCAAACCAAGGTTGTCCCCTTCAACTAGTTCTTCTATGAGATCCTCACTACTCACCAATACCAAATCTAAAATGGTATCTCCTTTTGTTGGTTCAGCAACTATTTGATGAAGGAATCTGTCAGCTATCACATCCAGGAAAATCTGAGCCCTCTTATTATTACTAGCACTAATCTCCATCTATATCTGGGAAATTAAAATCGTCCATAATCACACAGCTCCCAGTAGTATTTACTTCATTAAAAACATTAAAGAGGTCTCTATCCATGTCCAAATCGGATCCCGGTGGTCTGTAGCACACCCCAAGCAGTATCCCAGGGGAAGCTCTAGTAGCTTTCTTCCCCAATATGATTTTTGCTGTCTTATCCATTGCATCACTTCTACTTTCTTTACAGTCTGCCTCATCATTGCTATACAACGCTATTCCACCACCTTTGCCTTTATTTCTGCCTTTCCTAAACAGCACATACCCACCAATACGTCTACTCTAGTCCTGACTACTATTCCACCAGGTTTCTGTTATCCCTATAGTATCTGGTTTCACTTCCTGCACAAGTAGCTCTAGTTTCTCCATTCTGTTACCCAGGCTCCTCGCACTGATGTACAAACACTTAATTTTTGCTGTTTGGCTCTGCTCCCATTCCTTACCTGATTTGGTACAGTCATTCTATTACCAATATCACCTATTATACTGGTATCTGCATCATCCTTCCTCTTAAAGTCCCTTCTGCTTCCCGCTGCTATATCCTTTCCTATTTTCCTCCCTCTCAATGTTAAAATCAGGCGTGGAGATCACCTGGGCATCTCCCAACCATCTCTCGCAAATTCCTAGTTTAAAGCTCTCTCATCCAGCCCTCAATCCAGCCTGTAGCCAAAGTGGCTGGATTTCCCTACGGGAGCTAGAAGGAAAGAATCTTCACTCACTGTAGCTGCATTTACCTTGGCTCCAGTGCTTGTTCTGCAGGGTAAAATGACTTTTGAACTTAGGGTAGTGAATTCAATGATCACACTATTCCAGCTCTACTATGGCACGCCCCAAAGCCCCCTCTACAAGCATGGGTTAGGAAATGCAGCAGAGCTGTGCTCCAGATTGATCAGAGAGTAAATTCCATCTGTATGGGCTCCCCACAGCCTACTCCATCCATCCATCCTCTGTGCAGCCAAACTACGTCTCAGGACCCCTGGATCTATGTAAGGAAGCAGAGGATTTCCACTATGCTGCTATTGATCCAGTATCTGCTTGTGGACTTAAGAACAACGTACTGTATTGGTTCACACTCGTTCTTTTTGCAGCTGTAAGTACTAGGTTGATGTTTAAAGGTTTTGTTGCTGATAGAATGTGAAGACTGATCTCCCTCTCTCCGCTAGAGCATATTACTGCTATGCATTTTTCTACTGGCCCTTCTCATTATTAAGATTAAGCCTTTCTTTGGATGTAGATGTATGCCATGATTTTCCCTCCACCCACTCCTTCGCATAATATCCATGATGTGGTGTTTTACAGTGTGTCAAGTAGATGTCACTGGAGAATTGCAAAGTTAAGTCAGAGGATTGTGAAAGTGATGGAAGCACTTCCAGCCTGTCCGTTTTGGAAATTGTAAAATCATAAGTCATCCCACCAAATGGATTTATTTCAGCTGTCGTTTAAACAGACACTAACAATTCTGAGCAAAAAATCAGGCTGCTCCATGACTTTTATGTAATATTTATTAATATCTAACTAAACTGCTTAGACAGAGAAAACAAGCCAAAAGTTACACATTAGGATGACCCAGTATTTTACAGCAAGTGAAGAAGTCAGAAATGGTTCTTCTAATTGTAATGAATAAAATACCTTCCCCTTATAGTGTCTAGTCACTAATACCCCACTGAAAAGCAAATACATGTTTTAATTTTTATCAGTTTAATATTTGTATTTGTAACAACTCAGACATGCATGTGCTACACTTTTCCAACCCAGGAACTAGCAAAAAAACAAACAAGAAAGGGCATGATCTTGGGAGATTCTGAGCACACTACTCCCACTGAACTCCGTGGAATTGAGACAGCGCCCCATCTCTTGTGGATCAACCCTGCAAAATTCTCATGTAAAACAAAACTGAATCTGACAACAGTAACACGACATCTTGCAAGAATTTATATAAAATTAAAGAACCATTTAAAATAAATTTTACTACATGGCAACTTTTTACATATGGGTGCAACTAAACTTGTTGTATTGCTCTCAAAATTAGAAGTTGCAAGGTTTGTAGCAGCTGCAATGTACAATAATATAATTGGTGATATGGTTCTGCATTTATTAAGTTTTAACAGGAAAGCTAACGTTTTGGCACAAATCCTCAAAGGTTTCAATGGAAGAGGAAGCCTACTTACCGTTGATGATCTGGGCCTTCGTAAGTGGTTGTTGGCTTAAGGAGTTTACTCAATGGAGGATCACTCCCATCAGCAGCCTGGACAGTAATGAGACTAGCACAATTATGGATGGCTGAGATCTATTTACAGCAAACATATTTAACACATGAATAAATCATCCATTAAACTCAAAGGAACCTTCCATTTTAACTTCACGCATCTTTCACATAGTACCACCAGCACCCTGTGATTGCAATAGGAACCAAATTCTGTTGAGATGGCTTTCATCAGTTTGTATTATGGACCAAATTCTGCTTTCATTTATATTTGGTTGTAAATCCCAAATAACTCCAGTTGACTTCAATAAGGGTATTCTGGTGGTACTGGATGTATTGCTCAAAGCAGAATTTGGCAATGTATATTATTTGTTGAGCGCTAGCAACATACTCCAAGCTGTTCAAAACTAAGGAAGGCAGAGTCTCTGCCATGAGGAGCTTATCTTCCGAGCAGACAACACAAGAATGTACTTGCAAGAATGCCAGTCAGAGGATGGTGCTAATTTAGGACCCATTTCTGCCACCCTAAATGAACCTTAAGCATTACCTTACTTATTTGTGGAATAGTCCATTGGTTTTGGGACTACTCCAGACATAAGGAAATATTCAAAGTGAGGGAGAAGGCCAGAAGTAGGCTTTTAAACATAGTTTGCTTGGTATAAAATAGGACAGTGACCGCTTTTACTAACATGACTTAGCACTTGTGGGCCTTTGAGCAGCAAGGGGCTTTTTGGAGGATTTTGAGAGAGAGAGTTTACAAGTGATACACTGGGATAAGAATGGGTTTCCAAGCAGGAGGAAAGGCAGAGAGAGAAACTGAATTGTATGACAGACAGCTGTAGTTTATTTTTGTCACTTTCTTTGGTCACGATAGAAAGGAGACAAAAGTTTGTACATGCCACTAGCACCCCGAGATTACAGTACATCATATAAAGCAGCACAGTGCAATTTATTCTTTATAGACGACATGGAGAAATTAAATAAGCTGGATGTAGGGCAAGGTGCTGAAGTTGCACGCCTTCTGTTGTGCCTATAGAGCACCAGAGCTGGAAAATTCTTTAAAAAAAAAACAATCAAGTTTGCGAATTAAGTGGTCCATCTACTTGTGCCTTTTTTTGCCAAGTTTTTCACTCCTCTCAAAACACTAATTTATAAGGCTACCCAATAAAAGCATGGATATGTGCATGCATGTATATATACATATCAATAAAATCCTATACTAGACCAATGCTGCTGTTATGCTCTTGATTTACAGGTTTCATTTAAAAATGAAGGATAATTTAACTCATAAAACCAGCAAATATGCCACTGATTAGTTAGTTCCAGGAAGACTGTTTTTCTAGTTCAGTTGTGGCTACTCTATTGCCCAACCTGAAGGTTTTTGCTGGGTAACAGCCAAGGAACAACATGCTACATGACGAAGGCTGTACCAATGAAAAATAAGATGATGAAATTCTAGGGCGTCACATATATACCCAACCCACATGTGAATAAAGTTCAGCTGATATCAAGAGCCATAAAAAAAATTAAGGTATTTATTTTGTGTGGGTGGGGAGGGGGATGTTGAAAGCACTGCCTGAACATTTTCTACATAACATTGTTAAATCAATACAGGGCTATGAATCTATCTTAGATGGCTCATTCGTTAAGCTTACTTCCTTCCAGCACAACATTTCTGATCTTAAAATAGTCATCCTTAAAAAGTCAGCCTTTGCTTGCACAGTGGTATGAGAGATATCTTAGGTACAGAGACCAGATACCTATGGCCAGTTGGCCAATGTCTTTTTATAACGGCAATCACTCAGTACCCACTCTATACATAGTTTGTGTTAATTCAGATGGCTGTAAATTGTGAAATTAACATTCAATAATTTATAACACCACCTATAGTGTTTATCTGGGCTTTATTTGGCCTCTAACATGAAAATATGAATCACAATTTAAACATTTAAGGGACCAGGTGGATTTGGGGTGTGGCATAGTTGAAAGATCCTACTACACACTGGAACTGCAGGCACAGGGAAACTGGCCCCGGGTGCTCTTTGCAGGCTACGCCAACACTGTCACCCACATTACATTAGGTAAAAACTAGAGGCGAACTTTAGATCTTGTGAAACTCTGTAGTCACTTCCCCACCACGTCCCAATCTGAGGAAAAAATAGATTCTAGCTCTAGTTTCAAACTAGTTTCAGCAAAAAGTTCAGCAGAATTTGTTTTAGTCTAAAGATGGAAGCCTTCCAACCAGCTCAGATGTACTCATGGTAAATTCCACTAGAACAGGCATATCACCTTTCAGTGGCTGAGGACCTAGCAATCCACTGGTCTCTAATTTATTGGGATGATTAACTCAAAAAAAATTTTTTTTGGCAGCTATGTACACTATGTGATTTCCCCACTTGTGTACCTGTACTTGTGCAGGTCTCATCGCGCTAGCACCGCATGAATAGCAGGATAGCCCTGTAGCACAGATAGCACCAGCAGAGGCATGGCTTAGCCGTACTGAGCACAAACCTGCCTGAAACCAGTGGGGTACGTACTTGTGCCAATACCGCTATCTGTTGCCATGGCTGTACTGTTATTTACACATGCTAACTCCATGAGAACTAGTGCAAGTATGTGTACGCAGTGATGACATCCCAAATTTCCAATAACCAGTTCTATGAAGGCAGGTGATGTTTAAGAACCTATTCTGAATAGGTTCTTAAACATCATGCACGCAACACCCGACACTCTGCACCCCAACAACCCAGCACCCAGAACTTCAGGGCACCCTCCGCCGTGAAATTGACCCTCCCGGGTCAATTTCGGCAGCAGGGAGAATGGCAGGAGAGACTCCCCACACTGAAATTGACCCTCCCTGGTCAATTTCGGCGGCGGAGCTGGGGCATACTCTCCACCGTGAAATTGACAAGGCAAAGTCAATTTCGGCGGCGGAGAGGGAGACTTGGCATCCCAGACGAGAATCTCCGCTGTGAAACTCGCTCTGTGCTGCCAAATTCGAAACCCCTCCAGCGCCCCGCAGAGCGCAACGGGAGGACGCTAACAACCGGTTCGCTGCCTTTTTTTTATTTTAAGAACTGGTTCGCGCGAAACCCGCCAGCGCCCTGCAGAGCACGACAGGGGAGGACGCTAACAACCGGTTCGCTAAATTTTTTTAATTTTAAGAACCAGTTCGCACGAACCGGTGCGAACCGGTTGGATATCATCACTGGGTGTATGCAAGCAGGGGAATCCTAGCCCTAGCTTGTAGCCCAGATGTAGCCCATAAACAAAACTCCAGCCCAAGCAGCTGGGCTCCATTTCTGCAGCAGGAAGCCAGGTTTAGAGGAGCTAAATGTGTTCCTCACCACTCTCCAATACCATCCCTTTTAATGTAAATTAGTCCATTAAGTCTAGTATATACCCCCAAAGAATCATTTTACTAATCATTTCCCCCATCTTTACGTCAGCCCCATACACAGGTATGATCATTTCAGGTGGGAGTTGTTTACATTTTGAAAAGCAAGAAAGTGGTTCACAGACCCACCCCAAAATGCTAAAACTTCAACAGATGTAAGAGATTCTGTTTACCAAAAATAGCAGGGTGGATTGAGTTAGTTCAAAGCCATCAAAATCACCCATTTTAATCAGCAATGATTTAAATCAGCAATCAAATTTTATTATTCAAATAGATAATCCATCTTAATCTTGTTTTGCATTTGTACTTTTTCCTCCTCCCCCAAAGAAAGATGGATTCTCATTGTTTGGTAAACACGAAAACATGCTGAGCTGCAACTAAGTATAGACTTTACACTCAATTTAGTGCTTCTTTTTGCTAAATCAGTAGGCTACATTATATCTACACACATTTAAGCAATTACATAGTTTAATTTATTCCAGTTGTTAATTTGTATATTTCTGTATTACATTAGAAAACAGTGAACTATGCATTTCTTGATTTTTTATTTGGTTTTTTTGCTTGTGATCTGTGCAAGGTCTATTAGGATTGAAATCAAAATTCTACTAAAAGTCAAAAGCATTTTTTTGAACAAAAGTTAAAAATATGTGCTGGATACAAACTCATATCAAGAAGGTTATTAATTCATATTTTGCATTTTAAACCAACTGAATTACACAAAAGTAGTCGTAGCTGTAGTGAATTGGACAGATCGTTCACTACGCCCTTCAAGATTTTAGAACTAGTAGTTCTCATCCTGTCACACCCAGATTTTTTTATTCAAAGCTTGGAAGAGGAATAGTAGCTTTCTGCTTTTTCAACGCCCATTTGGTTTCTTAAATCTGAATGAGCTAGTCACTGAACTAATTGAATAAACTGAAATGAAGAAAAATATCCTCTGTACCTGCAGAAGAGGCTACTGATGTCAAAAGCTGGTTTAGCCTTTCAACAAACTGACTGCAGCTGCTTAGCCAGTGATTGCCACCACTTCAATGATTTGATTTTCTTCACAGATTGGCAGCAAATGCATGCTGCTGAATATATTTTTTAAATTGAAATGTAATTTAGTATGCTTAGGCTTTCACATATCAATTTCAAATTAAGTATAATAGACTTGCTTTTAAAAAAATACATTGCACTTAAGTACAAATTTAAACACAAATAATTGACTTTTTAAAAAGAAACTTTTTTTTAAATCAAGCCTAAAAAGTGTGTATTCATGAATTAGGGCCCTGATTTAGCAAAGCACTGAAACAAAGCCCAAAAAAGCAGTTCAGTGCTGTCAAGGTAACTGCAACATCAAGGAGATTTAATCAGAGTGTGTGGGGGATTAAGGAATGCAATGGCTAATGATATTGTCCACTTCTATTCACAATATAATGGCTCCAAAGTGCCCCTTATACTTACCAAAAAGGATGTCGTATATAAACTATACTACTGTTCAACTTCCCTCAAATAATTACATACCAAAAGGTAGGGGTGTCTGTGTGATGTGTAAAAAACGATTTTAAGTAACAAATCCACAACAGCAAAATGGACGAGTTAAAACTTCACTCCTGTAATTCCGCAAGTATTATAGCTAGAGTTTTTGTGCTTCATGTTTACTGCTTTTCTGAAATTCAGTGTTTGTGTTATGCAAATTATGACTCATTTCAAGATATCTATTGTTTATTACAATTTTTTGGAAAAACCAAAGGCATGCTTCCATATTTTAGTTCAAATTCCCTCCCAGTTACAATTTTTTAGTTCAGGAGTCTGCTCTTATCAAATCACACTGAAAAGTCAGCAAAACTGACGTAGAGACAGCTCTGAATTTCACAAACAAATTAGGAGATAGAATCCAACAGTTTTGTTTCTTTTCAGTGTGTATTTTCAAAATAAGTCTACCAGGAGAAGTAGCTTCAAATAGATTCATGGGTTAAAACAGAAAGCCAGAATCCCTGCTTATAGCTCATAAGATACACAAGAGCAGTGAAAGCCCCAGAATAGGAGGATGGTAGAAAAGATACTTGTTCTTCACGTTCATTTATGTTAAAGATGCATGTCTATTTTAACAACTTCCTTGGTTTTGTGGGCTGCTGTCAGGGGCTTTTCATTTCAGCAGGGTTTCTTTAAAATGGTCGATATAAAAGGAAGAACCATTTGCACCATATTTTGTTCTTACTATGCAGGGAGGAAGTGTGACAACAGCTACTAAATCTACATTCAACAAAAAATTTATTTAGTCGTTAGAAGAAAAGCTCACTATACTTTAGGAGGTTGGTGTGAATTGCATGCTTATCTTCCCACGAGTAATTCTTACACATATAGGCTATGAATGTGTTTGTACATGGCATAGAAGATACACCCCACAGTTTGAGACTGTGTATAGCTCTACCTTCCCCCATAGTTAACATTGATGCTACAAACCTGGCAAGTGTACAATGAGGAGGGGCTGCCAGATGCAATTGTTTTGCTTTGATACACACGGACTATTCTTGATTCCTTAGGTACAACAAAAGACTTGAATAAAGTACAAAATTAATAACCCAGCTTTCTGATCTGAGAGCTTTGCCTGAGTGAGGAGTGAAAGATTAGGCCCTTGCTTACAGCCAGGATACTCAAATCATTGGCAAAAATGCATTTTTGCATTAGCTCAGGTCCTAAAATTATCTACACTAAAGATTTAAAATAGTCACAAAAGTACAGACAACCCACAGTGCTCAAACTCCCCCAAAAGTGATATCTTAGCAAATCACGAGATTTTAAAACAATGCTGTTTGGGGTTTAGCTTGCCTTCTTGAGCTCATGTTTTCAAACTTTTCTCACAATCATGAGAGCTAGAGATGTTCCTCAACTGAAAACAGACTGAATAAAATTGTGAGTTGGCAATACTGCAAAGGCTATTTGCATAAAAAGCCAGTTGCTTTGGACACCCTTAATTTATGGTTAATCATATTACATGCATTTGGAAGCAAGCAGACAGCATGGAGAAGGTACGATAATGGTCCCATCAGATAGCAATGGTGATGCATGCTCATCATGATACTGAAAAGTTTAAATACTGCCGAAGTCCCCTCCCCAATTTTTTCTTGAGAATTTTTTTTAAAGTAATAGTGATTGAAGTATTCTATTTGCAGCGTATGGTAACTAGTGAGGGCAGGGACAACTAGAAGTCACAATTAATTCTTGAACCAGCTTTTGATTATTAATGGAAAAATAAACCAACATGGAGACAACAGGGTACCTAACTGCACAGATCACTCAGCTCCCTCTCAAAACAGTCCAACTATGCCCAGTGGATCAGTTTTCCTGTTGAATCAGAAGCCCAGGTTTCACCTCTGCCTTAAGCGGAGCATGTACTATTTGAAGCTGTGGCTTTTTAAGCAGTTGTTATATCCTGCATCTCTTAAGGCCAGATTAAAGAGAACGCCACTGGGGTAACACTCTGTGTAAACAGGAGAAAGGAGCTTAACTCACATTGCAAATCAGCCTAATGCAGCAGCTGCGCCTCCAAAATCAGTGAAGTGGAGTTTAAAAGGTACTACTAGGCAAAATTAAATAATAAATTTCACTGACATCACAGAACAGTTAAAATGGAACCTTTATAGCACTTGTTTAATGTTATACATGATACAATAAACTTGCAATAAAGAGATCTAATATTTAAAGGGTTTTCTTTAAGACTGCATGGGTACACGGTAAATTGGAAGCTTTTCAAAGCTGTTGATCTCTCTGAAGTCTTCATCTTCCATAGCTGCAACTTGCACCAGTAATAAACTGGTTAAACACAGCAACAACTTTAGACTCACTCATGTGTTTTAATTTGTACTATTAATCTCAAAACCTCCAATAATAATAATTTTTTTTTTTTTTTGCACATTTAACCAAGTGGAAACCCTTCAGTGTTATCAGAAAGTCTTGCACAGGATTTGCATGCAATAGATCTAGAAAATGCAGACCCGGCTCGGGTTCTGTTTTGACCAGGAATGTAAATTGCTTTGAGAATGCCATTTGTTCTGCTACATTTGCTACTGTATTACTTTAATTTTGAGAGGAGAGGGAACACCTCACCACCTCCATTCGAATGTGCAATTTTCTATGCATCTATTTCCTGCTCTAGTTTGATAGACATACTTCTGATATGTGTGAAAATATTACCTATATGCACCAAGAGTACAGGAAAGAGATACAACCAATTTAATGCAAGACACTTAAATATTTATCTGAACACAGCAAGCAGTAAAGGAAGATCAAAGATTCCAATACATTTAATAAGGCAGATGGTATTTTTTTTAAAATACAAGATCTTAAATATACTGCTTATAATAAGAGGTAGAATATATCAAAATGTATTTAAGAAAACATCTTTTACCTTAACACAACTTACTTTGTTAAGTTTCATCCCTGTTGTGTGATTTTTTTTTTTTTTTGGTAAATAAAAAGTCCAGCTATGGAAGCATAAGATTTTGTGGCCTATGTCGATTTTACTTACTGGAAAAGAGAAAAAGATCTTTCACCTGGTCAGTGCTCAAGCATTAACCAAGCCCTTTCTGGGGCTGTAAATTTGAAGCTTCCTGGTAAGAAGATTTGGTGGTGATTCCTGATCTTCTAGTGTAACATGTAGCAAGGTTCAATTGTCTAAGTAAGGCAGCAGAAGCATGAATACAAGCTCAGTATTACCTCTTTCAATAGGCTAGTGACAATCAAATAAAAAATAAAAAAAACCAGGAGTTTATTTCATCTCTAAAGAAAAAAAAAAACCAAAAAGGTTACTCAGACTCCAGCACCAACAGACTTGCTTTGTTTCAGTAATTAAGAGCTGTCTGAGGCAAGGGACAGCTGAACTACTCATTCCAACTTCAGTAGCCCACTTAAAGTTCATGTAATCATGGCTTCCATTCACGTTTCTTAGCACAGCCAAGAGATGCTGATATTTTTATCATTCAATAAGGCATAAATTAAATCTGAATGTACATTGCTTCCCTTTGGAAAAGTAGTGTTAAAGCTTCTTTCCCTCACCCCTCTAGCCAGTAACATTCAATGTTTATTTTATTAAATACTTTATAAAAACAGTGCTTTACACATTCAAACAATCCTGTAACAAATAGTAAAGAAATCAAATGAAGAAAATATGTCAAATTCTAAATTAAGCACAATTCTAGAAGGTACACTTAATGTATAAAGCAGCGCACACACAAAAATCAGAGAAATACAGGTGAGTATCTTCTAAGGTCCTCTTTCACCAGAGAACAGGATTGTCCAGTTTGGAAAAACCAGGATCCTTTCTAAGGTCCAAGTATGTTCCATTGCTCACCCACGAATCATCTGTGGATTTCCTGTCAAAAGATTAAACAAATTTCCTGAATGTATAGCTGAAGACTTCTTTGTACTTTTGCTGATCTTTGGTTTCTCAGTCCTGCCACCTCCCTTCAGGTCTTCAGTGGCCTGATTCCCAGAGGGGTTAAAAGCATCTGCACTTTTGCTTTGACTTCTGCTGGAGTGGTCAGCACTTCTTAAAATCAGGCCCTAGCCTTTTCCTATGCCTCAAGGTCCACAGCCAACTTCTGAGAATGGTCTTTCCATACGATCCAGGATGTTACTTTGGTCCCCACTGTCACCATCTGAGTCTGGAGGATTATTTAACATCACTCCAAGAATGGGGTATAGCACTTATTTTTATTGTGGTAGCGCTTAGAGGCCTCAATCAAGGATCAGGGCCCACGGTGCTAGGCACTGTAGATACCAACAGTCCTGTCCTGAGGAGACTACAATCTAACTTAAAGGCAGAGCATTTATGACAAGTCATTTAGCCTAAAATTATTTTAAAATGAAACCAGGTTTACTCACTTTAAAAGAAAATCCAAGTAATCCAAGGTAAACCTGTATAATCCGTACCTGTGCTAAGGTTTGGGTAACATCCTTGCTTGAGATTTTACCCTACTAATTTAAGTGAAAGCCCAAGTACCGCATAGTCAGTGTCGCTACCTTCACGTTGACAGGTAGCTCCGTTAGAGCTCACTGCCTGCAGAGTTAAATTTCTACCAATATACAATTCTACACTATATGTTCCATCTTAACCAATATTTAACCAAATTTTGTTTCTCCAAATCAGGGGACATTCCCTCTTGGAATCTACCTTTGTGTGATACTGAATAGATCAACAATTTCTTCCTATTAAAGGAACTGGATGAATGTGCCATTAAAACAGTACTTGAGTGTCTTAGCACCTACAATGATAAGTTAGCTGCTGAAGGCAAAGCTTGCTTCCTGTTAGTCAAAAATCATACACTTACCACCTTAATTTAGAAGTTATAACTGATACTGGATAATCAGGAGTTAACTCATCACAACTCCTCACACACAAGGAATATTTTTAGTCTATAAATGTTTCTATGTTTCTTTCACAAATTCCCCCTATCAGACACACCCCCTCCCACTCTAGAGAATTAATTTCTCATGAATCCGCAGCCCTTTTTGCCTAGGCATGTAACTGTTCTACTCTGAATCTGGCTCCAGCCTTCTTACTAGATCCTATACCAATGATGTGGCAGGTAAGAATAATATTCTCACCAATATTCACTTTCAAATTGTATTTGCTAAACCTTGTTAGCCATTTTATGTTACAAATGCAACGTCTCTCTCCCCCTTTATATAGGCAGGACACATTCAGATTACTTCATTGCTTTTGTAAAGTCTGAAATTGCTAGTCCAGGAAACAAACTTGCTGCACATGGAATTTCCATCAGTTTTGACTATGCAAGGAGGGCTTACACAGAGCAAGGGCCAGCTTAATCCTTCCACTTCAACTATTTGGCTTCACTCTTACCTGAAGGGATGAAAAAACAAGTTCATTCCCCAAGCTAATTCAATCTGCAGCCTCGGTATGGAGGCTGCCAACTGAGATTTGTTTTCCACAATGACAAACATACAAACAAACAAACAAAAAAAGGGTTAGGGATGTGATGGAAAAAGGGTCATATTTGTTCCTTGGCTACTAATCTAAGTTTGAAGCAAGTTTATCTGGCCAGGTTCTAAAAACCCATGATTATAAAAGTTGACTCATGAAAATACTCACCCCCTGTTCCATTGTGGTACAAAGCCAGTGCTGTAACACAAACTTCACCAAAATTATAGTCTGCCATTCATTACACAGTACCTGAAAAATCTAGGTTGATGCTCCAGGTTGTTTTCTTCTAGAACCTTTCGCCGTTCTCTCTGCAATTGCTCAATCCTCTGCTTTTGCATTTCAGCTCCTTCAGTGTTCCCTTCCTCTAGAAACCTATAGTACAGCAATGATATAAAAGCCAAAGATTATTGGTGCTTCTGCTCTTTGTTGTTGTGGTGCCCTCCCATTAACTCAAAGTTTCAGAATCTGAAATAAGATCAAGCAGTTTGTATCTCAGATTCTGTGAACAATTAAACCTGCAGAGCAAGATTTTTTAGTCACATAAAAAAAAAAAAAGAGTTGCAAACACTTTGAAGGACAAGATTAGAATTTAGATTAGATTCAATACAGTCAAGTGAAAAGTACTATAGTTACAAATCAAAGTGAAATAAATGGGTAGGCCGCAGTACTGGAAAAGTAGTGAAAAAGAAAAAAGGACCTGGGGGTTATAGTGGACCACAAATTGAATATGATTTCCACCATATCTTCAACAATCACTGCCCATCCATCAAATGCTCTCTAGAGCATTCCCACACCAGAATCAGCTTCCAGGACATCGTAATCACCTTCAACAATGGAACCCTACAAACAACTATACACAAGAACACTGATCACCACGCTTACCTCCACAGATGTGGCAACACCAAGAC
>ML675603.1:54551851-54584718 GCA_007922155.1 Mesoclemmys tuberculata
AGACATTTGTTTCTACAGCCCAGGTTCTCCAATATCACAGAATTTGCTTCAAAGAGACAGTCCAGGATACACACTTAAAACTGCCTTCACCCAACCAAGGACACTCTGCCAGAGAAGTAAATTGCATCACGGAAATGGCCACCCAAATACTCGGAGCACCTGCTTCAATCCAGAAACAACGCACGGAAAGCACAGTCCTAGTTGGCACCTACCGCCCCACACTGGAACCCCTACGAGGTATCAAACAATTACAATCCACACGTGATGGGGACCACATACGAAAAGAAATATTTCTTGAACCCCATCTTCTGTCCTTCAAATAACCGCCTAATTTTGCCAAGCTCATCATCAGACGCAAGCTCCCCACAGACCAGAATGCACCATCTCAAGTTGGCACCAACCCCTGCCAGAACAAGACGCAGAACCTGCAGACATATCTCCACTGCTATAATGATCAATATCCACTCCCCCCAAACACACTGTTCAACATCCATGGGTCCTACACATGGTTATCACAGCATGGGGTATACCTCATCCAGTGCATCAAATGTCCCAACAACTATGTGGGGATCACTACACTTTTGAATGAGCTCACACAGAAAACTGATAAAAGACAAGCAAACAGTATATCACTCAGAAGTGAAGACTTTTCACAAAGCAATCACTCCATAACTGACCTGACAGTCCTCATCCTCAAAGAAAACTTCAAAAGACAAGCCTGCTTCAAGCTTCAAAAGACAAGCCTAGGAGCTTAAATTCATAACTCTGCTAGACTCTACAAATCATGGGCTCAGGTACTAGTTTTATGGCTCCTTACAATAATTAAGAACACATCTGCCTGCTAACTTCTAATTGATTACTTCATTGTAAGTGGCCTCCTGCAGCATCTGTGAACCCCTTATGCTTAACAATCTGCCCTAACTTGTTATATTTAGCTCAGGCACTTGGGTTATCTCCCCCAGATAGAAAAACTCAAACTCAAAAGCTTGTCCCTTCCAGCGACAGAAGTTGGTCCAATAAGAGATTACCTCACCTATCTCGTCTGTCTCAATCAGAATATGAATGAACAGTGTGATGCTATTGTGAAAAGGCAAATATTCTGGATGTATTACCAGGAATATCGTATCTAGGATGCAGGAGGTAATTTTTTCAATTCTACTCAATAATGCTGAGGCCTCGGCTGAAGTACTGTGTCCAGTTTTAACACCACACTGTAGGAAGGATGTGGACAAACTGGAGAGAGTCCAGAGGAGAGTAACAAAAAAGATAAAAAGTTTAGAAAGCTCAGTGTGTGAGGAAAGGTTGAAAAAATTGGGCACATTTAGTCTAGAGAAGAGAAGACTGAGTGAAACATGGTAGTTCAAATATGTAAAAGGCTGCTCTAAAGCAGATAGCAACGAATTGTTCTCCATGGCCATAGAGTAGCAGCAATCACCTTAATTTGCAGCAAGGGAGACTAAGGTTAGGTATGAGGAAAATCTTTCTAGACTATAAGGATAATTTAACTCTGGAACAGGCTATCTAAGGAGGCTGTGGAATCCCCACCACTGGAGGGTTTTAAGAATAGGTTAGGAAAACACCTGCCAAAGATGGTCTAGGTATACTTAATCCTGCCTTGAGCTCTGGAGGATGGACTAGTTGACTTTCTTGAGGTCCCTTCCATGTCCACGATTCTACAAAAACAAGTTCCATAAGGCCTCGGCTGCACTATATTCCCCCCCAATATTTCCCATTTATGCAGTTCTCCCAGTGATAGCGGCCTGGAAACCCAGATAAGGCATTAATCACTGGACAACAAAGATTTTGCTTCCTGAATACTTTTGGGTGTGTCTTATGGATTTTGGGCTGCCGATTACAAAAATCGCCATGAAATTTCCTTATCACGTACCATTTTTTTGAAATTGTCTGTATTTGTTATTTCAATTCATAATTTAAGTCTATTAAAATGTGGCCCACAATGTAAGCTGAAAAGTTTTTTATCTTGTGTCCAAGCATGCCTGGGCATGAGGTGACACTGCCTAAGGGCGGATGCTGGCAGCACAGGTTTTAGAAAGGCTGTAAAAGAATTTCACACACACACCATTCTATGGATTGCATTCATATCAGTTTTCATTCATGTTGATGCACATGCTCTATGCGCATAGCATATTGTGTGTACTCACAACAATAAAGCAATTGTATTTTCAGGAGGATTCGTGATAGCAAAATGTCTCGCCAATGTCACAACAGCTGCGATACATTTGTGGCGAATATATGCTTAAACCTCAAAGATGGAGCATGAGTGCACGTATTAAGAAAGCGTATGAGCTCTACTTTGGCTGTAAAATTGGTGATCGAGACAAAGCCTGGGCTCCTCACATTTGTTGCGCAACATGCGCTGTTGATCATAGAGCTTGGCTCAGAGGTACTCGGAAGCCAACGCCATTCGCTGTCCCGATGATATGGGGAGAGCAGAAGGATCACGTGACAGACTGTTACTTCTGTCTGACCAATGTGTCTGGGTTCTCTGCTAAAAACAAGAAACCCATTGAATACCCTAATCTCCCTTCGGCCATGAGACCTGTGCCACATGACGACAGTCTTCCAGTACTGAAGCCACCAGAGACATGGAGCCTAGAAGAGGCAGACAAAGATGCCATGATGCACGAGCCAGGAATGGAAAATGACACTGATCCAGATTTTGAACCATTTACATCAAGTGAGTCTCATCTGATAACTCAATCTGAGGTAAATGACCTGGTCAGGGACTTGGGTTTGTCAAAGGCAAAAGCAGAATTACTGGGTTCAAGACTGCAAGGATGGGGTCTGCTGTCACCAGGCATGAAAATTTCTGTCTTTTGCAGCCGCCAAGAAGATTTGACACAATTCTTTGGTCAGGTTGATAATCTTTGTTTCTGCACTGACATTGATGGGCTGTTCACTGCTTTGGGTTGCCAGCAAGACCCACAACAATGGCGTCTTTTTATTGATTCGCCAGCGTTAAGCTTGAAAGCTGTGTTATTACACAACGGCAATGTCCATCCTTCAATACCAATCGGTTATGCAGTACACATGAAAGCAACCTATGGAAATATGGAAGTTTTGCTGAAACTTACTTATACAGTACAGCAACTACAACGAACATCTGTGGTGATCTGAAAGTAGTCACGCTGCAGTTCGGATACACCAAGTACTGTTGTTTCATTTGCGAATGGGACAGCTGTGCTAAAGAGTCTCATTACATTAAAAAGGACTGGCCACTTCGTAAGCAGTTGGTTCCAGGGCAGAAAAGTGTGTCACATAAACCTCTTGTAGACCCAACGAAGATATTTTTGCCTCCTCTTCACGTAAAACTCGGACTGATGAAAAATTTTGTGAAAGCGATGAACAAGGAAGATGAAGGATTTCGATTTTGGAGACAGATGTTTCCCAGAATAACTGATGCCAAGATTAAGGAAGGCATTTTTGTTGGTCTACAAATCAAACAGGTCATCAATTACAGGCAGTTCAAAGAATTTCTAGTAGGGCCGGAGAAAATCGCATGGAAGGCATTCAAGGATGATGTTGAAAATTTTCTTGGCAACTACAGAGCACCAAACTACGTGCAGCTGGTTGACAACATGCCTCAAGCATACAAAACCATGAAATGCAACATGTCACTAAAGATTCATTTTCTGCATTTGCATTTAGACTTCTTCCCTGCAAATCTTGGTGCAGTCAGTCAGTGATGAGAATGGTGAAAGGTTTCACCAGGACATTGCGATCATGGAAAAACGGTATCAGGGCAACTAGAATCTACCAATGCTGGACGATTATTGTTGGACACTTAAATGAGAAGCCTCAGACATTGAGTACAAATGAAAATCATCAACAAAACATTTTTAGCTCAGCTGAACTATCGCAAAGCATCAGCACTGTTATGCGATTAAACGAATTACAGTCAATTTCTTGTTTCTCCAAATTCCTACATGATACAAGTAGTCAAACTATATTTGTGTTCAGCTTCAAGTGGTCTAGCATAATCAAAAAAAAATTTCTGAGGAAGCAACCCTTTTGAAAAAATTTGTTGTCCAGTGAATGGTTGTCAACATTTTAAACACTGTGGCCAAGATTTTCAAAAGTGGCTGGGGGGTGGGGAGAAGGGTCTTAATTTTGGGGTACAAATGGCACCATTTTAGAGGTGCCTAACTCTCAGAGAATGCCAAGCACTCATCCACTGACAAACAGGACCCTTTAAAAAGGCACCCAAAATGTCAGTCACCTCAAATTAAGGCACCCCCCCCCCCCAAAAAAAATCACATTTGAAAAATCTTGGTCCACAATGACTACACTTACTTTGAGCAAGGGGTTAAAATGCTTAAATCTGATTTATGTTAGAGCTCCCATCACTGCTAGCCATAAATGGAGTAGCACCGTTGTTAGCAAAGGTGGGAAATGTAAACAAAAAAGTCTATACTAAATAGCCAAGTGTGGAATAAAGAGCCACTTCATAAAAATGGCCATACTGGGTCAGACCAATGGTCCATATAGTCCTGTATCCTGTCTTCTGACAGTGGCCAGTGCCAGGTGCTTCAGAGGGAATGAACAATTCAGGTAATCATCAAGTGATCCATCCCGTCCCCCATTCGCAGCTTCTCGGAAACAGAAGCTAGAGACCCTTCAGAGCATGGTTTTCCATCCCTGCCCATCCATAAAGAGTCAAGAATACCGTATGAAAAGAATATACACGCAAAACATTTTACCTTTGGTCTGGCCTAAATCGCGTGTCAGTAGGTGGTAGGAATGGCCTTGTCTGGGGGTCTAGTTCATTTAACTCTAATGCAAATTGTGTAAATCCATAACACTGCTCATAATCTTTAGGCATTGGATCTAAAAAGAAACAAAGATTGCAAATTAGGCTTTTTTTTAAAAAAAAAATTTTCAACACATTTCTTCTTACTTGCTCATCTCCTCAACCCAGTGCCCCACTGTTTCTGGAATAGAACTCATTTAAAAATATTATAAGAAAAAAAGAATAGTTAAAATAGCAGAACCTCATAATCTACTGTAACGCGATGTTAAGTTCACACCACCCTAAATAGCTTTCTGGTATCTCAGTCAAGATAAAACAGATGAATACAGTACATATTGCAGAAGAGCATGACTCAACAGAGAGATGGGTGCAAATCATCAAACTTCATGGGTGTTCCTATTTGGATCAGATGGCAGAATTGAGCTTTGTGGGTTGATCTTTATTTTTTAAGAAAAGGCATCCATTAAAAATCTTCAGAAACTGAAAAGTATTCCCTTTTATTTTTTAGAAATACGCCCCTAAAACCTACACTTGCCCAAATGTGGAGTTGAGACCCAAAGTAAGGGGAATACAGTGCAGAAAGTTAAAAAAAACCAATTAGTTTCTTCACCAAAGTAATAACTGAAAACTCTAATTATATAATTTAGCTTTTCTGATTTAAGTTTTACACAATAGAAGCAGAACAGCAAACTTGTGTACAATAATAATAAACCTGGGCCTAACACATAGCAGTAGATGATGTATAAACATAGGGGTAAATTCATTCTCAAGCAGATTTAAATTCTGCACAAAAGCATTTATTATTCTGGTTACTAACTTGCTCGCCAGATGCAGGTTGGTGAAGATGGGGTCCCACAGTATATACTCTCATGCCATTTTCCGAAGAGCCGATGCACTACTTTCCCATTCCGATCCACGATACTGCCTTCAATCTCGTGCATGTTGGGATTCCAATATTTTGCCTATAGTTAAAATGAACAGAAACGACATTGCTGCAAAGATAGAAGTGTGAACTGTTTTGCCATTTAGATGTATTCTTATTGCATGAGTAATAGGAAGGTGCTTTTTCTTAAAGAAAAGCTCTGTGTAAGATCTGCGGCACACATCCATTCATTTTCATCTATCACTACACAATATTTACAGACATCAAGCAACCCCAGTAATTTTAACAAGTTGACTTGCAAAAACCCTTTTGCTTTTAAAAATCTCTGAAAGTTCCATTTGTTTTTTTTTTAAAGGGCAAAGTTAAGCAGAGAAGGGCAAAGCAGGCATTGAACTCTGATTTTTACAAAACCCAAGGCAGAACCAGAGATCCATGGCCTACTTATCTAAACTCCTCCCCTTCTGCAAATTCGGGAGAGAGGTTGATGCTCAGATAAAGGGACCTAATTTTAGCCTGTTTACAATGTAGAATATTTAAGATTTGCCACACATTTCAAACTTCAAAATCTCAGCTTCAAACACTGACTGTATATAATGTATCTGTGATTTTTCAATTAAAAACAAACATTTGAAAGTCACTTCATTGCTACTTAGAAAAGGACATAATACTCATGGGAACAAATCAACAAAAATGAAATTTCAAAGCATGTTTTACAGTAGTTTATTTTCCCCTGCTGCAGATGCATGGCACATGCAACAGCACTTACAATGAGGATGGAACTGATGAAATAAACACGTGCTCCAAAAAACGTAGATAAGGAGAACCTGGATGTAGGTATGTATCCCAATGTAATATGCAAAAGTCTCACTCAGGTAGCAATCAGCCTAGTCAACAGATGCCTGACTGGGTTTCTAGTTGCCATGTGTTTCCAAGAAGCCATTTTAATCCACTGCTAATATAACTTTAAATTGGATGATCAGGAGTACTTGATGCATCCTACTGAAGCACAAACCTTACGTAACAGCTCAGCTAGGCTACGCAGTGTATGCAAAAGGCAGAAGCAAAGTACTGGCTGCTCACCGAGAGGCTGGTTAGACACTGACTGAGAGACTGCCAGTTCTACAGTTGCTGGTAGAAGATAACTTGAGAGCAAACAGAACAGACTGCCCCACAGTGGTTTAGTGAGAGTCGTGTGGAGCCACCCCACTAATGGAAACCTAGCACCTGTTTTTAGTCTGTGGCAGCTGGAAAGTAGCCCCTAGTGGCATCCCTTCCCCTATCCTTGTGGTTTCTTTCCCTCTCTCAGGAGTCTCCTCACACAAAACAGCATTTTTTAAACTTTCTTTCTGCCTGGCCCTCTCAAATGAAATGCAATTCTTTTAGAGTTACGTTCTCCTTCTGATGGGCAAGACTCTCCAAAACCTCAATGGCAATTACAATAGACCAAAGGGAAAATGTAATCCATAAGAAGCCCAAAGAACAAGGGTACCCTGCTGAATATGACTATGATATAGTATCCTCCTCACAGCAGTGCTCGTTAGAAAAAGTATCATCAACCATGCTGTGGTTACTGAAAGTCACACCTTTATGAAAGTCAGCTTGCAGAGACAAGTGTCATCTTTCAGGTTTTTGATGATGATCTCTCCATAGTGTTCGATCCATCTTTGCCCACTTAAGATGTTATGGATACAAGAAGTCACTTTATTCCACTCAAAATGGTCTCTGAAACTTGAAGTAAGATAAAGAGGTGAACGTGCAACCATTCTCAAAATAACCAATCATCTCATAACAAGGACTCATGGAGGAATTTCCTTATTAAAAAAATGCAAAATGAGTCTTTCCAAATGCATCAATCTTTCCCTCCCGCCTTCCCCCTCCCTGGCGAGCACAGAGACACTGCAAGAAAATCCATTTCCCTGAAAAAACTTTACGCTTCTGGTGTAAATCACAGCTCTGAACTCAGTTAGATTTCTTTTAGCTCAACGTACATTAGCCTAAGTTATGCCAAAGTTAAAAAAAATAATGCTCATATTGCATATAACTGCTTCAGGGAAGGGGCACTAAGATGTTCATAGTCCCTCACAAACACCTAGGGCCTGACTGAAAGCCTGCTGAAATTAAGGGGACTCAAAGTCTGCTCAAGTCAATAATCAGGCACTCAAAGCACAAGCGAGCGTGTGGCTCTAGGTAAGAGCATAATAAGAGAGACTCGTCCACTAGTTCCTGAAAAAGCAGTTGCATACTAGAGTAAGTGTGAAAGGAAAAAATATTAAATAAAACAAGGTAATTGTATAACTAACATCAATATGCCAAGGAACTTCTCCATTTTTAAAAACAATCCTGAGCATTTAAAAAAGTCTGAAAATGAACAATTAAAGGAAGCTTGATAAGTATTCAAATACCCTCTAACTCCATACAGTCTCTTCAATACATATACATATTTAAAATACCACGTTGCACATTCCAAAACCAACTTAAATTCTGCCAACCTTAAACCAACAGAAACCTTCTTGCACCCAACTCTACATAAAAACACCTCTCTCATTACCTACAAACTGCAAAGGGCCCCTAGACCATCTTCCTAACAAATCTGGCCTCTTATCTTCTAACTACAGACTCCTCTTTCCCCAATTCAGGCTTTCCACTATGGACAAGAGATCACAATATATCATCCCTTATTCTCTCTGTACAATCCAGGAACACCACTATTTCCATACCCACCATTCCACTAGGAGGCAGAAAATCCAATTTGTTTCACTCACTCCTCCCTCTGCGGGATGGAACTCAATGTATCCTCCCTATTCAACCTCAAAAATGTAAGGAGACTCCCAGCCTTATATACACTACAGATGTTTTTACCCAAGTCACTGTACATAAACCTTTATGTACTCTATTCATTACATGGCAAGCTAGTACACTGATAATCAGAGAGTGGAGAAAAGAGTTGACATACTTGTATCCGTAGAATAGATTTTCACTTTTAGCCAAGGATTGCAAATAATTTGAAAGTTCTAATGATGACAAACTTATTCCAAACGTGCAAACACAACCTGAGATCTGAAAGTCAAGCTGAATTATCTTGTTCTCTCATGTACCAAGCTACTGGTAAGTATCTGAGGGCCATATCATGACCTTAATAGCATCAATGTAGACTCAGCTTGGTATCTGAGAACCAAACTAGGGCCAAGTTTACAATCATGGCACTTGGAAGAAATATTTTAAAAATTCTGAACTGAGCAAATTTGAAATAGAATCAGGGAGACAAATCTAGAACTCCAGAACACCATTTTATGCAATCATTTTTCAGACTAGAAATTCATTAAAATTACTTGCCCAAAATCATACAAAATGGATAGAACTAGGAATATTACCCAGTTATCTTGATTCCCAGTCCTGTGCTTTGACTATTACACTATATACCTTACCTACCTAATATTTGTCCAAACTCCTTCCCTTTCCTCCAAATCTATCTATAAACCCACCTGTTCTATGAATTATTCCAGTTAAGAGTGATGCGTGGTTATAAGTTTGCTTTATATGGTAGTATACGGGATTATCTTTAGAACAGAAGTTTTTGGGACAGGGTTCCCATGTGGCACAGTGTGCCAGCATCATGAACATTTACAGTGATATATAAATAGCGTTCACAGATCTTACAAGTTGTGTTGCCAAGGAAATCTACAACATCAAAAGAAAGAAGAGATGAAGAAGGGGAAACAAAGTACATGCAGACAAGGTATAGAGAGGGCTAGTGTAAGAGGCAACCACAGTCTGCGGTGAGAAGAGGAAGATGGTAGAAGTACATTTGTCAATATTTCTCTAGGAAGTGTGTTACAGGTGGGGTTCCTCATCCTTGTTCCAAGTCTTACATTTCCAGAGAGAAACATGGTTATTGCTGCTTTTACAGAAAACAGGGGAAGTGGGAATGGTGTTGGGGGGGAGGGAAGTAAGTAGATCAATTCCTTCCTTTTTGTCCTAGTCTTTTCAACTCTTCCTCTATTCTCTCTCATCTTTAAAGTATTTCTCCAGATGCCAGATTTTCTGTGCGTCTTAGAGTCCTGTGCTCCAATGAGTCAGTAATTCTAGGACCCTGAAAAGAGTCACTGCTTCCAGAAGATGCTAATTCAGCACAACATGGGACAAGCAGACTAGCAGGTGCAGCAAATTTAAAGGTCTTTTCAGTATCAATGATACCTTTTAAATTACAGTGAAAACAAAGGACGCAACCACTCAAATGACCTTTCACTGTGGCTGTTTGGCACAAACCAAACAACCAACCAAAGGCAACCTACACAAAACCAGTGCATGGAGCAACATCATATTGCTCATGAATTCAGGTAACAAAGAACAATTTGTGAGAATGATTTTAGGCTTTACTTTTTTGGGTTGTACTTCACAGACATATGAAGTATATCTTTCTGTACCATACAGTGCACCATCAAATTTAACAGCAATAAATATGAACCCTTGAGCATCTCTTCATAAATTTCTTCTTACTTCACCACCCCCTGAGCCTACCTAGGAACTTGATGTAATGTTTGTGTTGCTAACTAATGAATAAATATTTTGTTTAATTCTGTATAGGTAAAGGAACCAGGCAAGTTTTGTCTGTCTAGCCAGAGCTTTTAAATGGCAGGTTAATTCAATGTTATTGTTTAGGAAATAGCAGGTTTAAATGGAATATGGATCAACCTTTAAACCTGTGCTGTGCAACACAAGATTTTCACAGACCAGATTCTATCATGGAGTTTTAATCTAGTAATGAGTACTCTCTGCCACGGCAGCACAGGAACACCGGGTCTTTTTTTTTTTTTCTTCCCCTTTTTAATAAAAGGATGTTTATTAAGCACTGAAGTGTTATAATCAATCACATTAGCTACTGATTTCCCTAGATAATGAACGCACAAGAATATGCTGCTTTTCCTAGTTATTATTAATAGTAATTATTATATTGCAGTAGCACCCAGTAAGGACCAGGACCATCGTGTTAGGCACCATACAAAACACAGCAAAAAGAGTCCTTGCCCCAAGGAGCTCTCTCATCATTAAAGACAGTTAATGTAGCCAAAGAAAGAAGAGTCCATGACCTGCATATACTATGCAGTAGTAAGCCTGCATTCCCTTTTAAAAAAAGCATAAATTAGTGAGAAAATTAAGTATTTGTAAAACTCTTATGTGTATGGACAGAAGAGCTGCTAAAAGACTTTAGACTCCAAGCCAAAAGCAAAGGCTCTTTGAGAAGTCTATTGCCATATGGTAGTTGTGATCCTATCTTGTAAATGCAACCCTACTTTGTCTGCAGATAGTGACGTGTTGTTGTGGCACTTACGCTGGCAGAGTTACATGTGTTGTACCAACTGGAACGATTTCCATGGACTTGCCCCAGAATTTGTTTTTCCATCTCACATCTGAAACAGAAAAAACATGACACATTCAATGATAAACACAGATGAAGAATTCAATTTCTGAGCTGAACTATTTTTAAAAGCATTATGCAATAAAGCGTTTGCGATACTAAGTAAAGTTTCAGCTACTGACCTGCAAAGCTCCATATAGTTTTTCATTTTTCAAATGGACGCCTATCTAATATTTCAACTAGAAAGTCAAAACAAGCAGTAGAAGAAAAAGACTATATTCTTTAACAGACTTTGTTCAAACGAAGAGACAGTTACTCATCTTGTGCAGTAACTGAGGTTCTTCGAGATGCGTGTCCCTGTGCGTGCTCCACTACCCACCCTCCTTCCCTTTTACTTTGGAGTCAAACACCCGGCTGCACGTTAGAGAAGGAACAGAGGGGTCTGAGTCATGCTTGCTG
Source organism: Mesoclemmys tuberculata (assembly GCA_007922155.1). Classification (NCBI taxonomy): domain Eukaryota; kingdom Metazoa; phylum Chordata; order Testudines; family Chelidae; genus Mesoclemmys; species Mesoclemmys tuberculata. Next base: position 54,563,321 of record ML675603.1, read on the forward strand.
AAAATGTGTGAAATATGGGATATGCTGGGTGGACCATAAGTGCTTCGAGTTCACTCACACGGTGTGCTGATATGATTGGATTAGAAATGCTACCTTAATGGACGTGTGCATTAGTGAACAAGTCGCTAAAGGCTCGAATGGTGGCTTGACAGTTGTCCTGAGGACCAAGTCAAAGTCCCAAGGTATTATGAGAGGACATATGTCTGGGTATACATTTTGTATACCAGTCATGAAGTGTTTGACTGTGTAAAAATCGTGGCATCATCTATGAAATCATGGAAGATGGTGATAGCTGCTAGGCATACTTTAATTGAGCTAATCCAGATTTTTTTTGTTTCCAGGAGATAGTCTAATATAGTGGGGATTGATGCGATTAGCGCATTGACACCATAAGGAGAATCTACATCATTTCTGACGGTAAGTTTTTCTTGTGGCAGGTTTTCTGTTATTCAGTAAAATATTCCTTACTGGTTCTGACCTTTGTAGTTCAGCTTGTCAGAACCAGTTAGGCACCATGCTGTGAGATATAAATTCTTCAGCTGCGGATGGCAGATGTTTCCATTGTCCTGGGAGAGGAGGTTGTCAACTAGTGGGAGAACAATTGGTGCACGGATCGACATCTGTGTGAGATACATGAATCATGGATGCCTGGGCCATGCTGGAGCTATCACCTTTGCATTGTCCCTGAATATTTTGTGTATGGATTGGCTATCATGGGGATGGGAGGGAATGCACACAGAGGACCTGTGTTCCAGTTGATAAGGAACGTGTCCCCCACAATGAACGTGTACCTAGACCTGCTCTCGAGCAAAAGTAACGGCATTTGCAATTCTTCGTTGCTGCAAATAGATCAATTGTGGGGTATCCCCATTGACAAGATTTTTTCTAGGACTGTGTTGTGTAATTCCCACTTGTGATTGTTGCTGAATTTTCTGCTCAGGTTGTCTGCAGTGGTATTCTGGGAACCAGGTAGATATGCCGCTGAAACGTGGATGTTGTGGGATATACACCAGTTCCATAATCTCATTGTCTCTGATCTTGCCCCTCCTTGACAATTGATGTAGATCATACATGAGATGTTGTCTGCCATTATTATTATAATTTTCCCTGCTATCAGAGGTAGAAAGTGTATACAGGCGTTGTGGACAGCTCATAACTCCAGTAGGTTTATGTGTATTTCATTTCCTATGGTGACTATTTACCTTGAATGGTGTGATCTTATAGGTGCGCTCCCCATCCAATTTCTGATGCGTCTGTTGTGATCATGATTGAAGGTATTTCGCTTATAAATGGAGCTCCTGTTTGAAGGTTGCTGGGCTGCGTCCACCATTTTAATGATTGTTTGATCTTTTTGGAATTGATACCATTTTGTATAGAGATTGTCTGTGTGGTTTGTAAACTGTCACAAGTCACATTTGAAGTGGTCTCATGTGCAACTGTGCATTTTGCACTACGAAAGTAGCAGCCGCCACGACCCAACATTTGAAGGCATGTGCATACATTCAGAGTTGAACTACTTTCTGTTATAGATTCCAGATTTGCAAGAGTCTGAAATCTGTTCTTTGGTAGAAATGCCCTGACAGTGAGGGAATTCAGGTGCACCCCTATAAATTCTAGTTCTTGCACAGGCTGTAGGGTGGATTTTGTGTTGTTTTTCATTAGCCCTAACGTGTGAAATACTGTCCTTATAGTGTGAACTGCATATACAGCTTCCATATAGGTGTGTACCCTTATAGACAATTTACAAGAAAGGGGAATATGGTGATCCCTAGCCCGTGAAGGTAAGCTATTACTACAGCAAGGACATTGGAAGACTCGGAGCAGGGAAGAGGCTGAAGGGTAGCACCGTGTATTGATAGTGGTTGTTGACCAATGTGAACCTTAGGAATTTTCTGTGAGCTGGATTAATAGTAACATGAAAATATGCGCCCTGAAGGTCAAGGGCTGCAAACCAGTCCCCCTGTTCCAGCACTGGCACTATAACTTGCGTCTTTATGAATTTGTTCAATTTTCTTAAGTCTAAAATGGGTCTCCAACCTCCGGTCTTCTTTTGGGTGAGAAAATAATGAAACTAAAAGCCTTTTCTTCTGTGTTGGGAGGGAACATGCTCTATGGCAGGGGTCCCCAACCACTGGTCCGCGGACCAGGACTGAGCCGTTGGGGGTTTTTTGCCAGTCCGCGGCGCCACGGCTATGCGGCTCTTCAGCTATCCGCTAGGCAGTCTGCAAATGCAACCGGTTCGCAGTGGTTTACCACTTTAAGAGCGAACCGGCTCTTAAAATGGTAAATTTCTGCGCTGTGAGCCCCACCCTCCAGCTCTGCCGCCGAAATTGACAAGGGCGAGTCAATTTCACGGTGGAGAGTGGTGTGAAGTGCTGCCTGCTGGGGTGCCTGCCCCACCCCCACCCCGCCGGGCCATGGAAAAATAGTCTTGCTTGAAGCCAGTCCCTGGTGCAAAAAAGGTTGGGGACCACTGCTCTATGGCACCTATTTGGAGTAAAGAATTGATCTCCTGTTGTGAGATGGGTCCCTGAAGAGGGACCGAGGAGGAGTTTGGTTTGTAGGTATGGAGGTAAAGAGGATAGTGTATCTAGATCGGATAATTTCTAGTACCCATTTGTCTGATGTTATGTTCACCCAGTGTTGGTAAAAGGGGCATAGTCGATGTTTGAACAAGATGGACTCTTGCGAGGGAGGTCGTACAGACCCTCGACTAAGTCCTCAAAATTGCTGCTTTGGGGGGGGCAGCCTCGCATGTTGATGGCTGCTGGTTAGTCTGTCGATATCAATGTGGCCTTTGATGGGAGCGTGATTGTTCATATTGTCTGTTTTGGAAGTAATGTTAGTACCTGGAATTATACAACTGATACCTGAAGGGTCTTTTTGTTGCAGGTGTATAAATTCCGAGGGTGTGGAGCGTAGCTCTGGAACCTTTCATGGTATGCAGAACTTCATCCATTTTTTTTGCCAAGAGCTTCACTTTATCGAAAGGAAAATCCTCAATCATTGCCTGCAGTTGTTTAGGCAGGGCTGCAGAGTGACACCATGATGCCCTATGCCTAATGACAGCAGTTGCCACGGTTCTAGTTGCAGCGTCAGCCACATCAAGGAAAACCTGCAATGCTGTTCTTGCGACCAGTTGCCCTTCTTTGATCAATGATTGAAATTGCTTTTTTATATCATCTGGGAGAAATCCAATACATTCTGATATCTTGGCATAATTTTTGTGGTCATAATTTGATAGCAAGGTGGCATAGTTTGCTACTCTTAATTGAAGTGTAGCTGATGTGTAGACTCTTCTGCCCATAAAGTCCAGCCTTTAATCATTTTTGTCATGTGGTGTTGACTTTTAATGCTGCTGCTTGTTCCTCTGGTTAGCAGCTTATCTAACCAGGGAGTTAGGAGCTGGATGGGTGAAGAGGAACTCATATCTTTGGCCAGGAAATAATACTTTTTATCAGCTCTTTTACAGGTGGGGAGATGGTAATGGGGGTCTGCCATATGTTATTTGCTGGCTCCGTAAGGGCATCATCCATTGGAAGGGTGATTTTGGTGGAAGCTGAAATCTGCAATATTTTAAGCAATTTGTGTTGTGACCCTGCCACTTCCTGGAGTGGGATCTCCAAACTGTGTGCTACCCTCTTAAACAGTTTCTGTAACTGCTTAAAGTCATCTGCAGTTGGTGGTGGTGGGGGAACTATGGTCTTGTCGGGTAAGGAGAATGAGTTGTGTGTGGTTGGCAGCATTTCTTGCTCTGCAGTCATATCTGTTCATTGGCAGAACCAGTTATTTTGGGTCCTGTTTGAGAAGGTCTAATAGGTGACCTGCCTCTGTGCCTATATGAAGTTGACGGTCTACTGTGTCATGGACTGTAAGTAGACCAGGTGTCCCAGCCAGGCCAGTGCATATGGTATTGTGGAGCAAACCATGAAGGTGCAAACCATGGATATGTTGGTTGTCTGACGTGGCTGATGTCTGGATGGGTGGCCTCTGGATGATGATAGCTGAGGAGAGAAAGTAGTCTGTTCACCATCGTACTCCTCATCATTGGGGAGGGGGGATGGGAGACATGGGCTGCTCATGAGTAAAGTGCACTGGAGAGGTGTCTGTGCGGTAGAGAGATAATAGCGGGGAAGATGTTACAAAACCCTCCTCATTCTCACGGGGTTTGCTTTTCTGAGCAAGTTGTAGCAGAGCAGGAGTTGTCAGCTCCGTTTTGAATGATCGCACCGAAGTGGGCGCCATAGACTTTTCTGGTGCGGACGTATCCAATGGCAGCGGTATTCTCGGGGCCATCTGTTGCTCAGGTTGTATTGGTGCCGCGTTTTTTTGCTGGTGCTGATGTAGACATGTTGGTACCATGTCAGTTATTGGCGCCGAGGTCCAAGCTGGTGCCACTGTTGAGGCACTTACAGACATTGTGCAGGCCTTTGCTTTAGATGGTGCCATGTCGACACGTGGTTGTTTAGTTTTGTCTTTCAGCTCTTTAGAGGAGCAATGAGTCTCTCTCCTTGTTGAGGAGGTCAAGGTACCCAAAGAACCTAAAGCCTCTTTGGTACCGAAACCTCTCTCCTTTTTAGATGACTTCCTTTTCTTGGCATGCTCAGTTGTAGATGAAGCAGAGTGCCTTTTTCTGGTGTTTTCTTGCGAGGGTCTGAGGCAGGTCTTAGCGACCGCTCCATGAGTATTAACTTCAGGCAGAGGTCCATATCACGCCTGGCTTTTAGATTTGTACAATGGATACATTTCTGGGCAACATGCCCTTCACTGAGGCATCTGATGCACTTGGAGTGCCTGTGTGAAGCTAGCACAACGTCCCTGCATGAGGTGAAGCCAGGAGAACCCGGCATAATCCTACTTATAACAGATGGGTGAGACTGAGGGAATTTTGCCCCCCCAACAGGAAATGATTAAGATAAGATACTCAGTTTTACCCATAGTTTAGTGTAACTTCAGGGAAAAGAAGAGACTTATTGAATATTTCTAGCAGGCTATGAAGAACTGCTGGGAGCTCTGTCTTGGACCATGGACAGCTGAGAAGGAACTGAGGGGTCTGGGTTGTGCGCTCCAAAAAGGATGTCAACGGTACCGCGAGATGGGAACGATGCATGCATGACCTGGACGGGCAATGCTGGCAAAATCTCTGATTGAAGACACGAGGACGCCCCCAACATCTGGAGTGGAGCACCTACAGGGACACTACTCGAAGAAGAATGGAATTTAAAATGAACAATTCCTAGATAACATGTACTTCATTCACATGAGTCTCCCATCGGTGTAGGTAATCCACCTCTCTGAGAAGTGGTAGCTAGGTCGATGGGCCTAGCGCTGCCTACACCAAGATTTAGGTAGGTGTAATTATGCCGCTCAGGAGTATGGATTTTTCACACCCCTGTGCAAAGTAGATATGCTGACATAATTTTCTAGAGTAGACCAGGTTATGGGAAGAAGGGTTATCTATGCTAGTGGCAGAACCCCCAGCCCCGTCAACTTAGATAGTGTCTACACTGAAGCAGTGCAGTTGTAGAGTTTTAAGGGCAGACAATCAGTGGGCACCAAGCACCCTTTATGCCTTGGAAAATCTTCCCCAAAAGGCTGCATCCCTGATTAGTCTAAGGTTTGCGAAGATTAAATAATGTAATCATAAAATTAGGCATGTATCTGAAATGACCTTCTCTATTGATGCTGTTTCAGCAGCTTTGATATAAGGAATTTGTCATGATTCCCTACATTTCATAATACAAGGGTCAAAACGACCATCTTTTTGATGGAGTGCAGGCAAATGCAAGATTTTTTTAATAAACTAAATTAACTGAAATACTTCTATCATAAGTAAGAGACCAACATTACATGAAGTGCTGCCATATAATAGACATGTCAATGGTAAAGAGACCTCTCACAAAGTTTAAAGTGAGAAGGTACTGTACAGACAGTTACATGCTTTATGATCTCTTAATGTAGTAAGGTTGTCACATTTAAAGACCAGTACATTGGAAATGTTCCAAGAAAAATGTAGCACAAGCATCCAGAAAGTTACGATAATGTCTGTACCAAATAAGGATTTAAGTGGAAGCTATACCCATGGTAGTTACAGCACAGTTACTGGTAGTTACTGTGATGGTAGGAGCTTTAGAAACAGAGAGCTCCAAATTCAACCAAAGAACAGCAAATATCAACATTCCTTCGCATGTGACAATTTAATAGGCCACCAAAAGTTTCAGTTTCATAATGGAGGAAAAGTGGTTTTCAGAATAAGCAGCTCTGTCAGAACCTATTCTCCTAACTCACAAAGATGTAGTGATCTCATCAATAAGAAAGCCAGCGCAGAGGACAGAGTTACAATAGAAAAGGTAAGGTGGGGTTGGGTGGGGACAGAGCAGCAGAAAGAGGAATTCAGAAGACCCCGCAAAAATTGTCACTCAGCATTCAGTTCCTCCAAACACGAATGACCAAATCCCAGGAACAACAGCTTTCTTGAAAGGGAAATGGAGACTCAGATTAAGAACGCACACAATACAAGGTGGATTCCTGAACTCTGACAGCCTGGCCAGGTTCAGCAAACCCTGGACGAGTCCAAAATTCACTCGTTTTAGCAATGGAGGATCTAGGATTCAGAAACATTCACACCATACAAAGAACTTTCCTCACAGACTAGCTGCTTCAGGATTATATTTCTTGATGTTTAATGTTCCCCACCCAAACAGGACTGTCCTGTGGGCAGAGGTGGCAGTGTTAGCCCAGACTGCATTTTCCTAGCAAAAGTTAAAGTGTTGGAGTCCTTGAACAGCTCAACTGACCGTTTTTTAAATGAGCTACATGTGCCCTGATTCTGTCTTCTCTGTCACCCAAAAGGAAATGTTAGATTCTCACTTACTTACAAGGCCAGATTCTTTTTGGATGAGTATTTGAAAACAAAACGCACAAGATGTTATCATAGCCAGAGATGGGCTTTGTTTAAAAAAAAAACCCAACTCAACCATGTGTATCAGTGTCTTTAATTTTATTAGACTGCTTCTGCCTTTGTCATGGATGATACAATCTAGTCTTCCCTATACATGGTCTAGTCTCTTTTGCCTGAACTTGTAGTCATTAGCTATTTCAGGTCCAGACTAAAGAACTCTTGCCTTGTATTTATGTACAAGGCAGAGGAATGTGTCGAATGATCAAACCTAGACTACTTAGAGCCCCAACTATTTTAAATATGGCCACAGCTGTACTGACTACACTGAAGCCAGGCAACTCAGAGTTAAACGTTGTACCTGAAAATGCCCAGGTCAGGGCAGGATGTAAAAGAGCAGATTCTCTCAGCACTGGTGGACGACACCCCAGACAAGATGGCTGCAGCACAAGCACCTGCTTAATGGCCCATTAAGGAAACTCATGGGTACAATGGGCTGGGGGAGAAGCCAAGGAGATACCTGATGAGTCAACAGTCATTCAAGTGACCCTGGACTCCATCTTATTCCTGCAAATTTCCACAAGCAGCATGGCCAATGCCAAAGGACTGCACGACATCCATTTTGTCTTCAGTCTCCAGCCTACCTCTGGATCAACTCATCTACAATTGAACTGAAGCTGTGAAACAAAGGAATGAGACGCATCCAGGTACTGGGTGTATACCAGAGAGACTGTATAAGCCTGCAAACTCCATAATTCTATTAGAAACCTAATGTATATGGACTTTCAAATCAATTGTATGTATCTGATTGCTTTAATCCTTCAACATTTCTCTTATACTTTCTTTCTTTTTATAATAAACCTTTAATTTATTTACTAAAGGATTGGCTGGCAGCGTGGTATTTTGGGTAAGATCTTAACTTATATTGATCTGGTACTGTGGCTGACCCTTTGGGGTCAGGAGAAACCTTTTTGGTAAAGGAGCATAGAGTTTAAATAACTAATCTCTCTTCTAGACCTAGTGGCTGATTGGGAGCCAGAGACTGAAATGCAGTGAAGGGGCTGTGTATATTTGTATTTTTTTGGCTTCTTGACAACCAGTGTGGGGGAATCAGAAGCAGTGTGTGGCTGGTTGGGAAGTCTGACTTCAGTGTCACCCACCAGCGCTGGGAGAATCTGCTCTCCTTTTACAGCCTGCCCTGACCTCAGTAGCCCAGATACATTATGCATTATCAAACCTCTCACATTTAAAGGGTGTAATTCAGTTATGGGAACATGGTTAGGTCTCATCTACTCTAATTTGTACACTAAGAAGTATATTGGTCAAGGGAAAACCCTGTTGTAACTAGGTCCCATGACTTTGCCATAGTTATGAGGCAGTTGGAGTCTTTGCATCCATTTTTTTTGGAAAAACTGGGAATCTAAAGACAGGATCAAAAAAAGAAAGTCAAATCACACAAACTCCTGCCAGGCTCTAATTATTTCCTTCTCCCCATATGGTCTCAGGTACACAGGTTTCTCCATTATCTCAAATCTCTTGTGGGGGAAGGAAGGGGAAGAGGGGAATTTAAAAAGTGGTAAATCCTGAAAATGAATCAGTCCAGGCCCAGGGTCTAGCCCTTAGTTTTCTAGTTACAATCCCATTTTTATGGTTTTATTTTTGTTTTAAAACTTGAAATGCAACTTTTCCCCAATGCTTTATTTAAATTACAGAACAACATTTCCAGCTTTTTTCAGAAATGCGGAAGTTTGTACTGGTAAAATATCCTCCATTATTGTTCAGGAATGATTACACAAAGCCTCCTCAATTACAAATGCTATAAAAGGCATACCAGAGTCTAGGGCAGTTGTCCCCAAACTGTGGGCTGCACAGTGTGCCCCCTGCAGTGGGTGTGTAGGAATGTTGGGGGGGTGTGGCAGGACCTGGGCCAGCTCTCATGGGGGGCTGGGAAGGAGAGCCGCTCTGCCCACAGCTCTGCTCTGGCCTCAGCCATAGCTCCTGGCCCCTGGCCCCAACTGCAGCTACCAGCAGCATGCGGACAGGTGGACAGGTTCCATTATGGGGGCATGATGGGAAAAAGTGTTGGGGATCACTGGCCTAGGGGCTGAGACTGCCTAGAGCAGTTCTAATATTACTTAACTGGGGAAGCTCACCTCTCTTGATCTTCTAGGTGTTTAACGGCAGACATAAAATGAAGCTACTATGAAAACAGCAGTAAATGATAGATGAAAGAATTACCTTGCCAGAAAGCAAAATTCACAGATTCAGCATGACATGCAGATATTGGTGGATGATGACTGACCTAATTTGAAAAGGAGAAAAAAATGAGTTAGATTCAAATGAACTTATAAACATTAAATTTTTTTCATGTATGAATTTTACAGCTTAAATGCCTCATTTTCCATATATAATTTTGTCCTATCCAAGGGGAGCTAATAAGCTACACTGAGAAGCACTGATGATTAAAAATAATTGTGGGAAGAGGGAATCTCAAACAAGTGTTTAAAAAAAAAGACTTGTGAGATTTGTGGGTTGGGTGCATATGTTGCACAGGATCACTAATGTGGTAATTACATATAGCCTGAGGACCCATTTATTTATTAACAGTCGCCCAAAAAAGCGTTTAGAAACAAAGTACCAAGATCACTTCTGGTATAAGCAGAGGAAAGGCAATGCTGGCCTCATTTTCAAAAGGTGTGGCTAACCAAAATCCCATTAACTTCGATAGAAGTTGGTGCTGCTCAACACCTCTGGGGAAAAAAAAAAAAAAGTCAGGCCATATAACCCTATCCTCTAACAATAGCTGTGACTATATACAGTCTTCGGTACTTGCTCTTTCCAGCATTAAACTTCAACCCCAACATTTCCTCAGTATCTGGCTTGTGTAGTTGCATAGACCTGAATTAGGGCAACCACCAAATAAAACCAGGGTAGTTTAAAAAAAAGATGTTTCAGAGAATGAAAGAAAATAGAGTGTGACAAAGCAACCACACAGACTAGAAGCATCAGCTATCACACTTACGTTTCACATTCATTTATCGGTGGACGTGAGTGGGAACTGTGCTAATGATCCAGCCATTCAGTGCCAGACAAGTAACAGGAACGATGCAAAGAAATTTATTTTCTGACAAGAATAAATGTATGCTACTAGGAGTCTCATTTCTGTTTCAGCAGGACATGTAAATAAGGTTAAATATGCAATTTATTTTCACCACCATTATTTTTCTCATTGAATCCTTTCATTGTTTTTCTATAAAGGCATGCAAGTCCTTCTTGAATATCCTTTAAACCTATTGTGGTGAGTCTAATAGACAGATAGATTGTCAGCACTGTCCTAACACACTCTGAGATGATAGTCTCCTTCTCATATGCACTGCACTCCCTCTAGTCTCATATATTCTATGGGCTAAATATCAGATTTACACTGGTAACAGAGAGGAATTATCCTTGTTTATCATCTCTTTTACTATAATACCAGGAGGACCCAACAAAGGGCCGGCAGACATGTGGTAAGCAACAGTCTCTACCTCCAAAACTTACAGTCTAAATAGATCAGACAGGCATTTGCCTCCCCCTCCTCGCTCTTACGGCATATTTTGTTCTTCCCATATTTCTCTATAGTTGCCAACTGCTCCCTCACCTTTTTGCCAGTACATTCACTGTTACCTTTCATTTATATGTAGCATACTGCACATAGTGGAATGTCTTTGCAGGATAATACAAACATCCACGCTGATTCTTAGATTCCTACCAGTTTAGAACAAGTAGTTAGTGTTTTTATTACTTGCTTTATCCACTGCAGAAGGGCAAAGCCTTCTACATTAACTTTAACTCAAATTACTTTGAAATTGCAACACTGGGCCTGAATCACTGCTTCATTGTCAGTATAACTTCCATGAATGAATGGATTACATCACCATAAAACCTGAGTAACAGTGAAGCATCTGGAAACTAATGGAATTCCAAAACTGATACTTGCCCTACCCATTCCCATATTTCCACCTCTGTGATGCTGGTGACTCATTTCCAAAGGCTAGATTAAGATGACAGCACTTTTTGTCAGCTGTTTAAGATCTAATGTTCCAGGTTCTGCTTTTACAGTTTAATAGAAAACTTGTTTCTTAATGCATTCTAATTTAGGGTTTCCTATGACCAGAGTTCCACAATAGGCACCACCTTTTTCCATGCATTTTTTATCATGTCTAGATGAGCTGAAACAGTTTTTAACCTGTTCCTTCAGTAAATACCATAGTAACCAAATTCCCTCCTCCCACCCTTTTTAATTCTAATGTTTTAATAACTCCACCTGCTTTTAGCTTAGCCTGTTTTTCAACCTGGTATTATATATCCTATACTTTCGTCATCTTCCTGTCTGGCAATTATTTGAAGAAACACCCAAACTCTTTGCCTTCCTGTATTTGGCCTGCAACCACATGACCTTGGGCTGGGATCCCAGATCTTACAGAGTAAGAACAGAGTCAGGCCCAGTCAGTAACTGAAGACATTCAAAGATGACCCAGAGTGCTACAGAAAATAGTGGTGGTTGAGCAGCTGGAATAATACCTTAAAGCAAGTGCTTCATTGCAGTACAAGGGGGCCACCATGCTGTTGAAAATACTGTATGCAATAACAATGGCCTGGACTATTACTGATTGTTAAAGATCACATGAAACTTTTCACAGGACTATGAATATTTGCTCTAGCCCAAGCGAGATTTCAATATGGGCAATTGGATTCTGCCTAGAGAAGTTCTCCTGTTAGCTTGAAGCTGTTATTCTTTGCTTCTTGGCCATAAACTGATGTGTAATGTTAGCACTTTTAAAATGGCTGCTACCATGTTCCACCCTAGAGGTGGCTACCTTTTAGCAGAAAGGAAGTGATCTCTATAGTTTATAATTCTGCAATGTCTTCTGAGTGAAGATGCTATATATTATTTATACTCAATTCTGTGACAGCCCCACAGGATGGCTACCATGCATACATAATTAACCAGGTCTATCAAGTGCATAATGGTGCAGTTAGAAGTACAATACACAGTACCTGTTCTGAAAAAAATTGGAAGCCCTTATCTTCACGTACACATTCATAGGTTTCTCCAAGCACTGGATTAAATGGTTTACTTCCAGCCCTGTAGTAACTGGATGCATATGCAGATACTGCAAAAGCAGCCACGTACACCTGAAAATAAACAGGATTTTCCTTAATTGGTCATAACAGTTTTCACTATACATTGTGTTTGACTTTATGGACAAAGGAGGGGCCCCTCATACTGATGCCAGATGCTACATTTTTCTACAGTTTGCAAATGTGTGTATATGCCTACTGCAAGCAACCTTTAACACGAGCACTGAGGTGTGACTGTTTGCACAGTCATTTTAAAGGCCTTTATTAAAAATAGCGAGTATCCAAATCCATAAAAGAATTAAAATGTACTTCAATCTCTCCTACAACTATGAGGAAAAAAGTGAAGTCAGAAACACACATCAAAAATGAAGAGAGAGGGAGTGCATGGGAGCAAGCCTGTGTCTCTGTGTCTGTCCAACTCCAAATGCTGGATCAAAGAATACTAGAGCTGTTAGTTTTCAATGTTGTTATGATGCTGTTGGCCCCAGGATAGGGGAGACAAAAAGTGAGTGAGGTAATATCTTTCATTGGACCAACTTCTATTGGTGGAGGAGACAAGCTACCGAGGACTGGGAAGTCAAAAATATTTGTCTAGGGGTGATCAGGTGTTTTAGTCTTTTATGATTTTGCTGTGCGAGTTCACTTAAGAGCATAGTGATTATCTGGTTTCACCTCCATAGTTGTTGGGGTATTTGATGCACTGGATGATGTACACCATATGTGTCTCAGTTCTTATCTTCAAAGGAAGCCTACATGACACCTTCAAAAGAACAGGCCTGGGAAATTAAATTCATAACTCTCCTGGACACTAAAAATCATGGACTTGATTATAGCAACAGTTTGGAACACTTTGCTGCCTACTAACCCTCCTTTGGCCGAGGACTGCACAGGTGTTAAGTGAACACTTCATTTTAAGTGGTCATCTACAACGTGTGAATCCTTTATGCTTAACAAATCTGTCATACTTTGTCGCCTTCTTCAGACCTGAGGAAGAGCTCCGTGACGCTCAAAAGCTTGTCCCCTCCACCAACAGAAGTTGATCCAATAAAAGAGCTGTTAAAGCAACTCAGAGTTTGATGCTAATTTAAAGTGTTCATTAAAATGGTGCTTCTAAAAAAAGCACTTGAAACAAAAAGCCATTCCAAAGACCAGAAACAGTAAATGAGAAAGTGTTTAAAAATCAATTACAAATGTTATATTAGAAAGTGTCTCAAGATATTAACTGCATAATTGTGGTCCTTAGACCAATGGACTCATATCCTTTATCTGCAATCCCTAAAACATGGGGAAGTGGCCCAGAACTCTGTAAGGCAATGATTTACTCATCTGTTTAGGTTTCCATGCAGGGTCACTAAGTTTCCTCCATCAGTTTGCACTGTCATTTGTCTATTGCATGCTAACATTTAGCCTATCTTGCCAGGTTTCTTTACCATAGCTAGGAGATTGTAATCCCCCCAGATAGTTACAAGTACCGCTCCAAACCACCACAGTTTGGGAATGAAAACTTGGAGGTTATTCTGCGGACCTTGATTCACCTCTCCTTTCCTTCACTCCCTTCTTCCAGTAACTCTCTCCCACCTTTTCCTTTCCTTGGGAAAGCCTTAGGTTATGACTACCCCAGAGCTTAAGTCAACATAAATTTGTTACTCGGGGGTCTGAAACTGGCCTTGTCTATACTAGCACTTATGCCAGCAAAACTTTTATGAAAAAAGCCACTCCCCCTGAGCAACATAAGTTTTACTGGCATATGTGCTTGTGTACACAACACTGCTGGTGGGAGAGTGTGTCCCACCAACAAGACTACCGCCACTCTTTTAGGTGGTTTTATTATGCCGGCAAGAGAGTGCTCTCCCCTCGACTTGGCGCACCCTATACAGCAGCACAGCTGTACCAATACTGTAGATGTGCTCCCTCTCAAATCTCAGTGTCTCAGTCCATAAACGAAACACTCAAAGTGGAGTACGAGGTAGTGGGGTTTCAGGACAGTCATTAACCGTTAACCCTGCTTTCAGGGTTCTTACTGGAGAATTCCTTAGGTCTGTTCCTGAAGGTAATTTCCCTAAAACCTGATGACAAAAAAAACAAAACAAAACAAAACAAAAAAAAACACACACCTGACTTGCCTTTACTTCCTCATAAAAAGGCAACTGCTTATTTCCTTTTTTAATACACGTTCTCAAGCAAAGAGAAGAGAAAATTGAATGTTTATTTATACCAGACATTAAGGAATTACCTACTTTGGCTCAGACTCAACTATGCCTCTAGCAGAGCCAGCAGAAATGAAGATAGATCTTTAAAATGGGATTAAGTTTTCCTTATACAGAATGTAAAAGTTGTTATTCAGGATTGTTTGGATACAGAAGAGAACAGCGACACTTCAACATGAAAGCCACTGAGCTGAAGTGTTCATTCACTTCAAGGGAAACTGCAAGGCATTAGTTCCAAAAAATTAGGAATGGTTTAAAATTCCTTATTAGCGATCAGAATATATTTATAGATTTAAACATAAATATGAGATTACACTTCAAAACAAGATATCGAAATCAGTTTCTCCCTCCCTTACCTGCCAAGTTCTGAATTCAGAGTTCTGTCTTTCCAATAGTTGACAGCACATGCACCCCCTAGCCAGCCAAGCAGTGCTGAGTTAGGTGGTAAGCTCAGGAAATGAAGAAATGTGAAGTCCCGTCTTGGCCGATAAGTAAAGGAGAAATGGCTTTCAAAAATTTCATTTCAAAGGGCATGTGTTTTGACTAAATGCACACCTCTTGCCCAGTTTGAGATCACAAATATTTTAAGGTGACCCAAAAAGCTTTACACACAAAGGCTGATAAAAAAACAAGTTAATACAATTGTCATTAACATTGCATTGGAAGACCCAGCATGTCTCCCCCGTGCACTGAAAAATATTACCAAAGCAGAATAGATATTGTGCCATTTATGTTCATCAGGGAAGTATAATAGTTCCACAACAAACCAAAAAACCAAACAACTTATTTTAAACCTCAGAGAGACGACATCACAGAACAGAACTAAGCTTTGCCCTTGACTAATCTTGCAGGAGAATCAGACACCTGAGAATGGCTACTTTGTTCGGACAATGGAAATCATGTCAAACAGAGAGATCACAGGAGTTAGTTATGTTTTCTTTTACAAGCGTGCTCCTCTGAGCTGGAAACACAAGAAATGAAAACGTATTTTCTCGTCTCTTAGGCTTAAGAAAATCCATCATGTTATGTTTCAATTACATCTAATGTTGCTCAATAGTGGAAAGAGGTTTGGGGGGTTTGGGGTTTCTTTTTTTTTGTTTTTTTACCATCCTTTCAAATGGATTCGGGGTACGTGCTGCTTTATCCAGCAGTTCACTGTATTCCAGTTCTTCACAAAGTCGCTGAAGAGTGTTAAGTGGCTCATTTAACTCAACAGGCATCACCACTTTGGAGAGATCCTTCCCTATATTGTTTCTCAGGATATTCCATAGGCTGATGTTGCTGGTATTAGGACACGGAGCTGGTAAACATGTTCTCCTCTTGGAATGGCTTCCCATCCCACTTTGAGCAATGCAATCTGGAAGGAAACGCCAGGAGCACATTAAGCAGTTAATTGTTTTCTTACAATATCATCTCTTTTGAGAACACTATGCATGTATTACACCATCAACCGTTTCCTTATCTTTCAGGCAAAACTTCACTCCCCATTGGGCTCAAATAGGTGACTTGTGGTTTGATGATCATCTGCTGTACACTGATCATTTAAAACAAGATTTTAAACCCAGCAAGTTTAACTGAGATACACATGAAGCTAAATGCTTCAAAACAATCCCTTGAAATGCTCTGTAAAAGCCCAAGAGTGTGTCTACACTGGATTAGAACACCCACAGCTGGCCAATATCAGCTGACCCAGGCTCGTGGGGCTCAATCTGCAGGGCTATAAAATTACCATGTAGATATTTGGGCAAAGGCTGAAACCCAGACTATAAGACCTCAGAAAAGGGGACAGTCCTAGCCTGAACATCACTTTACGTCCCTGCAGCCCAAGCCCCACGAGTCCAAGTCATGTGACACAGGCCAGCTGTAGGTGTTTTACTGCAGCAGAGACATACTCAGAGACTTTTGGAGGTTACACTTTTAAAGAGTACATATTAGAACTAGCTCATGTTATACGAGATGGATTCATGTACATTTAAGTAACAAAAACGCCTTCCTGACAGTTCTTCAATTAAGCTGACATTCTTTTCAAAAGACAGAAGTGCGCTTAACAGAACCCAAATGTGGAAACACGCCCCCTCTTAATCTCTTCTTGCTTATTTGATGGACTCCTCTTATCAAGAAAATCCATTGCTGTCAGCAAACACCAGATATTCGTTGGCAGGCTTTTCTACAATGCTCGTTGTCGTATCCAAATACCTCAAACATTAGTGAATTTAGCTTCATGATACATCTGTGTTCTGGAGAAGGCAACAGGAGGGCAATGAGTTTACTTCATATTCAAAAGGACAACTCATGCATCCAAGAAAACGGCTGAGCTCTGTCAGAGCAATCTGGGCATGATAAATAGTTCCAAATTTTAGAGTAAACGACTTGAGACGGATTTAAAATAAAGCTACACCACAGAGATTAGATTTAGTGTGTCACAAAAAGAACTTGCCTTAGTAGGTTACTTGGCTTAGCTATACTCTCATCCTATTTGTCTAAACCCACCAGGTAGATCCTCCCTTCATCGCTCATGCCATCTCCCCATATTATTTTCAATCACCCTGAACAATATGTGTGTGTTTCCACAGCACCCAGCTCTGATATTGGGACATTTGGGTGCTGCCTCAATAAATCATTTTCTCCTTCTTCATGTCTTTTCCATGTGAGTCTTTGTCCCACTCAAAAAGGGGTGATATGACTCCTTCCATAGTCTATCTACACTTTGACTGAAATAGCCAGAGAAGCATTGCCTATGAAGATATAGTCCATCCATTTTTAAGAAGTCTCCCACTGTTGCACCCACTCCACTGGTGCCTCTAATGATGAGATGGTGGTAAAAACATACTGGCCATCTACAGTATGTCATCTAACCCTACTCAGAGCACATCAAAATGATACAGTAGAAAAGTGGTGCCTGCCGGGACTACACCATTACTGCCAACTTTGCAAATGCTGCTGTAGTGTATCAGTGGGAAATTTCCAGAAAATTACCAATGCATACAAAGTACGACATAGAACACTGTCTCTGTAGCTCTCCCAGCCCAAGAATCAAGGACTAAGAGTTTGAACTCTCATCCCTGCATGGTAGCTATGACAAATGATTCACCTATTCTCTGCTATAATTTATTGTACCTTATTTTCCTGCCTACAGGCAACCTGTCATAATGCTAGTTTTCATAAAAGACTGCAAGGCGTCTTGAACCTGAGAGCCCACCTGGAGTCAGGAAACAATTAAACTAGTATGACTTCCCTTTCAGAAAAAGAGGCTGACTCAGATGCTTCCCATGGGAGAGGAATACAATTAACATCCAAAAAAAACAAAACAAAAAAACCACGATTCATCCCAAAGCGAAGCTGTTTTCCTAGAGCCCAGCAGGGAGGAGACATCCTTTGAAAAGACAACAAAGGTGCTAAAAATGTATTCTGGTTCAAAACAGCTCTTTGAAATGGGATGCTGTCACACCCTTGGAAATCCTCAACTGAACTAAATAGTTTGGGCCACATCCTTAGCTGTTGTAGCTCCAGAGGTCACTAAAAATAAATGTGGCCAATTAAAAGCAATATAGACACAACCATAACAGTAGACATCAGGGCATACATAATCAGAACAGCAGATGTATAGTCTAACCATGCTAATGAAGTCTTGACACCAGGGTGTGGCTTTTTCAGTTAGGCACTTATACCCATGCTTCGGGTGCCTACATAAAATGTCCTGTTTTCAGAAGTGCAGATTTTTCAGCTGTCACTGGTTTCATTTAGAGCTGTGGATGGTCACCACCTGAGACAATAAGGAAGCTTCTTTCGACGTCTAGCTTTAGGCATGTACATTTGAAAAAAAATGGGGGACGGTTTCCAAGAGCTGTAACAGCTGTTCTTGCTATACAGGGAGGGAGATCACTGACATCCTGTCTTGAGAGCTAGATCTTAAGACCAGATGGGACAATGATGATCATCTAGTCTGATTTCCTGCAGAACATAGGCCACCGAATTTCACCAAGCAAGCCTTGTATCAATCCCATAACTTCTGGTTCAGCTAAAAGCATATCTTCTAGAAAGACATCCAATTTTGATTTAAGCTGAAGTAGCAGAGGGAGAACAGGAACCAGGAACACAGCATGCACAGAAGGGGCTAATACATAACTTAGTTTCAATTTCTAGCCCTTGTAACTAAGTAACTCATTGGTGCAGCTTTCCATGGCCCAAGACAGGAGAAGAGCCTATTTAAATGATTTTGGATGTTATGCATTTCTTCCCATTCTATTTTTTAAAAAGAATAGTTATTTGTAACGACAAACACAAAGCCCCCATGCAATCAGCAAGATATTTAAATGAATACGATCACCACCATCATCAGGACACAAGAATACAAAAACAGGACAGCGCTATGAACATACACCAGACCTGTCAACGTAGGGTTATTCTCCCTTAAAAAAAAAAAAAAAAAAAAAAAAAAAAAAAGCAGCTGCATTTTGTTACCAAAAACTCTTCTTTGGATTCGGATGGTACGTACGGGGACAAGTTTGTACTGAAGATCTAGAGCAACAAGAAAATATCTACCTGTTAGTGAAGAAGAAGAGAGAGCAACTGGGCTAGCTACTCCAGAGGGTTTCAGTGTTATGGTAAGAAGCTCGGAAGCAGCTGCAGGTCTCTGCAGACAGGTGACACAAACAGCAGGCAAGTGTCTGTGCTGCTACACAGCAACACGCACACCTTAAACTGGTCAGGGCACAGCTGACTGCACCCAGAGTATCCAACTACACTATTCCAAAAAGAGTTCAAATCTGAAAAGGAAAGGGAAAACTAGCCTTTGTCTACATCTTGAAATCTGTGATAGAGTGATTTCTGGTAAGAAAAAGCCTCTTCTCAGAAGCGGATACAACAAAACCCCCATCTTACCCAAAGTCTGGCTTTCATTCTCAATGTCATTACTTAGGTTATCCTCTGAGATGTTATCACTTACATCACTGGCATATGAGTCATCATCTGATAGCTGGGGAGGAAGGAAACAACATACATTTATATACATCAATAAGTTAGCAATATGCTATCCCCTGACTACTGTTATGCTCATTTGTGAAGTTAATGGAAGAAATACAGATCTGTATTGTTTGCAGTTTCTGTGTTGCATAGAAGCAATAGGCAAGGCTAACAATACAAAGCAGTGTCCAGATCAGAGATCCATTACTAAACAGATTTCATAACCACCAAATTATTTTATTCAAGGCAAAACTCATTTTGTTTGATCCTGAAACTTTAGAGAGGCCTTTCTTGAAATCAGGTCTTAACTTCTTTTGGATTTCATGAAACAGAAAACCAAGTTTTAAATTGCATGCTGCAGCAGCACCAGTCCTAGGTCAACCTACAGGTGCCACAAGAAAACTTACAAATACACAATCCTTTGATACAATTTCTTGCAGCTCCTGTAGGACGACTCAGGATAGATGCTGCAACATATTACCTACAATTTCTTTTTTAAAATCAGGTAATGTGCGCATGCAAGCTACATTGCCTGTTCTCCTTTAACCATCCATCTTTAAAATTTTTTTAAAAATTAAGTGTGTATAAGAGAGTAGCAAACAATTAAGTGCATTTAACTTTGAAATCCCCCCAAATATTTCATTTGTGGTAGGTCAGCAAGTTTGCATTTAGCATAGAGAGAGAGAAAAGGTCAAATATGTTGAAATAAGCTACATCGGAGTGATATTCTGGTATTTGTGCTCAGACCTCGTTTTCTGAAGAGCTAGCAGACAGCAGGACTTCTTGAGCATCAAAGAACTCGGAGAGAGAGTCTGTGACAGATTGTCTACTTTCACTGGAGAGCTGATGAACAAGATTTCTACTTCCTTCTCTTGAATTTTCCTGTTTAAAATAAACAAAAGGCTTTTAGGGAAAAGTGTGGTAAGTAATAAAATGCACATGTATGTACACACCAACAGATACACAACTAAGAGGGCTTTAAATGTTGCCACAGATGAATGCATGCACTGTGTATAGTTTGCTGTAGGTAGCATGCATTTCAAAGAGGAGACAAGCAGCAAAGTGCAGAAAAATCAGACACACAAGTCACAGAGAAGCTCAGTAATGCGTATTTTGCCAAATTAGTTACTCCTCTTGCATAAGCCTCTTTTTTCCCTCCTCTATGAACAGCTGTTAGAATGTTGCAACAGTCAAGGGCTCTGCTCAGCTGAAGGTATATAGCTTCCCCGTGAAAGGAAAGCAACCACAAAAATGCCGTTTATTGATGTGGACACAGCAGCAAAATGAAGACAGACGTATGCATGGAGTTAAGCCACAGTCCGCAACTTTTATTAAAAACTTTAATGCAGGGAAGCGATGTTACCCACCCATACCTCAAATTCCCCTAAACTAGGCGTTTAATTGGCTCCAGTCCAGGGGTTACTTGGCTCCTTACCATATAGCCCATAATACAGGGTGGCTCTCCTGAGCCTACCCCACAGGAGTCAGCTCTTAGAGACCTAGCAGCCTCCCCACCATGAGGGGGAGGGAGAATGCAGCAGGGTGAGGACCTCAGCCTGCGAGGTCACAAGGTCCATCATTAAAAATCCCAGGTCTTTTATCTCTGGGAACCATTCATTTTATTTCTTTAACCGCACTGGACACCAGCCACAGGGGGCACCAGCGACTAGCGTGCTCATTCCACAGGAAACCACACCGCTCCGGTATCACAACACCTGTCCAATCCATGCCTGCACACACGGTAGCTGTACATCAGCATTTCCATCTGACAAGGCGCGCCATCATTCCCCCCCCTTCAAAAAAAAAAAAAAAAATCTTCTGGCCAATTGCCATGGATGTGGCACTAAAGGCAGCAGACTCTCCCCTAACCTCTGGGAATTAGTCACTTATTTCCTCCCAAGCCTTGTTTAAACACAAAATATGCAATGCATCGGCATGCAAAGATTTAGAGGAGCCAAAGTGTATTCTAGATAAAGGCCTTGCTTTCTCATAGACTCATAGGTCAGAAGGGACCAATATGATCATCTAGTCTGACCTCCCGCACAAGGCAGGCCACAAAACCCTACCCATATACATTTATAACAACCCCGAACCCATGACTGAGTTATTGAAATCCTCAAAAGTGAGATTTGAAGACCTCAAGCTGCAGGGAATCCACCTGCAAGCGACTCATGCCCCATGCTGCAGAGGAAGGCGAAAAACCTCCG
>ML675603.1:54585118-54724733 GCA_007922155.1 Mesoclemmys tuberculata
TCAAGCTAACAGGCCTATAATTACCTGGATCACTTTTATTCCCTTTCCTCGCTCTTTCTGCTGCTTTACAGGTGTAATATGGCACCAAGTTCACATGTGCAGCACGCCCTGTTAATGAAGAGCATCAGATTACCAACGCTACTTAAAGGAAATAGCCTTTGCTATGGGATTCATAGCAGCGACTGTATGTTATAATTGGGATAAGTCTTTGCGTACTAGGCACAGTGAAGCTGTCGGCAGGCAAAACACCAAGAGACTCATTATGTTAGACTATCCACTGGATAGCGAGAAGGAAAAGAAGTGGGTAGGAACAAGCGTCCTTGTTCTCGCTAACACTTCAACAGCTATTGGGGAGAAGGACAAGGTGGCTCCCTGAGTATGCCACCGCCCTCAAGTTTCATTTTGCATATATCTATGTCTATTGTTAAATCCAATATAGTAAAATCTACTTAACCAATGTTAATAAATGGCTGCCCCTCTTAGGTAATTGTCGGGGAATACACTCAGTGCAATGAGTTTTAGTGACTGAGCACAAGATAAATAGCACATCATCATCTTCTTTTTATCCCATCATCTGGGGCTGAGTCATGTTGCAAACATCTACCACTTTCTTCTGACCAAGGCAACACTAACATCCACCTGCTTACCACCTTCTTTGACACAATCCAGCCATTGCTTCCTCAGCTTCCCTCGGGGCCTCTTTTCCTCTCCTGCTATGCTATCTTCACCAGGCCCTCTTCAATCACCCTCTGTATGTATTGAAACCAGCAAAGTTGTGGCTGACAAAATCCAGGAAGCACATCACAGGACTTGGACTTCCATCCTAATGCTTTATTTCACAATCTGTCTCTTTGAGTAACTTTTTATTGCGCAAAAACATCTAATTTCAAACATTTGTCAATTTTGACCCTGCTGTCTCTTTACAACCCATGCTTCTGAGTCATACAGCACTGCAGGGCACATCACTCATCTATACAGTTGGGCTTTTATAGTCTCAGTGTCATATGTTTGTCATTCATGACAGCAGAGGTTATTCCACACTCTTCCAGCACTCCCCAGTCTGGACTGTCTCATGTTCAAGCTCACCATCTTCTATAACCCACCACCAAGATATTTGAACTGGTTGCTCTGGTGTGATGGTACTTCATTAAACTATATATCCAGGTTCCCTGTGGCACCTTCACTAACCCACATGACTTCAAGTCTTAGGCATGAAGTGGAAATGAGCGTGACTGCTTAGCTGGTCATACCAATGGTTTACTATTTCCCCAACGTCTTATTTTGAGGATACCTCTATCGAGGCATCGTTTTGCATAAGATAGCGTCTCATCTTTTCCCATTGGGATGTTCTTGCTGATGTAGCCCTCAATATGGTAAACAGGAGTGGACATCTGATGCAGTCTGACTTTCACTTCAAAGGAGCTTGTTGTTCCAAAACACGTTTGGATCATGTTAGGTTATCTATATAGTGGATGCACCATAGTTATTAAATTCTCAGATATTCCATATTTCTTCAGCACCAGTGTAAGCAGCCTTCTGTCCACTTCATTGTATGCCTTTTCTAGGTCTATAAAAGCCCAGAAGCTATCCTGTTGGTACTCCAGCCACTTCTATATCACTTGCCAAATACAAACATGGCATCTGTGGTTCCTTGTCCTTTCCTGAAACTGAACTGTTCTTGTTTGCAGATGGCTTCCACCACTCTTTTAATCCTAGCATCTATGATACATTCCAATACCTTCATCCCATGCAACAGTAACTTTAATCCTCAATAGTTTCCACATTCACAGATGCTTCCCTTCTTACGTATTGGGACCTAGAGAGACTTGCATCAATCCTGAGGGAATCTCTTGTCTTGCAGACAGCATTAGCCACTCTGCTCATCTATTTTATGCCTCTCTCACCCAAAAATTTCACCAGGTCCATGGTCACCTTCTGTTCTTCATTTTCTGGACTGCATTTCTCTCCTCATCCTCCATTATGTCAGTCTCAAGCACCACATTAGGGTCACATGTGGGCCACTCCACCCAAAAGGGGCTCACCTCATTTCAGAGCAACTTAGGGTATTATTTCCACCTCTCCTTTGCTTGTTCAGATGTTACTAGCAGTCTCCCCTGGTCACCATTTACAAATGGTATTGCAGCACCATTCTCCTTCCCTCAGCCTCATTTTTGCAATGCTGGAGAGAACTTTTTGTCAGCTAACTGTAGGTGATTTACAACCTCATTTTACATGTTGTCTAGGGCTGTGTTTCTCAACTACCAGTCCATCGACCAACACCAGTCCCTGAGATCTCCCTGGCACAGCATAGCAAGCTAGTCCCTATTTTCTTTTGCCTTCATTGCCTGCTTAGCAGCTTGCTTTGCTTCTCTGTATTCACTTTCATTTGTGTTCTCTGGATTCCTCTCTTTTTCTTTATGCATCATTTTCTTATTTCAGATTGTCACCTGTACTTCATAAGTCCCCCACCACTCCTCTTGTTCCCTCCCCCACTTCAATCTGCATTGTCCACAAACCTCTTCCACCCCCACAATCCATATTCTTTTGAGGTAGTTCCACTTCTCTTCAGATGATGCCAAATCTGTCTTGAGCTGCCTATCCTGTAATTCTTGCCCCAACTTCTCTGCTATACTTCTCCTTAACTCCCTGTACTTTAATTGTGTTTCTTTTGAGGATTTAAAAAAAAACAGCAGCAGCACACACGGTCTGTTTCAATGGTTAGCCCATTTATCTGGGGACATATTTGCAATAGTTTCCAGGTGTCTGACAGAATGAAGTTGTCATTCTGCAGCTTCCCTATTTTGTTCTAATAGTCAAATCTCTTACATTTAAAATAAAGCACTAAAACATTCTTTTTTAAGCCATCCATTAAATAAGTGAAGTGTGCTATTGCCACGTACCCCATCATGTGCTAATGAATTTGGATGATTGCTTAACAGTTGTTTCCACAGGAGCTTATGACAGTCTATAAGATACTACTGTTCTATGAAATTCTATACAATGTCAATGCACTGTAATATACCAAAACCAGCAGATTTTTCTTATACAATTGTGATAAAACCTCAAAAAAGGTCTGACTTCACAATATTTAAAGTTTCCAAATCTTCCCCTTTGTCAGGAGGGGGAAGGCAGACACCGTCACATGGCATGCAATAAAAGTCTTACAGGAAGACTAGGGTAACACTTGTTCCAGGTGTTGCGTATCCGACTGAGCACAATATTAAAAAGTAACAATATGAACAGATTAAGTCCAACAGAGAGTATGGTGGTTTCTTATAATTTACTATGTTGGAGTTCTCTTTTCTTTACTTCATAAGACTCCAACACAAGTTGCTATATGGACAAACTCAACTTTTACCCTGCACAAAGTCGAGGAACTAGTTTTCACTGATTTGATTTCTAAAAGGGTCTGTCATAATTTGTTACTGAACTGCCATGATTATGCTGGCGAGTATAGGAAATCTGTCACTGAGTCAAAGCCCTATGACACCATGCAGTTAAAGTAAAAATATTTCCTGAGCTTAATCGTGGCCAGAATGAAACTGGCACTGAAGTAAGACATCCTACCAATTTCTAACATCAGGAGAATTAGCATGAATATAGGTGCACATGCTGTGAAAATTCAATACTTTTCAGCATGATAATATCAATTAGCAACCGCCAAATAAATTAGCTGAAAAATGACATAGGAAGCTTGGAATGGCAAAGTAATAGCATCCAGCTGAGTACACTTAAAAGGGAATTTTGTGCAATGGCCCTCTCTCCTTTTCACCACTTCCATGAGTACGCTGCTCTAGCCTAGTCTTACGGAACATATTTCACTAGAATGAAACCAGTCCAGTGTAAGTGCCTTGGTCCTTGAGCTAAGAAATCCTGAGCCAAATTATGGCTAGTTTGTGAATGAAACATTAAGGTGTTTTTTTTCTTATTTATTTAGGCATGCATTGCATAGTATATAAATTGCTTCGGGAATGACCCATTGTCATTGCAAGGCCTTTTATGCATTAATATGAAAATCTTTTCAAGACTAAGAGTTGGTCTGTGATAAGCTTCTATCCAGAAGAGCTATTATATATTTTTGAAACACTGTTCAAATTCTCAGGGGGATAAAAGTAGAGGCCACTAGCATAATCAATTATGCTTTAAAAGCTACAAGTGTGACCAAAATCCTACTTGAACAGTACATTATACCAAGACTGTTGAACTGACAATGACTAAATTAAACGTCTTAAAAAGAGGAAATTAACTAATACATTATAGAGGACAAAATGAAATCTCCCATTCCACTTGTAACGAAATGTTTGTTATACAATCATCCCAAGTGGTAACTTTCCTAGTTATAAGTGATATTTAAGACATATCAAGGACATCCCAGCTACATACAAAGAAAACTAAATTACTAAAACTGGTCTTATATGCTCCTACGTCTCCATTTTTATTGGATTTTTTAAGAGATGACCTATTTGTTGCATGTTAACAACACTTATCTAAAACTATAACAGAGCCTTAATGAAACACTGGCAGCTGATGTACTAACAAGGAGACAAACCACATTCAATAGAATGAAATACACCTGAAATACTTAATGTATTTTTTACAATAAGATAACCCTTCCCCTCTGCAATTATTTGGGTTCTGTGTTAAAACTGTCAATAGCAACAATTAGGAAGCATGAGCATGATCAAGGAAAACATGGTGCTAACAGAAAATAAGGCCCAAGAGAACGATGGAATGACTTTACTCATGCCTAAGGCAAGGGGGAAGTAACAGAAGAAAGGTCCTGCTGGCCAAAAGCAATGGAAGTGTTTAGGAAAACTGTTTTACAACAGGTCTTAATACTACACAATGCAACGTCATATGAGTTACAAGCATGAAGGAAGAGGAGCTTTTGCTAATACAACTCACTATATGGGGGAACAAACAAACAGGACAGTATGCAGCTATGCAACAGTCTAAGTGTAAGGGTTTACAGTAACAGACACCACTGAAACAGGAAATCCATACCCACCTTCACCAAATCGGGACTTGATTTTGCATTAGCTGCTGAATCAAGGAGCATAGACTCTGCATGTATTCTGCGTAACCGGTCTTTAAGATCTGTGTTTTGTGCTATGGCCTGGAACATTTAACAAAAAATATTGGGGCTATAGTTTCCTTAGCTAATGTAGACAGTGACTTCATTATGCAAAAAGGCAGAAGAAAACTGTGAATGAAGTAGAAAAATATGGTCATGAGATGCATGACCTGTTATTGGTTCTGCATTTAGTATATCACAAATGCTTCAGACATTGTTCCTTCTCTCTCGAAGATGAGTAATTTTTGAGGGGTGGGGGCAGAGGTGGAGGGAGAAATCGGTGAAGGAGGGGCGCCAAGGAGTGACAGGAGACTTCAAATAAAGAGAATGAAAATCTCAGGCCAACAGAGGCTATAAAGCTGGTTTTTCAAAGTTTACATATTATTTTATGGGTTATTTTTCCCCTTTGAGGGCTCTTCCTTCATCCCTTTCTACAACCGATCCTTTCTAATCACGTACTGTTAATTCAAATTATTTTCCCCAGGACTAAAAATCTGCCATTAGAAATATGCATTTTACCTTCAGCAAAACATAACAAACACTTCCCTTTGCTTGCCACTGCATCACTGACGGTGCATCTAGACTACTGGCTCTTTCCCTACTCAGACCCGCCATACTTTGGCTTGGCTCCTATAAATCTGCATCTGAACCGGGAGGTTATAAAAAATTATGCTACTTGGCTGGGCAAGGATGAAGCAAGTAGTGTTAGGGAGCACAGGGTAGCCCTTATGCAACAGAGGCATGTTTTCTCCAAGAAAGAACTCTAGTGATGGCAAAGGGCCAGTTCCATTGGGCAGCATGGCTGGAACACTGGGGAACAGAAATGAAAGTAAGGAAAGATACTTTTCATATTTTAATACCTAAATTCAACAAACTAAGTTTTGCTCATGTCATTTTGGCAAGACCTAACAGGATGATGAGGTGAATGGGAGCAGCTCTGTCTTCCTCAAACTGAGAAAAGTATTGTGACTTTGTTCAGTGCAATTTTATTACCAACATTTTTGAAATTATGGGTTTTTTTATTTTTAAAGTTAGTTTTCAGTAACAGAACAGAAATTTTTCCACAACAGTAAAACATAGTTACTTACCAGTAACTGTTGTTCTTCGAGATGTGTTGCTCATATCCATTCCACTTAGGTGTGCGCGCCCTCGTGCACGGCCAATCGGAGAACTTTTACTAGCAGCCCCTGCAGGGGCCGGTCCAGCGACCCCGTAGTGTCGCCGCCCTGCGGCGGCTCAACGGTCGCTGCCGGCCCCTCCCTCTTCAGTCCCTTCTTTCTGCCGACTCCGACAGCGGGGACGGAGGGTGGGTGTGGAATGGATATGAGCAACACATCTCGAAGAACAACAGTTACTGGTAAGTAACTATGTTTTCTCCTTCGAGTGGTTGCTCATATGCATTCCACTTAGGTGAATAACAAGCCTTACCTGGAGGCGGGTAGGAGTCATCGACGGGTTGTCCCCAGCACTGCCCTGCCCACGCGGGCATCGTCCCTGGCCTGCTGGACGATAGCGTAGTGCGTGGCAAAGGTGTGTACGGATGACCAGGTGGCAGCCTTGCAGATGTCTTCCAGAGGAACCCTCTCCAGGAAGGCCGCCGACGCGGCCTGGGCCCTTGTCGAGTGCGCTGTCACCGGTCCGGGGAGCTGGACACCCGCACTCTCGTAGCACAGCCGGATACAGGCGGTGATCCATTTGGCGATGCCCTGTGATGACACTGGGGAGCCTCTCATTCTCTCTGCCACCGCGACGAAGAGTTGAGTGGTCTTGCGGAGCGGCTTGGTTCTATCGAGGTAGAACGCCAGAGCCCTCCTCACGTCGAGGGTGTGTAGCCTCCTTTCGTCCTCGGACCCGTGCGGTTTTGGAAAAAACACAGGGAGGAAAATATCTTGGTTACAATGAAACCTGGAGACTACTTTAGGTAGAAAAGCTGGGTGAGGCCTAAGTTGCACCTTATCCCGGAAGAACACCGTATAGGGGCGTTCCGAGGTCAGGGCCCTCAACTCGGACACCCTCCTGGCTGAGGTGATGGCCACAAGGAAGGCTACTTTCCAAGACAAGATCCGTAGGGGGCAAGTGGCCAAGGGCTCAAAGGGGGGCCCCGTCAGTCTGTCAAGGACTAGGTTCAGGTCCCAGGGAGGCACCGGGTCACGGACCTGCGGGTACAGCCTCTCGATTCCCCTGAGGAACCTCACCGACATGGGGTGAGAGAAAAGAGACCTCCCCTCCACCGGTTGGTGGAAAGCCGAAATGGCTGCCAAGTGGACCCTTAGGGAAGCCAGCGCCAACCCTTGTTGTTTGAGCTGCAGTAGGTAGTCCAGGACCGCCTGCACGGAAGACGTACCGGGGGTTATGCCCCGCGATTCCGACCAGCAGGTGAATCTCCGCCACTTGGCCTTGTATGCACTCTGGGTGGAGGGCCTCCTGCTCCCCAGTAGCACACGCTGGACCTGCTCCGAGCAGGTTCTCTCCTCCTCCGTTAGCCAGAGAGCCTCCAGGCCGTCAGGTGTAGGGATTCCAGGTTGGGGTGCAGTAGCCGACCGTTGTCTTGAGAGAGAAGGTCCAGTCTCTTCGGTAGCTCGATCGGGGGAGCAACCGATAGGTCCTGGAGCAGGCAAAACCAATACTGTCTCGGCCACGATGGGGCGATCAGGATGATGTCCGCTCCGTCCCTCTTGATTTTCAAGAGGACCCTGGGCAGGAGCGGGAGGGGGGGAAACGCATACAGGAGGCCCCCCGTCCAGTCGATCAGGAACGCGTCGGAGACGGAGCCCGGCTCGCGACCCCTGAGCGAGCAGAACCTGGGGCACTTCGCGTTCCAGGCTGATGCGAACAGATCCAGGCGGGGAGCACCCCACTCGTGGAAGATCATGTCGACCACCTCCGGGTGAAGAGACCAGTCGTGTTGGGGGAGAAACGACCTGCTGAGGCGATCTGCCTCGTCGTTCCTGACCCCCGGGAGGTGAGAGGCGGTTAAACAGAAGTTGCGTCTCACTGCTAGGTCCCAAAGTCGAAGCGCCTCTTGACACAGTAGTGAGGAGTGCGCGCCCCCCTGTTTGTTGATATAGTACATCGCAGTGGTATTGTCTGTCAACACCTGAACCATTTTCCCGAATAAAGCATGGCGAAACACCTTGCAAGCCAGTCTGACTGCCCTTAGTTCCTTTACATTGATATGTAGGGCAGTTTCCCTCCGGGACCAGAGGCCCTGAGTGGTCAGACCACCAGTGATATGGGCTCCCCATCCCCGGTCTGAAGCGTCCGTGATCAGGGTGACCGAGGGGGTGGGGGCCTTGAAGGGAATTCCCTTCAACACGACTCTGGGGTCCATCCACCAGTTCAACGAGCCCAGAACCGCAGGGGGGACTGTTACCACCCTGTTCAGGGCATGCCTGTTGGGCATGTAGACTTTCTTTAGCCAGCTCTGGAGGGGCCTGAGCCTGAGGCGGGCCAGCTCCACTACATAGGTGCAGGAGGCCATGTGGCCTAGCAGCCGTAGGCACTGCCTGGCTGTTGTCGTGGGGCACCCTTGGAGCTGCGATATTATCGCTGACATGGCCTCGAACCTCGAGCGTGGGAGGGAGGCTTTTGCTCGTATCGAGTCCAGGTGGGCCCCTATGAACTCTATGACCTGTACCGGGTGTAGGGTTGACTTCTGCTCGTTTATGAGCAGTCCCAGGGTATGGCAGGTAGTTTGGGCAAGAGAGACCGCCTCGCGTACCTGCGACTTGGTCTTGCTCTTTATTAGCCAATCGTCCAGGTATGGGAAGATCTGGACTCCCTTGCGCCTCAGGAAGGCTGCCACCACTGCCATGCACTTTGTGAACACCCTGGGGGATGAGGCCAGGCCAAAGGGAAGGACCGTGAACTGGTAGTGGCCACCAGCTACCGTAAACCTTAGGAATTTTCTGTGGGCTGGAAGGATGGAGACGTGGAAGTACGCATCCTTCAGATCTAGCGCGGCGAACCAATCCCCTGGGTTCAATATTGGGATGATGGATGCAAGGGAGACCATGCGGAATTTCCGCTTTTCTATGCACCTGTTGAATCTGCGCAGGTCTAGTATAGGTCTGAGGCCTCCTTTTGCCTTGGGGACAAGGAAATACCTGGAGTAGAATCCCCTCCCCACCTCGAGTGGTGGAACCACTTCTATCGCGCCTTTGAGAAGTAGGGTGAGAACCTCCTGACGGAGTACATGCTCGTGAGAGGGGTCCCTGAAAAGGGACGGGGGAGGGAGTGGGGGGGGGGTAGTCTGTAGTTGGAGGGCATAGCCCCAGCGAATGGTGCTGAGGACCCATTGGTCCGATGTAATCTCCCGCCACAGGCTGAGGTACGGTCTTAGCCTGTCCCGGAAAGGCGGGGGGTGGCCCAAGGAACAGGGAAGGGAACCACCCTTGGACACAATGTCAAAATTGTCTTTTGCCCTTAGGTCCCCTGGAGGGGCCTTTGAAGGAGGACGAGGGGGTCGCGGTTTGGTCGCGCCGCCCTGCGCCCCTGTTTCTGTCCCTACCCCTGGAGGGGGGGTAGGGTCTAGGTTGCGGCCTAGCCTGCTGCTGTTGCCGCTGGGGGGTTTGGTGTGGCTGCTGGCGCGTCTGCAGTCTTGCCGCCTGGGGTGTGTAAAGGCCCAAGGAGCGTAGCGTGGTCCTTGAGTCCTTTATGGCGTGCAGCTTCTCGTCCGTCTTTTCTGAGAAGAGGGCAGCTTTAGTAAACGGCAGGTCTTGTATGGAGTGCTGCACCTCTTGAGACAGTTCAGTCGACTGCAGCCAGGCTGCCCGCCGCATAGCGACAGCGGAGGCCATAGCCCTGCTGGCAGTGTCTGCAGCGTCAGAGGCAGTTTGTAAGGCTGCACTGGCCACTGTCACCCCTTCCTCTAAGACCATGGCAAAATCGGCAGCCTGGTCAGGCGGCAGGGACTCTGAGAACCTTTTCAGGGAGTCCCAGAGATTCAGATTATACTTGCCCAGGAGAGCCTGATGGTTGGCTATCCTGAGCTGGAGCGCCCCTGTGGAGTAGACCTTCCTGCCGTAGAGGTCTAGTCTCCTACCTTCCTTGTTTTTTGGGGTGGCGCTCTGTGCACCCTGCCTGTCCTTTTGGTTGGCAGCCTCTACCACTAGGGTGCCAGCGGCAGGGTGCGCGTATAAGTATTCGTGCCCCTCGGCTGGCACATAATACTTCTTCTCGGCGCCCTTAGACGTGGGGGCGACCGAGGCAGGGGTCTGCCATACGGCATCGGCCAGGCGTAGGACCCTGTCGTGGAGAGGGAGGGCAACTCTAGAAGGGCCTTGGGTGCCCACCCGGCCGAAGAGGGGATCCACCTCCTCCTCCAGAACCTTGACCTGTAAGTCCAGGTTCGAGGCCACCCGTTTCAGGAGTTCCTGGTGGGCCTTAAAATCAATGAGCGGGGCCCCTTGGTCCCTTGTGACCGCCTCGTCTGGGGATGAGGAGTACGAGGGGTGGGGTGGTCCTGAGGAAGGGCCCTCCCCAGGGTCCTCCTCTTGTGAGGAGAGGGATTGGTCACCTTCATGCACAGAGGGTGCCTGTATGGAGTGGGTGACCGAGGCAGGGGCCGGCATAGTTCCCTGCCCCATCTGAGCTGCCCATTGGGCCCACATTGGCCACTGCCAGGGTCCTTGGGGCCAGGTCAGAGGCGGCGCCGGTGCCGAGGGCCATTCCGGCGCTGTTGTCGGCGGTGCCGGTACCGTGGGGAGAGGTACCTGCGGCACCGGGGTCTGCGGTGCCGGGTGCGGCACCGAGGTCTGCGGTGCCGGGGGCGGCGGTGCCGGTTGTTGCGGTGCCGGTGAGGGTTCTCGCTCCTGGCGGCGGGTCCGGGATCCCGAGCCCGGGGTGCGGGGGAGGCGACGGCGGTGCCGAGAGGAGGTGCTCCGCGACTCGGAGCGATGACGCCTGCCTCGCCTGCGGGACGACGCCGAGGAAGAGGATGATGATCTGCGCCGGGAGGACCTCCGTCGTCTTTTCCTCGGTGCCGGAGAGTGGTGACGCGAGCCCCGGCTCGGTGCCGGGCTCGGGCTGGAACTTGAGCTGAAGCGGCGGCGGGAGCGTTGATGTGGGCCTTCCGGCGATGAAGGGGAAGAGTCTCTGGGCTCAGGCCTTCGGTGCCGGGTGATGGC
Organism: Mesoclemmys tuberculata; assembly: GCA_007922155.1. NCBI lineage: Eukaryota > Metazoa > Chordata > Testudines > Chelidae > Mesoclemmys > Mesoclemmys tuberculata. The sequence goes on from ML675603.1 coordinate 54,596,321, forward strand.
TAAGATGGGCGGCTGGACGCTCGGTGCCGATGCCGCCCATCCTTCGGGGACACCCGGTGCGGGTTTGCCCCGGGAAGCAGACTCTGGGGCCCTCATGCGAGAGGGCGCCGGAGGCGTGGGCAAGGTCATCAGGACTCGTGCCGCCTCGTAAGCCTCCGGTGTCGACGGAGTCTGCAAGGCAGGTCCCTCGCTCACGCGAGTCGGAGAGACCTCCTTGGCTGGAGCCGGGCCCGGTGCTGGGGTCGGGGGCCGGTCCTGGGAGCGCACCTCTGTGCTCGACCCCGGCCGCTCCTGCGGTGCGGGGGAGCTCTCCACAGGCGAGTGCCGCTTCTTCTTCCTTTTCTTCGGCACCGTGGCCCCCGGTGCCGGAGGTGCACTCCGCACCGAGGATACACTCGGTGCCGAGGTGGACCGCGTGGGCTCGGACGCCGGACTAAGCGCGGTCTCCATGAGGAACGCCTTCAGCCTCACCTCTCGGTCCTTTTGTGTCCGAGGCTTGAAGGACCTACAGATTTTACATCGGTCTCGCCGATGTTCTTCCCCCAGACACCGCAAGCAACTGTCGTGGGGGTCGCTAGCTGGGAAAGCCTTCCCGCAGCTAGCGCATGGCTTGAAGCCCGACGCGCCGGGCATGGCCGCGGGCGTCTGAGCCCGCAGGCTCCCTAACTAACTATAAAAACCCTTTCTAACTGTAAAACTAACTTAGTTCGAGGCGAACTACTAACTAAATACTCACTTTTTAAGGCGAAACAACAAACTGAGAAGAGCAGGGGTTAGTTCTCGACCGACCGTCACGGGCGGAAAGAAGAGACTGAAGAGGGAGGGGCCGGCAGCGACCGTTGAGCCGCCGCAGGGCGGCGACACTACGGGGTCGCTGGACCGGCCCCTGCAGGGGCTGCTAGTAAAAGTTCTCCGATTGGCCGTGCACGAGGGCGCGCACACCTAAGTGGAATGCATATGAGCAACCACTCGAAGGAGAATAAAAGGACATCCCGTTCTATACACCATGCCAGAAGCAGACATCTCTAACAAAACACTAACTATACAAAGGTGACATTATCAAAAGAGATCTGAAAAAAACAACTTATACAGGATAAAGACACCATACAAAATGGGTTTCCATTTTTACATTTAAACATGATCCAGTAGTTTTTAATACTGGGGTAAAGCAGAAGGGGAGGTCAGTTCACCTGTTCCAGTCAGGATGCCTAAAAAAACCGCACAAAACAAAAACCAAGCCTTCTACCAGGTCCTTAAGACCCCGACAAGTTCTCCCTCATCATTTTATAAACGAGATGGGCTGTGAATTTTAAGAAGGAAACATCAGAAGGTTTGCAGATGCCCTGTGAAATGGTTCCTTCCTGGCAACAGAGCTTTCATTAGTGCTGACTTCTGAGTGTGTGCTTTCACCGCAGAAACTGGATGCAGTTGAAACTTAACACCTGGCCACCACACTTTTTGGCCATGGCACTGTAACTCCCAGAGAACTGCTTCTGAAGCTGAACTTACAACATGAAAACACTTCAAAATAACTTCATTAATGAACTTGATGACTTGGAAATAAACTCTCTCAAACGCCATATAGAGCATGTGAAAAACTAACTATATAAAATTGATTTTTAGGGCTTAGAAGAGGAGCATTGATAACACTGTCGACTTGACATTCTGTCCATTCCCCAGAAAGGATGTTTTCAGGTAAGAAAATTTCCATTCTAGCTCTTAGCATTTCCACTAACCCTTAAATGGCTGGGGAGCAGCAAACTAAGTAATAAGATGGGGATGGCTCAGATAACAAAAGCATATAGTCTAAATATTAGTGCAACCCAAAAAAGAAGTCGTTAATGGATGGACCACCACCTGGATACTCTTTCATATATGGGGGACTGTATATTAGCTGCATAATGCATGGAGTCTGTAGACATGGATGGTCATGTGGCCTGAGACCTCCCAAACCTGGTGGCTGATGCTAACCTGGTTGAATGGGCTGTGATCCTTCCGGGAACGGGTTGCACAGAGATGATGCAAGCTTCTCTTGTACACAATGGCAATCATCCCAGATCCCAAAATTGAGACATATCTGAATGTCTGAGGTGTGGTGTGGGTTTTTTTTGGAGGGGCGGGGGAGGAAGAGAGATCTGCAAGATCTGATTCTGGAGAATGATTAACCTTTCCTTTCCTCTCTTGGTCTATAATTATTATGCCTTCTGTGGTGTCTATTTCCATTCTCAGGCTGGAGAGTGTGTGTTAGTGTACTTCAGATTGTGCTGACACCAGTACTCCTGGAGAACAATTGTGGCTTTGGATGTCGGCTCCTTAGGCCCCTGAAGAGATTTGGCTCATCCTAGAATTGATAGAGCAGAGGGCTGTAATAATAACCGTCCCTCAGTAGCTTCATGAACACCTTTTGGGTTTTGTACCGGCACACGTCTGAGCCATATGAGAAACAGAGAATTGCATGACCCCTGGGAGCTGGAAAGTGCAGTTATGCTGCTGCCAGATCTCCAGCAGCAAGGTAGTCGTCTCGGAGATTTGGCAGTTACTGTGGATCTTGCAGTTTCCCATTTTGAATGTGGATTTCTTTATCCATTTAACAAGGTATTTGGGGTTTAGTATAACCACCACTCTCCTGGGTCTCTTCCTGTCTCTCTCCGTATCAAGAATACGGAGCAGTACCAAGAGATTCTTTCTGATCAGATGGGTTTTATGGCCTGAGGGGAGTAAAGGCCATCAATCTTTTGGAAGGTCTGACGTCAGTTGAGGCTGAATAAAGGAGTTAATCACTGAGAGGGAGGTGGGAGTAGCACCTACACATATCGTTGCTACAAAATCTCTAAGACCCACGTGTCTATTGTTGGGCTGTCTCGCTGGATCAGAAATAAGAGAAATGCCCTCAGTTTGGCGTTTAACCTCAGTCATATTCTCTGGCTAATGTGCAATTTTTTTTTTTTTGGGTCATGAGGTGGGGAAGAGACAGGGTCAGCCTCCGGCCTCTTGTTCCAGGATTTTCCTTATTGGATAGCAAGCACTGTTTGGGGGAATTTCTGTTAGGAATAGAGCCAAAGGATTGCTTTCTGTAACTGAGTTTGAAATATTTCCTCTGGCTCTCCAAATAATCCGACAAGGATCATTTTCATGTTTCTACAATCACTGCCAACATTTTCTCCAGTGTTTCCTGGAGATAGTTGGCTCTTCTCAGTACCTCATCCAGGAACAGGTGCAGATGGGTTCCTGACAGCCTCATTATGGAAATGACCACCAGCCAAACAACCTTTCATCTGCAAGCTTGCAGGAATAATTATTTGCTTTTTGAGTGAGTCTCTGATGTCCAGGATCACAGCCACAGTAGCCATTCTAACCATAGCCCTGCAGTAAAACATACTGCATACACTGTGTGTTAGGAAAAATGTGGACACTGACATCCATAAAAGGGCAAAAAATCCTCTAGATTGATGAGGGGGTCTGTATTTTTTAGATGATTGCACAAGTATAAAATTATTCTTGCAAAGCAAGCAGATGTCAATATTTCTTTCACATAAGTGATGAAAGCCTCGGAGCCCTTTCAAGTATATTTTCAGTTCTTGCTTGTGTATATTTCCTGGAAAGGAAAAATCACCTTCTGATGGGAGTACCACGGCCCCAGCTATGTAGGCCATCACTGGGTCTTCTTTCAGGAGCTGGAGGAGATTCCACCCCCCCCTTTTAATCCTAGATTTGAGAAACCTTCCTTGTTTACTCATCTCTGCCCCCTCCCACCCTTCTCCGATCTAATCATTATTTTTTGGGGGAGGAGGGGGCATAATAGAGAGGGAGACAACACATACACAGCTGAGAAGCATCAGGTTTGAATTCAGATGGTAGGTATTTGATCTTGTCCCCTTTTTTCCATTCAACAGGCTGGATTGACAGCACTAGCTATTACTAGTCTGCAGGTTGTCATAAGCAGGGGACAGAAAGAAAAAGAACAACTGACACCTTTCCTAAGTGTCCTGTTCCTGATTTCCATGGACAATGCTCAATGTTGCAACATGCACAATGCTCTTCTTTCTCTAGGGTTCAACCCAAGGAGAGGGATTTTTTCTCTGATTATTTGTTCTTCTGGGTCTGTTTGTGAAGGACGGGATCACTGCCTTGTCAGCAGGAGACAGTACCCTTTGTTTGTGAGCGGAGTGCCTTTTACATGATTTAAGGTAGGCATGAGTTGGTTTTTCTTCCCAACTCTGAGGCTAGGGAGGCTGAAAGAAATAGCGATTTCGCTCTCTAAAATCTGCCTGATCACCCTCAGAGCGAAATACTCAGCCATTTGCTCAGGCTGTACAGAAACCCCTTTAAACATCTTGGTAAGGACTGCGGGGATTTTGGCTGGGCTTCCTTTATAGGAAGCAGGTCCTTGCTAGGAAGAGAGTTTGGGTCTTAGATCATAAATGCTGTGCTCTTGGTGTACGTCCACCCTTCCAGATGCCTGCAAAGAAAGCTCCTGGCTCCTTCCTGAAGAATCCCTGCTGCATAGGATGATCAGGCTGCTGCCGCACCACCACTTTCTCTGGCTTTACAAGAATCTACAGGCTGAGTACAGGTCTCAGTTTATTCTCAGCTGAGGAGTCTGGAGCACTCTTTTGGGTGTGGCATTCCTTTTTTCAGTCCTATTATGCAACAGCAGGGGAAGAGAACTGGTAGAGAGTTTGAAGGGGAATCCAAGAGGAAGTATCTCAACACCAATATTTAGCCTTTTGGAAAAAAGGTTATAGGCTCAACTGGCTGTTCACTCTGCACAGAGGGCCTAAACTAAGTACTTTTCTCCTGACAGATTTAAAAGTAGTAAGAAAATAACTTTGGAAAATTACATCTTGTACAGCTGTGACCTGTATAGTGGCCTCATGGGAGCCAAACAGAAAGGTAGGGTCAAATGGACACCAGTTGCTATGGAAGAAGCTTCAGCTGCCTCTGGTTTCTGTGGAGAGCAGAAGCACCTAGAAGTTGGACTAGTGGAGATGCCATAAGCTAGAAACTTTTCCCATAAACAGAGATTCTGGAAAGCGAATGGTAGTTATCACCTGCTTCTCTAGCTACACACCCAGTTCTATCAGATCACCAAGAGCAGAGAGTCACCACTGCCTCCAGCCAGAAGACTGCAAGGTAAGTTACAATCTAAAGAGTGCAAATGACAACTTCCCCCCTCTGAAGATCAACCACTGTGAATCTGACGAGCTTGATCACCAACAACCTTGGGAGTGGGAATCTCCAAGTCAATCTCAGATTGACTGTTTGAGACTGGGTTGATGCCAGTTCAGGGATTGTATTTTATAGTAGCCTTTTCTTCACCGGAATCCAGTTAAGAAAGCTGATCAGTGCAAAAATATGAATAAGCGTTTGAGAAAGCAGATAACTGTTTTTAGTTGCAGTAGCATCACAACACAGCTTTTCAGCCTTAGGTGTGGTGTTAGGAATAGGGGAGAGAGCCAAATGCGTTCAGCCACCCAAGAAGTGACTTGAGGCTAAAGCAGATTGTGGGGTGCCTGACTGCTGTAATACACCATGGTAGTAAAAATAAAAACCAGACATTTTAAAATGAGAGTCTGCACTCTGTCAGTTCCATTTATGATGTCACACTGCTTCATAACTCAGTTATTAGGATAAATAATTTCACAGCTATGATCAATCAGGTCATGCAGTTTTCAAATGCCACAGTACTATTCATAGAATATCAAGCACCAAATTCACTTGCATTTATTAGAGAAAACAGCAACTTTGGGTCACTGTCAAGCAGCACCACTGATTCAATATAACATAGCCAGTACTTAATAAAACATACAATTGATAGACTAACTCTGCATGGTAATGTCCTGTCCATTTGAGGGGCACATGCACACCTCCAAGGCTTGAAATAAGCAGAGTATATGAAATCACATACATATTAATACTAAAGCAAAATAAACGAAGATTAAAATATAACCCAAGATGCTGAAAAAACGAGAAATCTGATGAACTGTAATAAGCGACCCCTCTGAATTTCACTTAGCTCAACACATAACTTACGGATGATAAGGCATTCTTCAATCCAGCCACTTGTGCAGATGGAGATGAGACTGCATCATGTTCCAGCATCTGCTTCAGTTTCTCTCTCTCAACTGAGATTGTGCTAAAAGCAGACTTTAAGGTGAAGTAAGCTAAAACAATTTTTTAAATAAAAGCAGAGAATTAGAAAAATGCCACCAGTTGTATAGCAAGTTATGAAACAACATTTCAATGCAGCTTAATAGCCAGTGACAGAAACAAGACTTGTGGGGACAGAGCACTAAATACAACCTTGGGTAACCTTGCCTAAGACCTAGATTTTTACTATGAAAAATGTTTTTTATATGACAAATGCTCTGTGCTCCTGTATTTTCAAAGTCAAAGCATTTTGATTCTTTCTTATAAATGGTAGCATTGTAACTGCATGTACTGCATTCACTTTCTTCCCTTTCTCAACATGATTTGAGTCTCCAAAGCTCCTCAAGGTTCTTTCCCCTACTCCTTGAATAAGCAACATTTCCAGTGAAAAATCCAGGAGGCAAGCTAAACTGTGCTGACTGATTCACAGGGTAAATAATCTAGCTGTCAACAGGCTAATAGTTTGTTCATGAACAGGATTCTATGGTATTGGGCCATACGGTATCCAACTGTGTGGGGATATTTCAATTTAAGTTACAAGAACTAAATGGACCAAACTACAAGATATTGAATTTATTTAGTAGGTACTTGCTATGCAAAATTCATACTGCTATTTCCATTCCTAGCTGATTCAGTGTTGCTAACCTCAAGTGTTCAAAAATCAGGAGTCAGGCCCCAAAATTTCATGAGATCAGCTTAACAATCGTGATAATTCAAGAAGTAATACATTTTTGATTCTTTTTATTTGCCTTGAGATTTTGGGGTATGCATGGGTTCATTTTTCACGCTTCAACCACGATGGCTAGAAACTTTAAAAAAATACTCCATTCAGCCAGTTCCAGGAGCTGGGGATTTAGGATCAGAAATGAAATATCAGAAGCCTTGTGATATAAGAGAGAGATGGCAATGCTGATTAAATTTGCATGCTCAGAGGGAGTTGGAGACGTAAGATTTGTGAGAAGCGAGGACGACAGGGCCAAATGAAAAGGTAAATGGAGAGGAAAAAACAACTAGCTCTATTAAGGACATAGCTTCACGGCAGAGTTAACTTGGGTGATTGGCACCCAAGCTCAGGTGTGAGCAGTCACCTTGCAAAGTTGTATTTAAGTTACTGAATCCAAATTGGTGCGGCACTCACCTGCATACGTTGCTAGGACTTTTGGACGTAGATGCTATGGTTCTGAGCACTGCCGTAAGTTGAACTGCTTTATTATTCTACCTCAGTGACTCGTGGGAGAACTTGTCTGTCCTTCTGGGCATGGGGAAGTGGGGGGAATTGCGGGAGGCACTGGGGAATTATCAGTCCCTGACTTGCTTAGCCTGTGTCCTCACTGAAAAGTGGACAGGTCACCATCCCAAGTAAAAGCTTCACTCAGGCTTTAGCCGATATCACTTGATGGGCCAGTTAGCCAGGGTGTAAAGCACTAGCTCAGCTCAGCGGTTTGTAGAGATACCAGGGGAGGGTGGCAGGGTTGGAGATCATATGGACGTGAGTAAGGAAATGATGATGACCTGCTCTATAAAATTTATTGACAAGTACTCCCAGATATATTTTAAAAGAATAAAATTGTGGCCTAATTAATCTACATCCATAGTCTCCTGTTTTTCTTCCAGCACAGTTGGACAATAGGGTGAGGATGTGCATGGGAGCATAGGTGTGTTTAAAACTATACTTTACCCAAGCACCTTTTCCCTTCATGCTAATCTTACAACAAAGTAGGTACTAATCTTGAGCTTTTATGCAGTACTTCAGCATTGTAAGCTGTAATCATGCTCTGGTTCTCAGTATTTATTCATTATACCATTCCTGAATATTTTAGAGAAATGTACCATAAACAGTCTGTCCATTTTAGCTATTTTTTCAAATACAGCACTCACAGGCACTCTTCTCTCCTCAGATATTATTTGGGAATATACCCAAAGTCAAAGGGGTAGAACCATTCTGGTGACACTAATACACATTTTAGAAAGTTACTTTTTTTTTTTCTCTAATTACTTTGGATGTGACACTAAAAACCGATCTTACTCTCACTGCACAAATTCTTAAATTTTAAAATGACATGTCTGGTCTCCAATGACACATTATCATCTCTCTTAATAAACAATCTCTGCTCTCTCCAGGAAACGTATCAGCACGTATTTAGACTTATTACAGAAACTATGCCTTTTAAATGTTACATTTGATATAATTCACCTCAGATAAAACAATCCTCTCCTCCATTCAAAACATTCATTTCCTATTTCATAAGTATAAACAAGGCAGAGTGAAATAAAGCAACATTAACAAAAATGTTATATATCCGTCATAAGAAGATATTGCGTTAAATGGCACCCAACAATCACCCTAACACAAAACAAATATTGCAACCTGGGTTTGTAGCATAAAGCATGCCATCTAGCCATGATGCATATTTTTATTTCTAAGACGGCAACATTTCTCCCAAGATTATTTCAAGGAAAAAGATTCTTAAAACTTATTTTACTTTTTTTAATCATTACATCAAATTTTGACCACATTTGATTTTTGCAAAGCTCACTGTTGAGAGGGGGTCCCTTATGTAAGTATGGTATCTAAAACATGATCCCCTCAGGGGAAAAACAAGTGAGGAATGCTTGTGAAGAGTGGGTTTTCTGTGAGATATCCTTATTAATGGTGAAATGCTTCAAAAAGCATTCATTTAATTTCCAGTTCATAAAAGACTTCCAGATATTTACAAGGATTCTCTTTATTCCCTCCCCCCAACAAAAAGAAACACTGCTGAAGTGTGATCGTAGATGGCAGAAATAGAGATTGGCTCCTTCATGTTAGCAAAGTATAGCTATGAAAAAAGCATTTTTGCAGAGAAAGCTGCTCAGTGGCAGCTTGAGCTAGCCCTCTGGCTGCTTAACATCAGATTTTACTCTTCTGTATTCACTAAAAATAGGCTACTACCATAGCAACCCTTGCATCACAAATGTTAGCTCTGATACTGCGAACTGTCCTGAATGAGGTGCGGGGGAGGAGAGCGAGTGCACGCAAGAGTGCACGCATGAGGTGAGTGTGTGTCTGTCTGTCCATCTTTCACTCATGCATGCACAAAGGTACAATATACTGCTGCATTTATAAAAACTGATTTTAAGATAACAGAGTCTAGAGTGATTATACATAAAACCAAGGGGGAGACAGGCCGCCATCATTCAACAGTGAGTGAAAATTTCAACATTTCCATTTAGACTGGCTTATTGCCCTGAGGTCACAGGGTCTGATGAATATCTGCTCTTGACAAGAGACCACTGGTGTGTATTATGAACTGAAAAGCAGTTCAATTTCCCTTCAAGTCAATTTAAAGGAATCAATTTTTTTTTGAAGTATACATAAAATGAATGTGAATTCATGTATTATGTGAAACCATAACATTTTATGGACTTGGATAAGGCTCAGACTGTATTCCGGTTCCAAATCTAAAGTTTTGAAGAAAAAGGTAATTTGATAGTTAAACTACTATTTTAAATGACCTGAGGCCACCACATTTCAATGCCTAGCGTATCTTGGGGAAGCAAGGAGATGGGATGAGATATTATCCAGGCCTTAAGAATCTCTACATAAACCAGCCTCTGATATCACACTATTATTTTAGCTGACACTTCATATAGCCATACGTGAAACACACAGAATTTCACTTACCTTTATGTGCAATGTGACACAAGTCTTCTTGCATTTTAGAAAATTCTGTGGTTTCAGAGCCATCAGAGTAATTTTTCTCTTCCCCAAAATCTATTGTAGATAAATTAGGATTGGAAGCATGCAGTCTCATTGGGGCAGAAAATACTGTAGGTACCTACAGGGAGGACATTGACTTGTCATTTTTACCAAGTGAAAAAGTTTTACATCACATTGTACACTGCAGACAATCAGGCCTTAGACAACAGCATGGGAGGAACAGCTGTTGATCAGCAATGGTTTTTTGCATGGATAACACATTTGGCAAATCAAAAAATAGGCGAGACCATGCTCAAAGGTTTCAAACTTGGAGATTTGGCAAAAAGTTAGCATAAACATTAGTTTTGGCCAGGGGAGCATTGTAGAGAATATTGCTGTGCCAACATTTAAATTTATAACTAACCAGTAACACAATTTGTGGAAGCCACTAGGTAAGCAGACAGTTAAATAGTAGTGTAGGATTTGCAATGGCTTCTGGACACAGAAACAGAGGCTGGGTTGAGACTGTGCCCTGGTTTACACTTTCCTGGAGATCCGACAGCAGTCGACGGGAATTACGCAAGCTACTCAGAGTAGCTTGCGTAACTGTCATTGACCGTTGTGCTTCCCTTCTGCACGCTGTCTTCACTGCACTGCGCCGACAGGAATTGTGCTCCCGTTGAAGAAGCACTATGCCACTTGAGGGGGTGGGTTTACTAACGTGGACTTCCTGATCGATTGAGCGAGTCTACACTGACCGCCCAATTGATTCAGAAAGATTTATCTGATGGCGGTGACTTTGCCACCGTCAGTATAGACGTACTCTGTGTGTGAAATCTTGGCCACTTTGAAACCAATGGGAATTTTGCTATGCACATAAATGGAACCAGGATTTTGCTCAATGATAAGGCACTGTGAAGTCCAATCTTACACACTACTTGATTTAGAAGGATTCATATTTCCTTTGGAAGTGCTAGAACAAGAAAGGATCAATAGTTAGTGTTTTGAGAAAGTTGGGCTGGGACCAAGGAGAGACTACTCCAATTACCTGCAACATTCCTTTAGCATCTTTACTAATAACTCTAGACCGCCATCTCCTGTTTGTTCTTTTTTCCTTTTTTGGACTTTCAAAAGATCCAACCTTTTAACATAGGGAACAAAACAACAGTAGGTGTCATAAAATACTACTACTAGGAAGAATCAACATCCTGACACCCCTCCCACCTCCATGAAGTAATACATTTTCACAACTGACCTGCATGGCATTGATAGCAGGTGCTGAATATGTCCTATGGAGAACTTCCATGCTCTGTAACAGCTGGCTCATTTCCAATAAATACGTGTGACAATAGGAGAGCTCTGTTTTGAATGAGAAAATATTTTCCGTTGTTCCCACGAAATGGAGACACAAGAAGTAATTTTTTTACATGCCGTTAAAGTCTTACTTGGATTCACCTTTTGTTTTTTGTCTAGTTTGTAGTGGATTGGCATCAGCAGCACAAATATTGTTAACACAGTTCGGCATTCGTCAGCCCGCTTTGTGGAGAGGGCAATGATACCACAGGCTTGGAGACAATACTACATTCTCTCACTCCCACAAGTGAGTTCTTCTAGGTCAGAGTATAGGTATGCTGAGAGAGCAAGCTTACAATGTTGCTGTTCATGTTATAACTGTTATACAGGGAAATAACTTCCAAAGAAGCTCAAATTTTTGGACTGTAAATATGGCTGGCATTTGTGATGTCCACCAAGGGCCACCCTTTTCAAAAATGATTAGTAATTTTGGATGCTTCAATTTCTGGTGCCTAGTTTGAGACACCACAAAGCCAGATTATCAGAAGATGGATGCTCAAAACTTTCTGAAAAAAAATCAGGCCCCTTTGAGAGGTCTCATGTTGGCCACCCTAAAATTGAGGTACCCAAGGATTACTATTCTTATAAAATGTAGACATAATTCACTAACAAATCCACCACCATCACTTTCAGAGGTAAACAACTCCATGAGGATAGCCCTTACACACAGTCAATTCCAGTAACATTCAAGAGATCTGAAATAACCGAATAGTTTAAAGTTCCTTCAGATAACATTACCTTTTGAGCATTTTTCCATATCCTCAGAAGACTGTAGCCAAGGTGGAATCCTGGACTCACTACTCTGACAAGAAAACTGTAAGCTACTTCCAATTTGCAATGAATTCTGTTTTGTCATGCTGCCTGCCTGTTCCAAAGAAACAGAAGTGAATTATTAATATAAAAGACAGTTGATTATGGTGGAAAAGATACATTTAGGCAGCCAGATGCAGAGGACCAGGTTCAAAAGCTGGTGAAGACTACATGCACCAAAGGTGCCACAAATTTATGAGCCAACAAAGACATGTACATTGTTGTTATTTAGCTCCACCCCTGGTGGAAACTTTCACTATCAAAATCTGAATAAGGGAGTGAGCTGACTAGCAGCTACCAGCAAGAGAAAACCAAATACGGAAGAAATCAACAAGAATTGGGTATGCGGAAAAGTAGATTTAAAAAGGTTTAACACTTGAAAATCGTTATATACATGTAGTAAATTGAATAGCACACAACCTGCCTTTAATGTTCTCCTCATTCCCCACTCAGCAAAACAAGGAACAAACCTCCAATAGTTTATAATGACTGTTTGCATGATACATTTAAAGTTTTTAAAAGGAAGGGGGTAAATTTCACCAGATGTTATCTGAAGAACTGACTAATGTTCATATCTTTGTGACTGAAGGTAAGGAACATCTTCTGTATGGGGAGAAATTAAAAAGACTGGGACTTCTCATCTTGAAAGAGAGACGACTAAGAGGGGATGTGACATAAAAATAATCTTGACTGGTGTGGAGAAAGTGAATAGGGAAGTGTTATTTATCCCTTCACATAACACAAGAACCAGGGGTCACCCAATGAAATGGATAGGCAGCAGGTTTAAAACAAAATTAAGGAAGTACTTCACACAACACAGTCAAACTGTGGCACTTGTTGCCAGGGGATGCTGTGAAGACCAAAACTATAACATGGTTCAAAAAAGAACTAGATAAGTTAATGGATGATAGCAGTGATGATATCTCAAATTTTCAATAACCAGTTCTATAATGGCAGGTCATATTTAAGAACCTATTCTGAACTTCGGACTACTCTCCGCCGTGAAATTGACAAGGCAAAGTCAATTTCGGCGGCGGAGCTGGGGCACACTCTCCGCCGTGAAATTGACACGGCAAAGTCAATTTCGGCGGCAGAGAGGGAGACTTGGCATCGCAGCCAAGAATCTCCGCTGTGAAACTCGCTCTGCGCTGCCAAATTCGAAACCCCTCCAGCGCCCCGCAGAGCGCAACGGGAGGACGCTAACAACCGGTTCGCTAAATTTTTTTAATTTTAAGAACTAGTTCGCGCGAACCGGTGGGATATCATCACTGGATGATAGGCTCATCAATGATTATTAGCCATAATGGTCAGGTATGCAACCCCATGCTCTGGGCGTCCCTAACCTCTGACTGCCAGAGGCTGGGAATGGACGATGGGATGGATCACTCAATTGCCTATTCTGTTCACTCTATCTGAAGCACCTGGCATTGGCCACAGTCAGAGAACAGGATATTGGGTTAGAGAGTTCATTGGTCTGACCCAGTATGGCTGTTCTGATGAGGATCTTGCTAGCCCTTAGTAGCCTTTTGACTGTACGAATTACCATGCTGTATCTTCTGCATACGAATTACCATGCTGTATTGGCCAAAGGCTGATTTAGTCTGCTATCCTATTACTTGTCTCTAACTGCAACACATCTCAGAGCACGATGTAAAACCCACATAAAGGCCTGATGTGCAGTAACATGCTTATGGGGGGAAGTTTCTTCGTAACACTGAAGCGAGTTGGTGGTTTGTTTTAGAATACTCTAATCCTAGCTAGAGTAACTAGGGGATCTTACTATTTATACAAATGCCTAATCCTTTTTTTGTATCCCAGTATACTTTTTACCCTCAGTAGAATTTTGCAGGAGCAAGTTCCACAGGCTAATTGTACGTTTCATAAAACATTTTAAAAATCAGTTTGAAATACGTTGCTTCCTTTGAAATTGTGTCATGTGTCCCCTTTATTCTAATATGATGAGAAAGGTTAATTGAAAATGCCTAAAATGATCTTGTAGACATAGCCTTAGTCTTTTTACTTACGGGGCGGGAACAAAATTGAACACCATCTATTGATAAAAATCAATATAAAATTAATTGTATATACTGGCATTAAAATAAGTGTATTAAATACAACTTCTTTAGTTAGAACTAAACAGTAAATATCAATTAGTAACTATCATTAATTCATGTATGGCTTGCTCGGATAATTCTGTTAGACGGCTGCTCTATTTCTTTAATTACTGCAGAAAGCTGTAGCCATCCATATCTATTGAACATTTTACCCACCTTTTGGAATGTAAACAGATGGTGTTTATAAAGATATGTAATTTAGAACAACTTTGTACACACGTTCACCTCTCCAAAATTCATAACGTGAAACTTATTTTGTCCTACATTTCATAGACAAATGTGTGTTTTGGGGGGAGGGGAGAGGGAGTTGCCAAAGGAGTCAGGGCTTAGAATGCAAACATGCTACAAGCTGTTAAAATTTGTAACCTACAACATTGACTATGTGCTGGTATAAACTGGCATATCACCACGGACTCCAAAGCTGGTTTACTAGATTGAAGGTGTACTAAAGTGTTTCATATTAAAAATGAACAGTTATGTTACTGTACCTCTGGTTCTTCAAGTTGTGTTGTCCGCGCTGGTTCCGCTCTTGGTGTGCAAGTGATTGGATTCTTTCAGCCAGCAATGTCTGTTGGGGGAGCCTCTGTGCCCTAGATAGCCTTGCACTTTCCCCACCAGCGTACATAAAGGGTGGACTGGCTCCAACCATTCCTCAGTTTCTTTGCCAATACAGAATCCCAGAGCATTAGGTCTCTGCAGCAGCAGGGAAGGAGGGCAGTTCGTGGGACCCACATGGACAGTGCATCTCAAAGAGCCACAGGTACTGTGAGATAAGTCACCTTTCTTTCGAGTGATCGTCCATAACATGGAGGTGGGTTATAGGAGTCCTACTTAAACAATGGCTGCAGTATAGCCCTACCAAAGCAGGACTTCGAGTTGGATACCACTATCAAAGAACAGTATATCTTGAAAGGTGTGGATTGAGTTCCATGTAGCTACCTTACAGATTTCAGAAATAGGATTATTCTCTGGCACCTCTGCCACTGCTTCCAGTTGTAGAAGGGAGTCCACTTCTTGCTTTGATAGTATCTTGAGACAGGTCCCTGAAAAGGGATGGAGGAGGGGGTAAGGGCTAGAAGAGTTTGGAACTGGAAAAAATATCCCTTTATCACAATCTCCAGCAATCACGGTGACCCCAGTCCAGGCTTCCCAAAATAAGACATCCTGCCAAAGGGGGATGAAAAAGGAAAAGATGCCTAACTGGTTCTGTCAGGCTCTTGGCACTGGCATCGAAATTGCTGCCTGGTGGCTGCCCCAGCATGTGCAGCAACAGAGAGAGGCAGAGATTAATCTCCAGTGGAACTACTTCTACTTCAGCTTCTTCTTTCTTCGTAGTTCTAAGGTCCGCTGGGGCTGTTAATAGCACTGGGTAGAAGATCATTGACATGTTTGCTTCTTTCTTTGGGCCACTGTGATCCGGTTCCAGAGAGTTGCTCTTGAGTCTCAAGGATCTCATCCAGCCTAGAATTAAAAAGTTCACTGCCCTCCAATGGAAGGTCCTTGATGGTTGTTTGGACCTCGCAGAGGATCCCCGAGGACTGGAGCCAGGAAGACCTATTCATTGTGTCACCCATGTGGCCACACTACATGTATCAATGTGTTCAGCACAGTCTATCAATTGGTCCTCCATCATAAGGACCTTCATCTTCTCTTGATCTACAAACTAGACAACTTATCCCAGTTTAAGTAGTCATACTTAGAAAGGAGGGCCTGTTAATTAGTTATATGCATCTGGAAGCTGAAAGATGTGCATACCTTACACCTGAAGAGATCTAATTTCTTTGCATTCTTATCTCAGGGTATTGATTTGGGAGGTCCCTGTTTTTACATTTCCTGGACAGTGGCCACAAGCAAACCCAGTACTGGGTGTGAATAGAAACACCTAAATTTCCTGAAAAGGAACTGGTATCTGGAAACGATCTGTTGGCTCACTTGGGTGTAACCAGAACAGATGTTGGCATGTGCTAAAAATCTTTTGCAGCTCCAATAGTCCCTCATTTTGTGGGCCTGGTGAGCCTGCCAGGCGTTGAAGGGTGTTAAGAGTCCAGAAGTTGATATTGTTTCTCCTGTACCACTTCCAGTGGTATATCCAGGGTCCCTGCCATGTTCCTGGAACACCTTGAAATCATCCATTAAGGTAGACATTGCCTCATCTGGGGAGAATAGCACTGAGAACCAGTTGTTTTCCGCCTTGCAGCGGATGCTCCTCCTCACTTCCTAGTTCTTGCCTTGCCAGTATTTGAGACTGCACTACATGGCATGGCTGGAATGGTCTATACTGTCTCTTTGGGGAGGGAGACCTAGTTCTGAAGACAGAAAATATAGGCTTTCTAAATTATGGCTGCCCAATCCATGGTGTCCAGTAGGCCATGCTTGGTAAGAATATGAATAGTGAGATGGGGACACATAGGGAGAATATCAAGAAGGATGTTCCCCATGAGCTCCATGTTTCTTCCTATCATAGAATTCCCTCTAGAATGCTTTCCTTGTTCCCATCATGCTACTCAAGATGGATGGTGGAAAAGGAGTCCCTGGTGTGCCTAATTGAGGATAAGGGAGGGATCATTCTATCAGCAATGCCCTACTTGAGGGGTTGAGGTCAGTTCCGGAGATACTTGCTTAACTTGATGAATTGAGAACTCAGAAGCTAGTGGCTTGGAGATCATCACCTTCAATCTTTTAAGAAGCATTGACTCAGGTCCTGGACTTTCAGTTATGTCACTTGTATAAAATACGCTTTGGGTACCAAGAGAGCTAGTACTGGGGAACCCTGTTTGAGATGACTGATATGGAGGTAGTAGATACCAGGGTGCCAGGTACTGAAACACTCTGTGTCAAGACTCTGGATACCAAGGTACCCAGTGTTGAGATTGATGCTCAAGGACTGGCATAGATAGAGGTCCATAGGCTTCAGAGGTACTGCTAATGCTGTCTTGGTAATTGGTACTGAGGTGCCTCAAGAGGCTTTGTAAGGCTTTTGGCCCTTAGGAGGCTGAACCCGAGCAAAGCCAGACGTTTGAGGACTCATCTCTCTGCTTGCTAGGCCTGGGAGAAGACGACTTGTGTTTATCTTGTCCCTGCAGTGGTGATCTTTTCTGCCCATCAGAAGCTGTCACCACAAGAAGCTTCTTAGAAGAAGTGGTCTGGGAGCTTAGATTAGAATCTGGTCTCACCACGGCACTAATAGAGAGGGACTGCCCAAATGACTATGGTCCAGTTCTGACCTTCCTTCAGTGTCCAAGGAGGATAGCATCGAGCGCTCAGTGTAGAACAGCTTCAGATGGGCTTCTCTAGTTTTTCAAGTGTAGCTACAGAAAGAGTGACATAGTCCCAAGAAATGTTCTACATGTCCCTATCCTAGGCAGAGTAGGTACCAGAAGTGCCTAGCATTGACAGGTCTTGAAGCTTCTGCTATGTCAGTCATATGGGTGTGTCTACTCTAAACTGATCTTTGTTTTAAGCCAATGGGAAATAACAAACTAGTAAATAATTAGTAAGAGTACTAACACAAGCCCAGTACACAGAGAAACAGACAGACACTGAAGATGTTTTGCTTTTCTGACGAAGGTGGTGAGAATGAACTGATGGACGCCACTCTGCCCTTTATGCCCTCAGGGGTGAGGGGGCGGAGGGAAGAAAAGGGAAAGAGGGAGTTGGCACAAAGACATCTGTGATGCAGGCATGACCCCAACAAACACTGTTGGCCTGAAGAATCTAATCTTGTGCACATGGGGTGTAAGCACGCCAAGACCAGAATCTGCATGGACAACTCATCTCAAAAAAGAAAATTCCACATCAATTAAACACATTGGTACATTTATGATTTACTGTTTTATCATTAGCACTGCACTTTTTTAAAGGAAGACTAATTACTTACTATAATATGAGATTACTAATATTTTGTTGTTCTTATAGCAAATAACGTAAAGTTTTAATGCTAAACCCACAAATTTTCACCACAGTAGTGTAAATGGACAAAGTTTAAATTTAAAATAAAAATCTAGAGTTAGGTTTCCCATTCTGGCACCAAAACTCACGTGTACCAAAAAGAATAAAAGGTGTATATTATGCAAACATTTACAGATTATAACTTTTCCCAATACTGGTCTCATTACTGTTTAAAATGATGAAAAATTAAAATGAACAAAAACGTAAATATTAAAAAACAGGTTAACTTTACAGTAATCTACAGAAAATCACCTGAGAAGCAAAATTATACATAAGACCATTTTACAGTTTACATCTTAGACCAAACCTTTACCCAACCAAAAAACTCCATATGGTCTTTCCACAAACTGATAGAGGAAATCGAGTTAAATTAATCCTTGATGAAAGCTCATTATTACCTTTCTACTTGAGACAGAGTCAAATACACCAGATCCAGAGTCTGTTGTAGAGGATGATGGGAAGAAATGATTACTGATATCATGTGGAAACATGGCAATTTCATTTTGACGATACATTCTGTGGTGACGCAGTTTTGCTACCCATTCGTCAAATAGTTCCTGAGATTTCACCTACAGAAAGTAGTTAAGTTGTGTGACAGGGAGTTATGGTTCAACCTTAAATTACTAGACAAAATGAGATCTTATTTTTTGCTATTTCTTACAAGGTGGCCACAATTGGTTCTGAATTCTTGACAGAGCATCAGTAAAGTGTTCCTGCTAAATGGTGCTCTTCACTATCCTGGATGCAATATGGAATATTAGTGGAGCAGCTGAAGAGGAAAACTGTTAGCTAAAGTTTCTCTCCAAGGCCCCAGTTCAGGAAAGCACAAACAAATGTTTGAATCCATCCCTATTCGTGTCAACACTGAGCTTCTTTGACTTCAATTGACTTCATTGACTTCAATAGAACTTAAGTATGTAGCTAAGTGCAATCCTAAAATGGGGCAGCATACTAAATAAGGCCTAATATTGTGAACTTAAATACAAATCTTGTAAGCCAGTCTTCTTGAGGACAGACTCAACTTAAACCCACAGAAGCATGGCATGGCAGCATTAAATCTTCACAAGTGTATATATAAGTTTTCAGTTTGACTTGCACATCTTTTTTCTTTAAGATTTTTTTTAAAAAAGACTTTAATCTGTTAAATATAGGTTTGATTTCTTTTTTTACATTTAAAAATCCTGAATTATGTATTTTAAATCAACTTAGACCATTAGATCAACAACTTTAAAACCACAGAATATAGCCCACAGATAAAGTAAATACATTCCTTCTTAATTATGGCTTATTAATAGATTAGATCAGTGCAAGTGCTCTCATATAATGGAAAATATGCAAGAAGAGCACAAGAGCATCTAAATTACTCTGATCCATTCCCCCTCCCCTCCCCATTTTGTCTCACAGAAAGGAGTAACAAAATTTAAGTATAAAAAATTGCTGCCAAGTCTGAGACCTGGTGTTTGACAAATTTCAAGTTAAAGAAAGATTTTACAGAAGTTACAAATCCCAGAAATGGCACTTCAGTAGTACAGATTATTTTAATTGCACAAAGGAAACTGTTTCCCTCTAGGCAAACTATAAAGTTGGCCATATTTGACATCTGCTACAGAATTTAAAACATATATTCCACCCAGTTAACCACTATTTCCACCACCCTTTATTAAAATGCCAGAATACATTCACACAGATCACCAAGTACATCATCATGCTTCATATTTTTATAAATTTAATTGGTAAGATACAGAATACAATTGCCTCAAAGAATTACCTTTAGATGGTATATATATTCTTCTGTATCCAAATCTATACATTTTGTTGATTTCTTTACAGACATCACTGAAAGTCCAACGTCAATGCAGCCATGCAGCTTCTCTCTCTCTATCTGCAAAGGAAGATGTTACACAAAAAATTAGTATTCACGCTTAAGGCAGAGTAGAAGAGATGCACTGATAAGCAGGACCAACAGTTTTAATTCACTTAGTAGTCTAGAAATTCTAAATCAATCTTTTCTTTTTCACAACACGACCCAAGTCCTGGTATTCATACCACAATATCGAGACAGAGACAATCAGATTACTTACATCAGTTTGACACTTGGCATACTTCAAAATTCCTCTGTCCAAGAAGAAGTATCTCTGCAATCAGAAATGCAAAGAAGTCTTTTATAGAAGTGCAGGAAATGATACAATATATATATTTTCCACTAAAAGGCCAACTTCTGCTTTAGCTTTTCAACAAGGACAACACACCAAGGGAGTTAAATTTAAATGACAACCACCTACCTTGTGCCAGCCTTTCAGGGGCCATTTCCTCTTTTTCAGCAGGTAGCCTTCCTGTTTCTGGGGTTCCTGGGTATAATTCATGACTCCTCGCAGTCCTTCTACAACTTCCCAACTGTCCTGTTAAAACAGAAAATCCAAACTTGGTTTGTTTTTGTTTTTGTTTTTTTAAAAGGAATGGCATTAAAACATTTCTGAGTAAAATCCAGTGAGATCAGAGTTGCTCAGATTGAGAGAGACAATACAAACTAACCGAAGTGCAATTTTTCTGACACCACGTCTCATTGAATGTACATGCGCACCAGGGTTATTTACGTATAATGCACAGCCACAGGGTAAGGTACAGTTTAGTGTAAACCCTCCTACTAAAAAGATCGCATTAGTGGATAATTGCCTGTAAAGTAGAACTTAGATTTCTGGCATGTTCTTCAGCACACAGGATTGACTCCCGGTGTCTCCTCCCCCCAAAACAAAAGGTAGATGAGCAACTCTACAAACAACTCATGCCATGAGAAGCATAAGGCAGGTGTAAAAGAGGAAAAACTAAAGGAAAGCCAACCAGCTGTCCTATTCTTCTTCTGCAGAATACTACTAAAGGAGCGACCACAAAGCAACTGCATGAAAGGCAGGAACAGAGCTGATGAGGATTTTACAATTTTTGTTCATGTTTTTTTATTTATAGAGAAAAGTGTTAATGAAAGTATAACAACTTCCCAGATTTCTGATCAGAGGTATTCTATAAAAAAAAAATAGTGAAAAGTAGTTCAACTATCAAGGGATCAGACGATTGCTTTTCTCTCGTTTTCTTTTTTTGTTAAGAGTTGATGTGAAAAATATACTATAAATAGGGATTTTTTTTTTAAACACGCGCGCATGCGCACACATACACAGTAGTACATGCTATTTGTGTCATTGGCACATATTTGGCATAGGTGGGAGGATGAAAGAGAAAAAAATCTAGATAATCTTATCCTTAGCTGCTGGCTTTTAATGATTTGGGACACTACTGTAATGAAAAAGACAAACAGTCCTGTAGCATTTTAAAAACTAACAAGTTTCTGCAGTCATAAGCTTTCCTGGGCTGCAACCCACTTGTCAGATGCATTAAATAGAAATCAGATAGGCGGTACATATATACATTCACCGGTAAGAAACAACAATGGGGAGAGCAAGTGTTAAAGTGCATTCAGTTAGAGTAGATGAGGCCTATTCACAACCATTGATTAGAAGGTGAGAATGTGTGAACAGTGACAATTACTTCTTGTAATGAGATACACAATTCCAAGTCCCTATTTAGACCCAGTCTGATTGTGTCAAGTTTGCATATGAGTTCCAGCTCTGCAGTTTCTCACTGAAGTCTATTTTTGAAGTTTTTTTTGTAGAAGTATGGCAACTGTCAAGTCAGCTACAGACAGTCCTGGGAGATTGAAGTGCTCTCCTACTGGTTTATGGATGTTACCATTTTTATGTCTGATTTGTGTCCATTTATTCTTTTGCTCAGTCGAAAACACTGACCCTATCAAATGACACCAAGAAGAGGAATATTTAGGTACCTGGCTTCTCTACTTAATTTATACAAAGGAATCACACAGCACCTCCCTGACCCAAAAATCTTCTTTAAAAAATTAAACTCTATTTGTTGCATTTATTTATTCCCTGTCAATCAATTCTGGGTTGCAAAGGATTTTATATTTAACCCCCCCATTTTCCCCCCAACAAGAGTTCAGTTTGAACCATCACACTGCCCCTTTGGTAGAGCTAAGCTAGAATAACAGAGAGATAAGAAGTCAATAAATATAGAGGCGTACTGATTCTTCATTTTATGCAACATTAGTTGACAAGGGAGCTATTGTAAACGTGAATGTCAAGATTCCAGCCCCAACAATCCTTGGGGAAATAGGTAAAGCAGTATGTTCGTTAATAAAGCAATGATGTAGAATAGCAATAGTCAGCAAAATAGGCATTCCATAAACCGTTTAAGCAAATTATTCCTCCATTTACCTGTGTCTACTGTCGGGATTTCTCCATTTGTTCCTCTATTTTCCCTGCTGTGGCACATCAGACAACTAATGACAGTGTTTCCTGCTCTGAGAATCAGTACCCCCAGCACTGCGCAACAGCCCAGAAGAGTTAAAGGGGTGAGTGCTAATCAGTTTTCATCATTACACAACACAACATTTAACTCACAACAGACTTCCAGAAACCAAAGATGAGCCAGGTACCTTACAGGCCTCATCCTGTATCACAGCTACGCAGTTAGCATATATACTCGGGACCTTTACTCTAGATAGGTGTTACTGAAATAAGACAAATAGTCATAACCTTTACTCTAGCAAGATCAGGAGGCATCAGAACAGGGGAGTTTGCTGCAGGCTACACCCCAAAGAATCTTTAAAAGTACACCGCAAAACCTGCACGAAGGGCTGGAAATAAAAATGAAGTTGAAAAGACCAACTGAAACCATCTGGACAGGATGTACTATGTCAGCAATATGCACGAAGTTGCTAGCCTATAGAATAAGTGTACCCCCAATTATTTGGGGTGGTAAATCCAAGTTTGGTCTTAGGAGGAAGGATACCTATACTTTGGGGTATAAGAAGGAGCAGATCGAGCTATTTGGCGTGATCGTCAGCTACTCCTGCTTGAAGTTTCTTGTAGTTAGTGTTAAGATCTTAGCTCTTCATTTTATACTTAGTCTTATTTTGGTAAGTGTTAGTCTTAGTCTTATAACTTTTAGCTCTTGAGCTGTGCCTACTCCACCACTCTACACAAGTTGGGGAACCAGATGTCATCCTCAACCAGGTCATCAAGGAAGGGTGTGAGTATATTAATCCAAAGCACATTATAGAAACATATCACATAGAATAGATAAAAATATATCATTTAGTACAAGGTTGTATTACTCATTTTATTATTCATTTTCTGAATATATGTTTGTCATTTCATCGTTTTATCTATCATTTTATTTTTGTTATCTTAATAAAACTTATAAAATTATATAGAAGTTAATCAAATCTGACTTCCTGTCATACACCCCGGGATCCCTTATAATACACCTGAAGCCTGGTACGGGACATGAACCTTATCTTCTGATCAGATCAATTGGCGCGCCTATAAACCATTAAAATAAATAAATCACCCCAAAAATCAGGCTACAACTCTTAAAATCCAAAGAAATATATTCCACCAGATTTTCTACACTAAAAGCAATTGAGTCTGTAATGAAACTACCTCCATGGTGATGGATAGAATACTCCAATCTTCCAAGATTGTCTATTGACTCTTGCATAACGTCAAAAGTTTTAAGCCATTGAAGTGATAGGACATTAGAAAGCAGCCCCTGGAAACTTCAGCAAATGCTGTGTGTCGTTAAGAAGCTGGAGATGATCATCTGCTTTATCCAAGATCTGTACTATGGACCATTTCTCCCCTACTTTGTCTTGAAGGCTCTTTTGTCCAGTGAAGTAGTGCTACACTTGGTCTGGAGAAGTCAAACCTTCTTTCATGTAAACATCATTTTTTCCAAAAATATTCAGACCTCATCCAAGCTTTTTCAGTAAGTTTCTCAGGTTAAAATTGAAAGCGACTCGAAGGAGTCACCAACGAACCCCTAGTGCCATCTCAAAAGAAAGCAATGGTACCTAATCCTGGCACCAGCTGCACCGCCCATTTCCCAGAACCCAAATGGATCACCCTCTTGTACCATCCAGCCTGACTGTCATAACGTGCGTGTGTGCAAGTGTGGTGGCAGGAAGAAGGGTGAAAATGAAAAATGCTGGTTCCAGGGTTAAGGAACAGCAGTTCCAAAAAACCCCAGAACAATATACTTAATATAGTATTCAGGTCTGACAACAACATAAAACCATCTGAACACTAGCCTGGCCCAAAAAGGCTTTTATAGCAGTTGGGCATAAAGGAAGCCTAGCCACACACGATACCACCCAAGGATCCTCCTCAGATGGTGGAAACTTTCCAGTGACTCGTCCTCAAGCTAAAACAAAATCTTTGCACCACTGGAGCAGGTCCAAGCTGCCCCCATCATACTAGTGAACTGGACATGCTTTACAAAATGGTTTAATCATTTAATTTCATTCTAGCGTCATCATTGTAATCTGAATAAGTCATTGTTTTACACAGTAACTGGACATAAATCCACGTAACTGGACAAAAGCACTGGACAAAAGGACTGAAGCACTGAAACACTGCATGCGACGTGGGATGCAAGTGCAGTAGTTGACAACAAGTGTGCTTTGAATAGGAAATCAATGATTTTCAATTTACATTAGTTATCATCAGGGGAATACGTTAAAAGGTCACAATTATGCTAATTGTTGCTAAAGGCTTAGTGTGTGGATCAATTTCCCTGTTAAAGAATTTTCCATTAAGTGAGTAGATTTAAAAGTTCAGCTTGCCAAGGGTTGCTTTCAGATTTGGTGCTCAAGAAAAAAATCCCAGAGAAAAGGTGCTGGATTTAACTGAAGTTTTCCTTGGCTAGAGAGCCTCGTAATGGAGCTGAAAGACTAAAAAGTACTTGATATTTCTACAGATTTTTATTCTTGGAATCAGCCAACTGCTTAAGAGTTTTATTGTTTTTCCCCAATCACTTAGATTACTTCCTTCAGAGAAAAAAATTGTCAAGCAAGCATCATACAAGGCAACTGCCATTGCTTTAGCCCAAGTGTACAGAGCCTAACACCATAACCTATAATGAAAAAAAGATTCGATAACTGAATTGCTACTGAAGAGAGAGCTTTCTTAATGCACTACAGATTGTTTGGTTTTTTGACCAGTGTGGGGAAAAGCTTGATCTTCTGGGTTCAGTCCTTGTGCATTTTTGTTAAGCATAATCAATCAGAGAATAGATCTGATCAAAAGGTCCTCAATCTTTTGGGAGGCAAATAATTTATCAAGTGCATGAGGTTACAGTACTTTCTACGGATATGATGGTCTTAGAAGAAAGTAAACCAAGAATGTTCACATGAGCTCTTTAGCAATCCACAAACATCTTGACTTGGAATGGATGGGAGAGAAGCTGAACCTTAAAATTTCAAATTCATTATTCATAGATAAATCTGTACTCTTTTCAACCAAGAAGAACATATAAAAAAGGATCAGAGCATAATACAGCTCCTGCCTAATCTTTCCCCCAGAACACTTTCCAATTTCCAGGTTGGAAAATAGTTGAGCACATTCAAAGGATGGGAGGGGAATCAAGACACTTGTATGGAAGAAGGTTACAGAGATCACAGGTGAGCCAAGGGTCATGTTGGAGGGGGGCACATGACGTGAAGAGGAAACAGTAGAAAGAAAGCCCACCGAGCTGCATCAATTTGGAGGCATAAACTTGTTTGCAATAGAGATCAAGTAAATGCACTGAGGAATAGGATACATTTCTTGGCATGCTCTGAGGGCTAAGGGTGATTGTTTGAAAAGCTCAGATCAGGAAAAGGGTCTTCTCGGCTCTCATATTTCTCCAGATTTGAGCAATTATCAGAGCTGGTATCAGTTCAATAGCAATTTTGATTAGCAAATGGAAGAAAATGCTTTTACAGTCACTCTTGTTTGACCTTTCAGAGACATGTAGAAATAGGAAAGGGCAACTTCTGTAGTCCCCAAATGTTTAGGATGAGAGACGGCTGATCACACAGCCACAACAGATCAACACTTGAGCAAATGTTCAAGACCTGAGACATGCAGAGGGTCCAGGAATCAAACAACTCCCAGATGAACCCTCAATTTCCTTTGTTTGTGTTGCTTTTCCTTTTCTTTTGGAAGATGCAACTTTCCCTTGATTTGAATCTTATACCCCAGATCACACCATGCTGAACAGAACGGAGCTGCTAGTTATCTACAACTTGCCTCATCTCAGGAAAAAAAGGATCTTTGTTTGTATGCTGCTAGAAGGAACTACTGCAGCTAGACAGGTATGCCCAGCCAATGATCTTAAGATGAAGGCAAATAAATGTTCCCTTGCTGATTCTTACCTCTGCTGGGGACTCAGAATTAAAAAGTTAAGTTTGGCTCAATTACATTGAAAAGGAAATAAATAGGAGCAACACAGTCTTCGTGCCCAGACTGGCAGGGTTTAAGACTGCAGTGCTGCTACAAAAAGTGACTACAATTAGAACTAATTTTACATCTTTGTGGACCGACATCAACAAAGAATGAGCACAACCATTATCTCTAACAGCAGTGACATAACCCAGACCAAGGACTGAGGCAGGTCAGCTTGGAGAATTTGCCCAGCTGTTGTCTGGCTCAGCCATAGAACAGATCTGAAGGATTTTGGTCACAAGGATTATTAATCTGGCATTAAATTAACTAATCAAATAAAAGCCCCGTTTTTCTACCAACACAAGGTATGAGAAACTCCTCAAGGCTATATTATGTTTCTGGAGAAAAGAATGAAGTAATGAGTTTGAATGGCTTTCAGATAGATGCTCGTTCTTGCAACTCCTTGAATATAGCTGATGACAGCAGCAGACTTTCTTCTAGTATAAAATACAGTCAGTTGTACTGCATGTTTTAGAGTGCCAAAAATAGAAAGCTGCTTATTGGAGGATAAGATTTGGCATCAGCAGCAACTAAAGCATTTGTTATGGTTCATAACTTTGGTAGAAGTTACTGAATTTTCTTTTGTGTACATCATTTTTTAAATCAGCGCCCTCCATCAGTGCCTTTCCTTACCGTATCAGCTATTTCACAAAAGTTTATTTATTGCTTTACCATCCATACTATTTATTTTGACCATGCCCATGTTAAATTTAAAAAAAGATCCATGACTTTTTCCACCTTCACAAATATTTAAAATTATGGCCTAATGGCACACGTTCTATTGCATTTCCAGGGGCAGGCTTGGAAATGGAAATAACTTCACACCAACTACTGAGGCTTAAGGGTGAAGGTGAGTCCCGTTTCCTGGGAAGGGATTAATGGTCAGTGTTTTCACGGTCAAGCTGCAAATGTATTCAGCCTGCCAGAAACAGGGCACTAGAATTAGTGAGGGAAGGAACAGTGTCCTAGAATGAAAGTTTCACAACCCCACTTGAACCACTCTCTCAAGCCATAATGGTCTCTGGTCTGCATCACAGGGTTCTTTACATAAGCAAGACCAGCAGCATATGCTGCTCTGTGGGGAGGAGCAGTCAAATCACATCAGACTAAAATACTCGGATACCAGAAGGTGCCCTTATTCTACCAATGACACAACAGCCATACTCCCAAACCATTTCCCATTCTCTGAGGCCCGAGCGCACTTGTAGTACTCCCTGCTTATCTGAGCTTGGGAAACTGATAACTTGTACCACATTATGCCACAAAATGTCTGCCAATATCCCTTTCTCCCCCGTGCCTTGTAACAGTTTCTTTCCACTTAATCTGATTAATGGACTGTCCTGTCTTGTCAGATGAGCTGTAGAGACCCTGTGGCCAAGGGGAAAGAGGTGGCGGGAGGACACTGTCTTGATACAGCAAGTGATAGAGAGCACACTTCTGACTGAAGTGGATCAGGATGGGGTACATGGGTGTGAGTGGGAAGAGGAAAGGGAAATACATGTCACTAGAACGGAAGAAGAGCGTACTAGATGAGTGAAAACAAACAATGTTCTCGTCAGCCTCACAGAGGATCTGAAATTATCAGCTGTAGTTTTGGGGCTACTTTTAATAAAATAGTGGCGTGTACTATATTTGTCCTGCTGGGGCTCTGCTGGAATCTTTTCTTTCACCTAGTGTGGTTTTACTTCCTATAGTTTTATGAAACTACCTTGATAAAAAATAGGGCTGTTGAACAATCCAAAATATTGCAATTAATTGTAATTACAAAAATACTCACGATTAATCGCTATTTTAATTGCACTGTTAAATAACAGAATACCAATTGAAATTTATTATACATATTTTGGATGTTTTTCTTCATTTTCAGATATGTTGATTTCAATTACAATACAGAATACAGTGTATAGTGATCAATTTTTTTTAATTACAAATATTTGTTCTGTAAAAAAACAAAATAGTATTTTTCAATTCACCCGGTACAAGTACTCTAGCACAATCTACCATGAAAATGCAACTTACAAATATACAATTATTATTATTTTTAACATTACTGCACTCAAAAACAAAACAATGTATAACTTTAGAGCCTATAAGGCAAAGCATGAAGGGGCACACAAATGTTTAGTATCTGGCATGTAAATATCTTACAATGCTGGATACAACAGTGCCACGCGAATGGCAGTTCTCACTTTCAGGGGACACGGTAAATTAGAAGTGGGCAGCATTATCTCCTGTAAATGTAAACAAGATTTGTTCAGCCAATCAAAAAGCAGGACTGATTGGACTTGTCTGAGGTGAATTAAAAAATACTGTTTCCTTTTGTTTATCTTTTTAAAGTGCAAATATTTGCAATAAAATAAAGTGAGCACTGTACACTTCATATTGTGATTGCAATCAATCTAATTGAAAAAACAGAAAAACATCCAAAAATACTTAAAATAAATTTCAATTGGTATTCTGTCATTATTTAACAGTGCAATTAAAACAAATTAATCACAACTAATTTTTTTATCGTTATTTGTTTTGCATTAATTGCATGAATTAACTGTGATTGACAGCCCTATTAAAAATAATTGTTCTTAAAAATACAGCAATGTAAATGCTATAATTTAAGCAAAATTGCATCCACAATAGAGAAGAAACCTAAATAGCTAGTAAAAATAACCAGGCTTTCATTTAAGGATTGGTGAGGTCTCCAGAGCAGGGAGTTTTGTGGAGGAGAAAATGCCTAATTGATGTCTGGACAGGGGCAACAAGTATTCACTAGTTAGAGAGCTTTGAGGAGAAGACGGTAATTAGTTAGCAACATGATGTGTATTCTGTCAAGTCTGATTAACAATACCATTCATGGGAAAACTCTACAAATACCCCAGTCTCACAATATTCTACTCCCCCACAAAGTTTTTTTAAAAAAAAAACCTTTCAGCCCTGCTATCAGCAGCGTCAGTATCCTGGTAAAGGGTGAATGAACAGATTTTGGGAAGACTCCTTTTCTTTTCTGGGTTCCCTCCCTCTCTCTGGGTGAATCAAGGAAGATAATGCCAAACCCATTTAAATTGAGCTACACAGAGATTGCGCTTTCCTCACTAGCACCAAAATAGTGAACAGAATGCATTTCTGCTTAAACACACTGACAATATAACATGAACAGCAAGTCATCTAGCAGCATACCTCCTTCTCAGCTGCTCTACAACGAGTGGAATACTGCACTATCTGGTCCAAACTGTCTTTTTCATATGCAACCGAAAAAAAGAAATATTTTCCATAACATTGCATCAACTTTTGTATTTTATGAACAGTTATACTTATCTATTAACTTTCAAAAGTTGGACGTGATCAAGCTGTCTTCCTTACTGCCTCAGTTTCCCCATATGTGAAATTGGGATAATATTCACTTGGAGCGTTGTGATGACTGACTGCACTTAAACTCTTTGGAAGAGCAAAGGTCTAAGCATTAATCAAACCAGGAAGATGGTTCGATCACTGGGTCTCATATTATTATGAGGCAGTGATAAGAGTTGTCGTGCCTACAGGATGCAAATGGCATCCAACTTTATACCTCCATCTCACCTCACCTGGTTGAGCAATTTAACCAGTTCTTAACAGCCAACAGGGCTTGGGTGAAGGCTAGATGACTAAGAACCAACCCAGCCAAATTTTGTAGGGTGAAAGAAGTATGCTCCATGTGCTAGATTTGTAATCTTTTGACATTTGAGGCTGGATTGTAGCCTGGACTATATGCCAATAAAAGAAACACTGCCTTCCCCAAATCCTTGCATGCAGCTACCCAGACTGAGTGTTGGTGGACACAGGAGTAAGAGCACACAGCACCCCTATCCCCAGTAGAGAAGGTAGTGGAGTGGAGGGGGCAATGAGTTTTGCCCCAATGCTCTGGACCAGGGTTTCCCAACCATCAGGCTTGGGCAGGAGTGCCATGGAATTTCTTGAAAAACTACTTGAGTTCTGAGTTGGCTCATGAATATCCATGAGCTCATTTGGAGACTATATGGTGGTGTGCCTCAAAATAATTAAATGGTATCAAGGTGTGCCATAGCAGAGAAAAGTTTGGGAACCACTGCTCTGGACAGTAACCCTGAGCCAGGCCAGTAGGTAATGGAATTTGAAGCTTTATCATGTCTGTTCTTACAGAAATTGTGCCTGCAAACATAGGAATGCTTCTGCTGTGTAATATACTCTTAGTGGGATTTAGCCATGCTCATGTAAATCTTATTAAGTTATAACTGAAATCCTCTGTGCTAATAATGCTTGGTTGACATTAGCTCTAGGAACAAACAATTTATATTTTGCAATTTTTTTTAAGCTAACCTTGCATTGAATAAAAAATGCTTGTAAGAAAAGAGTACCTTGAAAGCAAAGGCTTCTCACACTCAAAGCTTTATAAACGGGATTATTTTGCTTAACAGCACAATAATCTTCAAGAGGCAGAAATCATTTGGGAGATTAGTGTCTCGCTTTCTGTTTGCATGCAGGAGTAACATTTCAAAACATCAAGTCTGAGGTCTCAAAGCTGCCTAAAGGATTTGAATGCCCAATTCCCAGGAAAATTCAATTAGAACCAACTGGTCTGTACACATAAAGCTTTATTGCAATAATGTCACTTACACTCCCTTATAGGGAACCATCACTTGTAGATACAAATAATGGCTCAAGTGCCCCAAAGCCTAAATTTTCAGTGAGGCTGCAGCACAAAAAGTGTCTGTTTCTCCAAGAACAAAGCTGTACTTGTACACTAGCACACACTCACTTTTCACATTCAAACACTTGTAGGCACACTTTAAAAACATAATTAAAACAAAAACAAAACACACAGATAAACTCTGAAGTACAGACCATGGTTTTCTGTATGCGTTTGCACTGATCAAGGCCTATGGGTGCCACAGCAACCATCTGCACTCACAGGCAGATTTTCAGTGTCAATATATGCAAATAAAAAATGTTCCTAACTGAAACTCCTCGCCCGCCCCACATTTTTCACTGAAGACTTGACTAGGCAGCTGCACAATGTGATATGTATGGGGTGACCTCTTTTAGGTGTGTTTTGGGGGTTCTAAACACCAAACCATAGAAGCCAAGCATTCAGCAGTCGAGAGAGAGAGCACATTAACAACTGAATTCCGTTGCCCTTTCCAAGGTTATATCAGTATCTGCTACTTAGTAGTGTGCGTTTATTTCACTTGACTGAAGACAAGATGCTGCTGCTGGCAAAAGGAGGAAAATGGAAAAAGAAAAGATCACAACCAACTGTGTAACAGACCCTTGAACACTTAATTTTGTTCATCGAGGTCACTAGAATCGGCCATATTTCCTAATTCTTTGAAGTTTTTTCCCCCTAAACAAATAGGAGCTAGTGAAGTTTACTTTACCTGTCTACTTCCCTGCTTGGAGGAGCAGCTACTGGTACTTCTTGAAGGTGACAGCACTTTCTGGGACACACCCAGGCTCTTTTCTTCACTCATGATTCCAGATGCGGCTTGTTTTGTGTCTGTTCAGTTAAAACACCATCTGAAGGGCTTTCAGCAAATGTGTTGGAAGACGTGGGAGAGCAAGGCAAGAATCACTGTTTACCCATATGCATTCAAATGGCATCCTCAGGACCTCAAGGAGATTCCTAAGAGAAAAAAACAACAAAAATAAAAAACACCACCACATGAGCAACAGATATAGTCCATGTTATTTTGTAACATGAGATCAAGAATTCATAATTAAGCCCTTGGTAATGTAGTTTGACTGCACTGCTGTATGTTGTTAGAGGTTAACTGAACAACTGCTTTAGGATAATTTCCAATCAAACAAAAAAACAGTGGGTTCTAACGACTTGTTTTAAAAGTCATAATACCACACGATGTGACTGCTTGTAAAGAACACACAATTAAGTGCAGCATCAAGCTTCTTTTTAAAAAGATTAAATAATCCCAAACCATGAGCTATTTACATACACGACCTGAACGGGGCTATGACATAAAACCCCCCCCAAAACATTCACAGAAAGCTAGGAAAGAACAGAGTCTTTGTGAATGTTGTGGGGAAACTAAATATCCCAGAAGAAGGGGGAAAAAATCAGAACACAACTACTTCCCAGGTGCCTTGAAAATGTAATGAAGTGAACATTTGCAATTCCAGAGGTTGCTTTTATTTTTTAGCAAAGATTGTACAAGTTTAGCTGCTTACAGGTAGGCATGTCTAACTGTACCAGGAGTTACAAATTTCTAACTACATCACATCTGTTACTAAGTGAGTGGTGGAAACATTAATAAATAGCTTGTTTAAAAAACAGTGGTGGTTACAGTGTGCGCAAAAAACCTTGACGGAAACCCTGAATGACTGATTTGCAGGCTCGACAACGGTTGCCATGGCAACCGTTTAACACCCAACAAAGCAGACAACAAAAACTAATACTTTTCATAACCTGAAAAATGTATTGCGCAAGTTGTGCATCACTTCAGACTTGACGGCTCATGCACAAAGCAGCTTAGGCATCTGCATGGTAAGAAGAAGGGCTTAGAAAAGTAAAGAAGGGAGTTTCCACACAGTGGAGAAAGGTTTTATTGTTCCTGTAAGTGAGTGCAACTCCACTGCCTTAAATAAATAGTTGTGCCAGCTTATACTCCAGTTGTGATTTAGTCTCGTTGTGCATTAAACAGTTTTTACAAGGCTTGAGAACTACACTCTGAGACAAGATGGATTAGAGCAACCCTAGTAAGTGGAGAGGCCTAAGGCACACATTTTTAAAGAAGTCAAGTGTCCTTTTTATGTTTAAGATAAGCATCCAAATATAACCTAACAGTGCTATCTGGAGATCTGGGAAAGACAATACCCGTCTGTACTGCTATATACAGGAATTTAGATGTTCTTATCAGAGGGTCTTTTAGAAAAGCAATTATCTTGTCTGTCAGATTGTTAAATGGCAAACATACTATAACTTTCCTACCAAAATACCCTTTTTTCCCCCCCATCTAAAAAAAAGGTATTTTTCTTACCTAATTCCCCCTACATTTAAACAAGATACTTGGCTTAAAAGTTACAGCAAAAATAGCCCTACCATTCTTTAAAGTCAAATTAAAAACAATAAAACAAAATCCACACGACTGGATGGCTCAGGCATTGGATAATATTTGGGGGGTGTCTTTCCCTTTTACATAACTACTTCATACAGCCAGATTGATGGTGACTAAACATTGCTACTATCAAATTCTACCGTGAGAAGTGCGGTATAAGAACCAGTAGGGCATATAGAACAGTTGTGTGGTGAACTTCATTATAAATTAGACCTGATCTATGCATTTTTATTACTGATGTAATAATTTTTATTGGGATTGTAGCATTTTGAAGGAGTTAGATTCTCCGGCTCTTATTTTAGGCAAATTTTTCCCCCTTTGGCATTTCATCATGGTTAAGGTTTTTAATATCTATAAAGCTCATTTTACCTTGGTTTTAAATAGTTACCGCTGAGCTCACACAAAATGTGTCTGTCTTGATCAGTTTTCAGCTCTTTAGTAAAGCAATTATTTATTCTTTCTTTTTTAAAAGTCTTACAAAGATGGCAGTCTTTCTTCACAAGCATATGCTTAAAGTCTTCATGAAAAGAACTTTAAGCTGATTTAGACAAAATTGATCATTGATGCACCGTCTGCCCACTCCAAAGTCCAATGCAGGAAATGCTTTTGTAACATTGTTTACAGTGTGAAGGCTGCCCACTCCAAATTTCAGTCTTGCGGCTTGAAATCACCACTCTATGATTGCAAGGTTACTGTTAATTGGCTTACAGACTTGCAATATGGCAAAGTTTGTAACAGTTCATGACCACAAGCAGGGTCTAATTTACAAAATGCACTCAGAGTCTATCGAACCATCACTGTTGAGACCCAGTTAGGATATTCTGAGTCACATTAGACCTAAATTCTTTGGCGCCTCCCTGATTTCTAAAGCACGTTACTAAGCATAGCTGTGTTGAATTCTCTGGTAGCGTCACTTTCTTTTTTTAAATTCAATATGATAATCCGTACCATACTCCTTATATTATTTGGTTTGGAGTCCTGAGAGAAATGAGACTAAGATTCTGCAGCAGTGGGCTCCAGTGGTGCTCCTCAAACAGCATGTTTTTGGTCTTAACCCCCATCCCCTCTTCATTTCCCAGATTTAGCTTAGTGAGAAGAAAAAAACCTAAGCAATGCCTTCACACACAGCAAAACAGGAGTAGGCTTGGGTAATAAACTCCCAACAAAGCAGAACCATGGGGAAGATTGAAAACAAACATTGTTCTTTGTCTCAAATCTTCTCTGTTATTTCACTGGTGCTTCCAAATGATGTTCATACCACCAATGACCTGCTGAGGAGTTCCAGATTTGTGCATGAGAGATTACTATACATTCTCAATATTTTTGCAATCCACCTGCCAAAGCTCCTGCATCTTTCAGGAATTGATCTGCACTCCCCTTTTTAACTCTCCCCTTCATGAAAATTTGAGATGATTAATATCTCAAAGGTCTTGTATATAAAACTGATATGCTCTTCCTCCAAGACTTGGCAGTCGGCGTGAGAAAGAGAGAAATCAGCATGTTCAACAATAGTGACAGAGCCTCTCTCTGATGTTTTGTTTTGCATCATCACCTCTCAAACTTACTGCCACAAAACATGAGAGAGCCGAGTAGCTTAGTAAGACAATCAGTCCTTCAGTTACACGAAGGGCTTGCCTACACAAACTGTTTGCAGCAGACTGAGGGGTCCAACGTTGGGGTTGGCAGAGATCTTGGGGTTTTTTTTGTTTTTGTTTTGCTTTCCTCTGCAGTAGGGGGATGGATCACTTGCTGGTTTGAAATAGAATAAAATGGTGGATTCTCTGTAACTCGAAGTCTTTAAACCAAGATTTGAGGACTTCAGTAACTCGGCCAGAGGGTCATCAGTCTATTACAGGAGCAGATGGACAAAGTTCTGTGGCCAGTCATGTGCAGGAGATCCTGATGATCATGGTCCCTTCTGACCTTAACGTTTGAGAGCCCGTGAACTTACCCTGCACTAGCTTACCATGGACTAACTGTCCATGTGGATCCTGAGGACATGTATTAAGAGTTTGTTAATGTACTTTGATCTAGTCCCGGTCTAGAAAGGGCTACCTTTAATCTGCTCCTAGAAAGGTTATGAAATAATTTCAGGTTAAGAATAACCAGTCTCATTGTCCTTATAGTAAAAGGGAAACACTAGATTAAAATATGACAGCAGATGCAGTGAAGAGGTCTACTTCCCTTAAAAAAAGATACCTACTTGGAGACTAGTGCTAATGCTGAAGATTTCACTAACTCATGACAACAATTTAATGTTGGTTTTATTTCTTGCATCTCTCAGTGTAAGTAACTGCAGAGTCTCATGGAAGAAGAAAGGGAGAAGAGAGGAAGATTAGAAAGAGCTGGAAAACTACAGTATGAAATCAACCTCAAAACAATAACAAAAAGTCTCTTAAGGAAAAATGAAGACTCACAGCTGGCTCGGAGTTAATTAAGTAGGCTAAAATGCTATAGGGAGCATTTAAATGCGGAGACAGGATAAGATGCAAGTTTTCGGTCACTAAAGCCCACTGTGGCAGGTGAATGGAGGAACAGGGAAGGCAGAAAAAATAATGGACACCATAGCAGAACTCCTAGTGAAATAACCTTTGCACAGTAAGTCAGCAGTTTTCTTTGTGGTATTATTTTAAAATATATTTGGTTTGCAAACAAGCTCTCCAATTATTTTGTTGGATAAGTGTTACATTGGAGACCAAATAAATAAATAAAATCAAATTTTTGCCCTGAAATTTAGTGTTAATCCAATTAAAATGCTTCCAGATCAATCTGGTCTATGTGCTGGAAAATAACTAGTTTAAATCTTTTACACCATGTAAAAATGTAACGTTTCAGCTGTGGCACAGAAAATGAAGAAAAGGTCAGTTTTAACCTCTGACAGTCTAATATAGTTCCCCAAAGGTAAGAGTTATTTATATGGCAAAAGAATTGAATACAAACATGAAGAAATATTGGTAATGTCTTTTTGGAGGAATATATCTATTTCCCAGAGATTACAAGATTCACAGTACTGAAGGAGAGAAGACAATCATAGCAATACATACTATGAAGTTTCTAGGTTGCCCTTTGAAGAAAATGTTTGTAGAAGCAGTTCTGATGGTTAAAAAGGTCCAGGTTATTAGATAAACACCATTGCAAAGAAAAATTCAAAAATGCCTGTTTCTTTAAGAAACAGGCCATATTTATCAAGACAGGCTTCAACTAAATAGTTATAGCCTGACTCTAGAGATTACTTAGATTGTAACCTCCATGAGGCAGATACCTTCTTTAGTGAGGTGTTTGAACAGTATCTAGCAGAAGGGGCTCATGTTAAATGACTGGGGCTCCTAAGTGCTAATGCAATATAAATTTATTAACTCCTCCCCGTGCCTAAACCTAGCCAGACTACTTCCCTCAATCCTGGGTCAGGCTTTCATAGTGCCACTGTGAAGTTAACTCATTAAAATAGCTTAAGAGGGAGAGTTAGTTTGTAAATAACCTACTTATCTTCGAAAAGCAGAAACAATTTAAAGCCAATTTGGTAGCTGATAGATCATGTTTGTAGTTAAATCACCCAAGAGAAAAGACAATGCTTATTCTAATCCAAAAGGAAACAGGAAAATTACAACCAAAGGAACATTCCACTAGAATAAGTAACAAGGAAAATATCAAAGAAAATATGCCTCAATGCCAAGCATGTTCAGCCTCTCATGGAGCCAGACAAGCATGTCTGCTGTTTCATTAACCCTTGGGTTGAATAAGTCAGTCCATCACATTAGCAATATCTTACATAAATTCAGAAGTAGGTCAATGTGCACTCTAAAAATATACGTGACCTCCTTCCTGCCCACCCTAGAAATTGAGTGTTCAATGCATGTGAATGTACCATACTGGCATTAATTTTTATCCAAGGAGATCTCCAACAGATGTTCGTATGAGACATATTGCATATATATTCTGCACTAACAAATCTGTAAATAAACTAGTGTGTATAAAATTGCAAGTGGTAATGACAGTATCATACATCTAATCAACTCACTTATAAATGTGATCCAATTGATAAATGGTGATGCAAATACATGAAGTAACATGACCAAATTTACCTCCTCATGCAGGCCCAGTCTTCATGGGCCTTAAGAATTTAAGATACCTGTTTTAAGGCTCTTGCCTAGTGGTAGGGAGCTCATCGCACTAGAGTTCTGATGACGTTCTGCATTAAAGAGAAGCCTCCAGATAATCACTGGACAGCTGATACACAAGATACATGCAGAGCTCAAGGCGGTTACATAGATAGGAAACCCAGGCAGCATTATTCTGAATCACTCCCTTACAACTCATTGCAGAGGTACCAAAGATATCTGCATCAGAAGTTGCATTTCTTACCCGCAGCTAGAGGTAGGGTGATCAGACGTACTGATTTTGTAGGGACAGTCATGATATTTGGGGCTTTGTCTTATATGGGTGCCTACTACTCCCCTCCCCCTCATCCCATCCCAATTTTTAGCACTTGCTGTGTGGTCACCCTAGCTAGGTAGTGCCTTACTAGTAGCAAGCGACGGAGGATAAGTGAGCATAGCAGAGAACAATATTTATAGTTTTCAATGAGGAAAGCAGCATTTGAAAGCTATGTTGTAACTCTTTATGGCATGCATTCACCACATCTCACTTCTCTATCTATAGTAAGAATGCTCTGAGGTAATAACTTAGGATACTTAAGGACTGGTAAACCCATCTCTTGGTTCTAAAGTGTCAGATGTTACCACTAAGCTTCCAGAGTTCAGAAGTAGCTGGTTGCTTTCATTCTTCTGTTATCGCTTACTTTTTAGTTTTGTTCTGTTCTGTTCATTAAATAAACTTCTGCCACGATGCCCCAAAGTCTGCTGCTTTTTAAAAGGGGCAATCTCCCTCATCCCCGATTTCTAAAAGGAGTTCTCTTAATTTATAAAGGGTTATTTTAAACACATGTCCACTTTGTTTTCTAATGGTCATTTCAATAGGCACAGCCTGATGAGAACAGATCTGAACTTTGATGTTCAGTGCCTTCCCATGGCACTATAACATGGCAAATGCCAGCAAAATAAATCAGCATCTGAAGGTGTTAGAGTGTGTGCAATGAGACAAAGGCCGTGTCTACACTAGAGAGCTTACAGTGGCACAGCTGTACCAGTGCAGCTGCGCCGCTGTAAGATTGCTTGTGTGGCCACTCTGCGCTGATGGGAGAGTTCTCCCCCGTTGGCATAATAAAACCACCTCCACAAGCGGCGGTAGCTATTTCGGTGGGAGAAACTCTCCCTCCAACATAGCGCTATCAATACTGGTGCTTCTGATGGTGTAACTTATGCTGTTCAGGATGTATGGGTTTTTTCCACAGACCTAAGCAACATCAGTTATATCAACAGAAGTTGTAGCATAGACTTGGCCAAAGCCACTTCTCTGCTGCCAGAACATTGGAGACATTAGTGTCTCTGTTCCACTGTCCATTAATAAAGACTGCCTAGGAAGCAGGAGCGTGCACTGGGGAGGGGGGAGGAGGGGGGAAGAGGGGAGGGAGCAGAAAGCAGGGTCCAGGGCTGGGGTGGGAATCAACAGTTCCTCTGGCCCCGGGGGGAGGAGAATCAGCAGCCAAATTTTTATTCTTGTGCACCCCCCTACTAGGAGGTTATAGAAGTCCCTTCACTGAAGGTTTTCAAAAAAAGACTGGCTAGCCACCTGTCTTGGATGGTTTAGACACAAGAGATCCTACAGCTTGGCAGGGGGTTGACTAGAGGACCCTTGTGGGCCCTAGTTTAACCCTGACTATCATTTCAAATCAGAACCTATTGGAAAACCTTAGAGATGAGTGGGGTGGGTAATTCTCTGAAATTCTGCATGAGAATCCCAGTCTACATCTTACCATGCAATGAGAAAAGGGGGAGGAAAGAAAAGCTAAGAGGTGTGATGACAACACAGGTAATTCCATGTTTATTAAAGATAACCAAAGCACAGCCTAAAGATGCTTCTGCCACTTCAGGGAATTGGACATACTTACGAAAAGGTGCTGGAGCCCATAGTAATTTGTCTAATGAACTTATCTCTTAAACAGTAACACTGGGATATTGGGTATCACTCTCAGTAGCATGGTTTACTTTTTCCAGCACATCTTCTGGAGGCAGTTATTTGGAAATAGCAAGGGAATACTGAAGATATTTCTCCCACAGTGTGAAGCTTTGAAAAGACTGGGGTGTCTATCCTAAGCAGAATATGTCTTCTTCCAAATCCTATTGGAACGCTGCTACATGTCTGTTTAGTAAATATCATAGGAAAGTTTTGAAAAATATTGGAATTCCAGTAAAATAAATTAAGAAGAGGAAAAAACTGCACTTTTCACAGTTTTTTAGTTTTTTTCCATTCTTTGAGCAGCTCTCATCTAGGATTTTGAAGTCCACCACCAAGGGGCATGATAACTAGACAGTTCTTCCTTTAAGCTGTAGAGAATTAAGCTAACTTCTGTAACTCAATATGCCATGACTTCATCTCTCTCTTTGCTCTGCTCACAGTCTTTGTGAAGGCTACAGACTGTGAATCTTTTTCCCCCCCGAGATGTTCCTTTGTCAACTTGATTCATACAGTTGATATTCTTATAAATTGGCTGCCTCAAACATAGCTGCAAATCTTCTTTTAAAGATAGTTTAAAGTTATAGCTCATCTCCACATTTCAGATGGCCTGCATTGTCGAGAGAGAGATTTATTTGACTGTTCTGACCACAGTGCCCAAAGTAAGGAACTCTCAAGATCTAATCCCAACTGACACCATCTCTCTGTAGTCTGGGGCCACTTAATCTCCCTCTGCTTCAGTTTCTCAATATACAAAATGGGGCTAAAACGCAACATCCCCATAGAGAAATGCTGTGAGGATTAATATTTATGAAGTGCATTGGAGGTAAAGTGCTACATTACATGACTATTAAATATTTTTATTGCTACTGAGTATTTAGGTGGAATGTTGGGAGAAGAGCAGAAAGAAATACTTCATACCTCTAACAAGAAATGTGTGTGGATTTGGGGATAATTCAACAAGATATACACAATATTTAATGCCCCAATGAAGAAGATGCTGAGCATGCATTCACTGTAGGCTAGAAACGTACGCAAGGTAAAAAGTCCAGGACATTTCCAGAATGTCCACTCTGCTTGTTCCTGCTTCCTTGAAAGGTGATGTAGTATTTGAGAACTTTTCTATTTTGCCCTAAATCCATGAAATCCATTAGAGGCCTGCCCCAAATTTCACACAAACAGGCAAAGACTTCAGTGTTTAATTTCTGATCTCAATTCAGCTGCATTCTACTCAGTCACTGCACCATCTTCCTCCCAGTCTGGATAAGTGAGACTGAGAACACATGTTTTGGCCCAGGTCATCAATCGTTGTGTTTTCCTGGTCATACCTTAACATTGTTTGCCTTCTTGGGTCACTGATACACACCACAATTGTGGAATACCTCCTGTTGAGTTTCTTACCTGTCCCTGAAGTGGAACTCGGCAAGTCTCAACACCTTGGTCTCAGAACGTAAGGACCAGTTCCTTTAGACCAGTGACAATTTACCCAACATTAGTGCCTTTCGTAGCTGAACACTTAGGCTGGAGGCTTCTGTAGTCAAAGCTTCCCCCTAACTG
Organism: Mesoclemmys tuberculata; assembly: GCA_007922155.1. Lineage (NCBI taxonomy): Eukaryota > Metazoa > Chordata > Testudines > Chelidae > Mesoclemmys > Mesoclemmys tuberculata. Next base: position 54,637,413 of record ML675603.1, read on the forward strand.
GAGGGTCCAGAAGACATCCTTTACTGAAGATTTCTTCAGTTACACATCACCTCAATGATACATGGACAACCCTGTGTGATTAGTCTGTTGAGGGAATCTCAACTCCCCTTTCCATTGTGATAGATGTGCGGAAAAAAGTCCATGAAGAAGCGTGCCCAGGGCACTATCCCTTGGCTCATGGCCACTGACCATTGAGCCTGCAGGCAGACCCCCATTGTGCTCTTTGAGCAGTGAACTGAGGCTGCGACTCCGCTCTGCATTTTTTTCTTTGCACACTTCTTGAGAAAGATCTCTGTATCCTGGGGTGCTTCTTGCTCTCTGGTACACTAGTTCTTGTGTTGGATTGAGGGACCACTCCAGGGAAGCATAGGATTCTGCACTTCGGTCCTGGATTCTGACCCAGATTGAATCAGCCAGCCACCTAGGTACAGGAAGATGGATGTGCCCTTTATTTTGGGGGTTGCAAAGGAGGGTTTGGTTTCAGGAGTGCTGGTCCATGACAGCAAACTGCAGATACTGTTCTGATTCTGGCAAAACTGCAGGACTGACATTCAGATAAGTATCTTAGAGATGGAGGAAACAAGAATTCACTCATATTCACTTGTTGAAATCACTTCACTTCTGTTTTGAATGATTAATCTAGGGGGGTGGGGGGAAAGAGGACTGATCCTTTACAAGTTCAGAACTGGATGCAAATTCCCCATTGTTTTTAGGACAGTGAAGTGGATTGAATAGATCCCCATGTCCTTCTGACCTTCCTTGAAAAAACTGTTTAGGACTCCTCAAACACCTTGCTGGCTCATAGCAGTAGAATGAGGGAGTTGTTAGAGGATCTCACCACTTCAATCAACTGCATGCAAGTGTGGAAAAAAGTTCCTCAGATATTCCATTAATGCCAGGAAATTAAAAAAAAAAATTAACAACCCAACAAACTAAGTTAAACAAGAACTCTGGTTCAAATATAATTATGATGGGATAAACTCCTATATCAGGAAAATAGTCTGAAGCTCTTGAACTTGTATCTGAAAATGTTCCCCCCTCCTTAAATTAGGGGGATATGGGAAAACTGCAACAATATTGCTTTTACAAAAGCATTCGCCATGGTGAATGGGCTCAAACAACATTTACCCTCTGCAAAAGGTCCCAGTCACGCAAAGTACTGATACAAATACTTAACTTTAGGTATGTGAGTAGTCCCATTGAACTCACTGGAACTGTACTCAAGGGGACTTCTCATATATGCTTAAAGTTAAGCATGTACTTAAACCTTTGTGGGACTGATGCCTGTATGTTTTTGGCATAGTTGTAGGTGGAAGGGAGGTGCCCAGAAGCATACTTCAGAATAAATATACCTTCTATATGCTCTATTCAACAGCACAAGTAGAGACAGGAAAACTTTCTCCTCCTCCCACCTTATTTTGGTCCTTCCTTCTGCCACTACAACACTATGGACTTTCCCACTTTTTTATTTTAGAGGGATTGAAGCTCTCAAATTATCTTTCATAAACTGAAATAACATAATTACACCCCATGCATACACTTGACTGGTTCTGTCATCATAACTATGAAGAACACTCTTGCTCGATTTGTAGAATTACTATCTTATTCTGTGCTATTAAATTACTAGGCTATAAATATAGTAATTTACTAGATAAAGGAATTAAGCCATGGCCACCATCTTCATTTTGTCAGAACACTGTAAAACCTATCAAAACACACGAGAGAACCACATATATATGCTCAATTTACAAACAAACATTGTCTGGTGGAGCAAATATGATCTTAAACAGAGCAAGACTGTGAAAGGAAGGGAAAGGTCATAACGGCTGCTTTTATGCAGAAAGCACAGACAGAATCCATTCTGGCTAGATGATATACCCGTTCACCAAATTGTCTAATTACAAGAAAGATGTAAAACAAAGGGGAAAATGGTTTTACTGTCTTAAAAGTCTGCTGAAAAGCTGCTGCCGCCTCTGGTAGGATTGAAATTCACTCTTCTAAAATGGGCAAGGAAATGGAAGGCTATTCCATTTTATTGATCCAGAGGATCTTTCATTATTTCTTTCATGGTTTGTGACAAGACTGCCCACTGATATAGGAAAAGTCATGTACAAGTCTGTGAAACCTTTGTTATAAAGTCCCTAATTTCAGTGGGGGTTATATTATGTTACTGTTTTTAAAAAATAAATTATTCCAAAAGTAGCTAAGTGACTTGGGAGCCAAAGTCACCTTTGAAAATGGGAATTAGGTGCCTCTGAAAATTTTGCTCAGAACTTTGTCTCCATTAGTGAAGGATCCTCCTTTCTTGAATTTGAGGAAATGTGTTATTTAACTAGATTTATTTTAAAAAGAAGGAAGGATCGTTTCCAGTGTGTCTAGAGGTTCCATTAGAGAATGCACCATTTGAAATGATAGGCATTATTAGAATTTAATTTAGGTATGGTACTGCTTTTTATGTTGAAGGTGGCAAATTCCATGATTTTGAGAGGCTCAATTCTTTTTAATCTAGGTCAGTTTAATACTTCGATGTCTAAATTGTAGATAGGAAGTTGGCCAACAAGGAAGGACTGAGTTGATCATGAATAATTTAGAACTATTGCAGACAGAGCAGAATATGAAAGATGTACATGAGCCTTAATGGACTAGCATTATTCCCAAAGAGTCGATCCTTCCAACTACAGTATAGCACTCAAATGCAAACCATGGCACCACTCCAGCAAGGGGAGCCAGTGGTGCAAATCCTTTTCATTGGAAAAAGGATCATGGGTTTCCATGAGAATTTAAGGGCTGCATTGGTGACTCACTTTGTAGAATCAGGGTCTGGGTCAGTTATTGCAGTCTACGGGATATCTTCTTTTATTTAATGTGAGCATCAGAAGAGCTGCAGATGCACTCCCTATTTCCAAGTATTTCTAGAAGTTCAAGATTGGTGTGATTAGAAATGAGTTGCCATCATTGTGTTGGAACAGAGAGCTTACAATGGACCTCATCTGAGTTAAGCTCTTCAGTACTATAATTTAAAATCGGTTTTATTCCTGCTAGGGAGCGCCATATTCCTTAAAATTCCAGCTCCCGTCACCGCTGAAGGGGAATTCTGAGAAGGCTGGCAGCTACGTGGTCATGGACACTTTATAATTCATGCAGAGTTCACTATTTTTCTTGTTGCTCAGCATTTCTATGGCTGTTTTATAATTACGGATCTACTATAACTCAGTTATCTGGGGTGTATTTTTAGATTGTACAAAAAAGAGCAGCTATAAATACCATCTGCCACAAAATTTAAATAATTCCTGCTTAAACTTGCACTTGAGTACCATACAAAAAATAGAAGTCCCACCATTCTGTTTTTCTTCGTTTCTTCCTTCCATTTTTTTCAAGAGGGGTGGGGGAGAGGAGCAGAAGGATAAGGCTTTCTAGATAACTAATATCATTGCCACAAAGATCAGTACACCTACGGTTTTACACTTTTCCAAAAAGCTTTAATCCTGCCCTACAAGGATTTGCCTCTCTTTGTACCAGTCCATTTGACAAATTCATTAAAAGATGCTTTGGCAAAAAGACCTATTCAGCAGAAGCAAAGAGCTAAAAGCACAAAAATAATCCCACACAAGAGAAGACTAGGGAGTAGAGGTGAGGAAACATTAAAATGAAAAGTAAATAATTCCTAAGCATGTGTGGATTTTGTCCATTTGAGTAAAGACAGTAACATTTTTCTAGGAAGGAGCACGTGAGAGTGCACGGGGCTAGGGTATGAGGAGAAAGCAGGTCACTTGCTAGTGCACAAGGTATGGAACTGGCCATGGCACGGCCTCCATGTGCGTGGCTGATCTTCGGCGGGTTCCTGGGCGTTCTGGGGGCGGCGTTTTACCCCATCTACTTCCGGCTGTCAGTGCATGTGGAGGAATCCAGAAAGGAACAGGCAATAAATTGATCTGGTATTGTTCAAGAGGACATGCAGCCACCAGGGTTAAAAGTGTGGTCTGATCCATTTGGAAGAAAGTAACAACGTTGTCTGTGTACATCACAAGGCATGACCGAAGATGGACATGTTCAAAGCAACTGTTTTATCTCATACACTGACAAGTGCATTGTTCAGGTATTGTTGGAAACGGATTCTCAATATGGAGGTTTGGACAGTAACTTCAGTAAATGCTGCGGATTCTGAAGATTAATACTAAATTTTTCTTTAGAGTTCTGTACAGTCCATAATGGACTGACTACAAGATGCCGGAATGATTCTTTAGTTTAGAGCTGAAACACTTTTCCATACATTTGAGGGAAAATAAGAGAACTTGCTATTGGGGTTAACCTGTAGCCACCAATAAAATAAATAGGATCAGAATAAATTATGCAAACCATTGTAGTTTACTCCATTGTTTGGGTATTCCTTTTTTGAGTTTATAAATACAGATGAAGACCTCGTATATACAAGATGGGTGAACAATGCAGGAAGAATGTAATATGAGAATTGTAGATCTGTAAGTGATATTTAAAAAAAAAATAAAAACTGGATTTTAATCTTTCCTCGCCCCCCCCCCTTTAAAAAAGAAAAAAAAGAAAAAAAGAATGCTCTGAAACACTCCTGCTTGATGATTATGTTTTCTGTGCTTGGCCTTTATCTGAAGAGATATTTGTTTACATAACAAAACAAAAAACCCAAAACCAAACCAAAACCCCAAACAAAAGCATGGGAGAGATTTATATTTTTGTTTGTTAATCACATACAGTTTGAGCAAAATTTATTCAAGCATTTAAAAAAAATAATCAGAGCGTATAGAAGGAAAGGGCAAAATGTTTTTTTAAACACATACAAGCTTTTCAGACACACACGAAGTTTGAAACTTGTCACATACATAGTTTCCACTGAGGGTTGTTGCTTTTGATTGATTTAAGGAGAGAAAAAAAGTAAGACTCCTCTCCAGCAAACACTTAAACCTACACGTAACACAAGCAATAGCTTTTTGTCAGGAACAGGAAAAATTAAACACATGGAATGCAGACAGTTTAAAATTGCTCTGTTGGAACCTTAACTTTGCATTGGTTGAGATTTTTTTTATTTTAAACAATGCAGGATTAACATTAAAATATTTATACTTTAATTTAATGTTCATTAATTGAGAAGGCAAAAGGAAACTTCATGTGCAGCAAGCAAAGATACGGAAGAGTAAAGGTAAAGAAAAAATTACTAGGAATAGTAATTAAGTAAATAGAATTCAAAACACTAGAAAACCACTCATTTTTTCTCCTGTCAATATTAAGCTCTCCTTTAAGAAACTTCAGTATCTTTGAAAAGACAAATTCAGGTTGCTTAACAAATCTTATCTTCCCAACACAGTACAGCACATCACAAAATACGCCAAAAAAGGATGGCTCAGAGCTTTTATTTTTATCACCCCAAAATGACAAGCATTTCTGCAGGAAACTTGTTTAAATATAAATGTTGAAAGATGAGTGGTTCCTGAAAAGATTACTTTCAAAGAAGTTACTTGCATCAACATTTGTAGTTCAACAGATCTTTCCACCTGTGCTCAAACTTAAGAAAGCAAGTCATATGCTTGTTTCTACAGCAAAGGAAAGGGTGGGAAGTCCCACTGAATTCAAGTTTTTTATTATCAGCTCCCAGACCCTACTACTCTCCATCACCCACCAAGATCAGCAAAACGGGAAGAAGACAGAAGATTTCAGTTCCTTCATTTGTAACATAAGGGTTGTGCTGAAAAGAAACTTTGTTATGATGAATGAGGGAAAAGAGCCCCTGGTTCATCTGTGGGCTTTCCTTAAAGAGGAGAAAAAAGGTTCACTGAGATTTCTATAGCCGACATATACCAGTAATGTTTTGTGGTTAGCAGCACAAAGATGTTAAAAAGGTACCGCATGCAGAGTTTGCCTAGCAAAGAACACACAGTGCATCTATGTGGCTCAACATGAAGGAGGAGAGGGACTTTAATGAGACTAGAATTACAGGCCAAGCAGTTCTGCTGATACCAAAGGCCATGTACATCTAGTACCTTTTTAGGATAACATTTTGTGCTTTAAAGCTTGCCCTAATCTGGAGAACTGCCAGACAGACAGACTGCTGTTGCTGCAACTACTACTAAATTGGTCAGTGATTCAGAGACTGAGAAGCGAGGGTGCTCCTCAGGGAGATTGTATAATGCCAACTGCAGCAGGCGGAGGGATAAGCCATAAATGAGAACTCCTTCCAAACCATGCAGTTAGTTACTGCACTTAGTGGGGGCTAATTATCCAGAAAGGCTGCATGCCGGAGTTGCATAAGCAATGTGCAAGAGCCGATTTAGGCTCTCTAAAAATCAGCTTGTTAAACACCAGGAACAGTAAATGGCACTTTGCTTCTAGTGTTTGGAAGCAAGAAAGAAATGGTATACAATTCAGAGATGGGTGAGAACTTGGGTGCCTACAAACACGGTATCATTTACAGCATAGGCAAAATCAAAGTGGGAAGAGAATGCAGTTCTTAGTTGCAAACAGTTCTTAAATAAATTGAAAAAAAACTGAGCTAGAGATAGAGATTTTTAAAAGATACAGAGCGTGGACAGGTGCCCAGCTCTCATTGAAAGTCATTAGAATTTGAGCACTTAACTCTCTCCCATTCATGCCTTTGGAAAAATGTCCCTCCTTCTTCCCCCCCCCCAAAAAAACCTAATTCTACAAAGAAACAAAAGTTCAGTGTGAAATACCAGAACCTCCTTTTAGTTTCAGGTATTTGGCCAAATACAACTATTTTCCCCTGCTCCTGAATCGCAGGCTTTCAGGGTGAGCCGGGTAACTATTGTTGACACAACTCCACTTAGTAAGGTGGATCCAAACCGAAAGGCACCAGATTGTGTAACTGGCTCTCAAGAAATGTCTCCTGCAGCAGTTGGATTTTTATTAGCTTTTGTAAACGGCTGAGATAACCTGTTAAAATGAAGAAATGTCCTATTCCTTAACTGTCTTCTCCAGATGGAGCTAGAGCAGGGGTTCTCTCAACAAAATTTTTGGTGGCCTCAGAGTATGGCCACCCACTCTTGCTGGTGGCCACTTTAACACTACGGAATGGGCCCTTACTAGCCAGAGTTCCCAGGCTGAAGCCAAAGCTCAAGCCCCACCACCCCAGGGAAGGTGGGTTAGGACCTCACCAGCTGCCTGAAGAGTCCCAGTTCTCTATGCCCCAGCCAGGCAGGAGTGGGGAAGCTACCCAGGGGAGGGCCCTGGCAACCAAATGCTGCAGTCCAGAGCCACCTCTGGCATGGGGCATACGAGCCCCACGGGTCTCCACAGATGCTGCCCAGAGCCCCTGAGGAGACTACACGGTGGAAGATGCCGATCCCTGCTGGCAGCACCAGCACAAACACCAAGGTAGAGCATCCAGGAGCAACACCTGGGTGCTACAAGAAGGGGCCACTGCTTTGTCCCCAACCCCAATCTCCAGCATGCTTTGGAGGCAGTCCTGGGCACAAAAAAAAAAAAAAAAAATCAGCTGGTGGCCACATTTGAGAAATGTGGCTCTAGAGTGATACAAAAGGCCTGCTGCTTGTTATGCTCTCCATCACTTCTGTTGTCAAGCCTCTTGGCCGCACTGCCAATGAAATTAAAGAATTAGGGTTATCTTAAGTTTCGTTAAGGGAATATATACCTGTTGTAAAGAAAGGCCCTGATTAGCAAGTAAAAGGAAGGCCTTTTGAGTTTATAAGGCCAGAAAGAACAAAGCAGTAATAACTAATGAGATAAGGGAAGATTCCTAAAAAGGCCTCTCAAAGTCTGACCAACAGGGTAACCACAGATTTAAAATATGAAATAGAGAATCTGCTTAAATTGTGCCAACATTGCCCTCTCCATGCCACATACCAGTGTTATCTCCAAAATTAGAGCTTATGTGAACACCGGTGCAAAGGAAAAAACTATTGGTCAACCAGAAGGGGAAGAGAGTGGGAGAAAAGGAGGTTGTAAATCTTATCTAGGATTAAGACTGGAAAGAAGGAAGGGTCATCCCCCTCAAATAGGTTTTTAGCTGATGCCAATACTTGGTAATGACAGCACTTGTTTGCTGAAGGGTATATAAAAAAAAATCAACTCTGAAAGGGTTCATTGCTAATACAGGCCTGAGGGTATTGGAGCTGAGCAACCTGGGGCTAAGCACCCCTGGGTTTAGCCCATTTGTAAGTATCTTAATCAAATGCTGGTAAGCCTTTGGTTACTCTTCAGATGTAGTAAATTGCTTATTTTTAGGCTTGTTTAGAGCAACTGCATAAATATCATTTGCCCTTTGGATTTAATAAAGGAATTTATGGTTAAATGAGCGTTGTAGTACCTTGTAAAAATAATAATTCCCACAAAGCAGCCTGTCCCGTTATAACAGCCACATCTTAATGTAGGCCATGCTAAGGCTATGTCTACACTGATGCCAGCAAAGTCACTGCCATCAGATCAACTTATCCGGATCGACTGAGCGGTCAGTGTAGACCTGCTCAATCCATCATGAAGTCAACATTAGTAAACCACCACCTCAAGTGGTGCAGCGCAGTGAAGACACCGCGCAGAACAAAAGTACAGCAGTCGACGGGAGTTACGCAAGCTACTCTGCATAGCTTGCGTAACTCCCGTCAACTGTTGCCGAATTGCTGGGTAAGTATAGACTGGGCCTAAGGCTCCTGGTCGGATCACAAATAAAGCCAACCTATGAAAAGAAAAAGGTAAAAACATTATGTTCTCCATCTCCACCTCAAAGACTAGAATTTCATTAACTAAGTAATATTGAAGTTTTGCACTCAGTCCCATTCCTCAGGGCTTAAAAACAGTTAGTTGTCACTGTACATTAGATTATGCTGGTCACAGAAAGTAGCTCATATTTCAAGTGCGTATCTAAAAGACAACCAATTTACAGATTAAGGTGTGTTCATGTCATTGGAGAATCTGAACATTTCACTGAAAACGCTCACCAATTTCTTTCACATTTTTGGGCCCTGGCCATTGTTCCTACCAGGACCAGCCCTAGACCAAATGGCACCCCAGGTGAGGAGCATCTTCCCCCCGCCATTTATTAAAGTTTTGAATACTTCATTTTTATTGCATATATAGCCCATTTCACAACTTTGATGAACAATTTGCATGCATGATTTATGCCTGTCATAAGAAATTTGCATGCTAGGATCTATAAATCTGTATTTATTGATGCCATATATAAGCAAATAAAAATTTCATTTCCTCTAAGCCAATAGAAATGTTTTAATTTTAAGAATAACTGAAATGTACTAATATCAAGAAATTGAACTGTGCACCAACATTGGTATTAAAAAAAATGTTACAGCAGGTGACAGCCTTTGACTATTAACCATAGTCCTTTAGTTCAAAAAGATTGCTTTTATTGCCTTTGCCCTCACAAACTGAAGCACAGAGTCAGAGAGATCCAAAGACTGGTCAATACATTTTCAAGCAATAAAGTAGCAAGCGATGTCAATCTCTCTCACTGGCCATCATTGGCTAAAGATATGTTTTAATGAACCTGAGCTTTGAAAAGCTGCGCTCATGACTTGGGTCTGCAACTGGCAGCGTGAAGAAAATCCTCAAAGCTATGCACACATGAGGAAAAATGTCCTTCAACTCTGCATTATGATTGAACTGAAGAACTTGGAGTGAAGAGTGCTTCCCATGTGGCAAAACGTGGTGTATGTTGTCCAATTTGACAGGTCTTTATCATGGATGTCCAAATATTTCCCCATGTGTCAGTGTCCAATGAAAGTTTATACAATTGGCCAAGAGTGTTTGCCTGTCCATCAGCTTACTTACAAACAAAACCCTCCAGATTTTTTCATGGTGCTTCGTTTGTCCAAACCTTTCTTCGATGGACACTCGAGCAGCATCAACAAGCGAGCAAACACAAAAACCTCCCTCTTGAATTATTCTTCTGATATTCCCATTAGTTCATCTGTGCCCTCATAACTAAAACTCTCTCTCCTTCTACGAATACAAATGTCCTTGAAGGCAGATTCAACTCTTCTGCCATTTCTTTGGCTGCAGAGATGGCATCTTCAAATCCATGGTCGCTGGAGGCCACAATGAAATCAAGGCAGCTTGGGATTCGATAGATCTTGCTGGCATCTCATTAAACAGGTTCTTTATTAGTCACAACATACACTCTTATCACACAAGTACACTTTCACAATTACACAATAAAACAAGGTTCACAGCTTGCGCTCTCACTTCACTTCAGTTCATTTTTATCTCTTACTGACTGGCAACACCCCATCTATTTTGTACCCATGAGGGTACAGCTGACAACATTTTAGGAGGTTCAAGGAAAATTTAGTTTTCAGAAAGTCTGGAAGGTTCCATGAGATTCTACAAAAGGTCCAGAACATTCTAGGCAGTTAGTGAAAAATGAATCCACATAAGGAATACCTGAAACATTGTACTTCACACATTCTATTTTCCCTTTTGTCACTAACAACAAAAAAAGCACCCCGAGCCCAGAGCTCTACAAGCCTGGCATCCCAGGCTGTCTCCTGCCCCTAAATCCACCCCTGAGCTCTTACAGATCAGCCACACACTAACCCGTCTCCAAGGGATGCAAGCTGACCCCAGTCTTCCTCTCGGTCAGCTTTTGGTTACCAGATTACTTTTGATGGTTCTACGTTCTACCCAATCAACAGGAGAACTTTTGTAGTAGCACCTGCATGAAGTCAGAGTCAGAGCAACTCACACTGGCAATAAAAAAAAAAAAAGGTGAATTAACATGCACAATGTTTGATTCAAAGTGCAGGTAACCCTTTCAAATCAGTCTGACCAGCCTAAACCAAATCACTTACATCAGTGATCCCCAAACTGTGGGGAGCACCCCCTAGAATGTTTAGAGAGCGCACAGCAGGGCCCAGGCAAGCCCCTATGAGGGACAAGGAGGAAGCACCACTCTTCCAGCTCCGCTGCTGAGGAAGCCTTGACTGTGCAATAAGGGGAGAGGGGATAGCAGGTGGACAGATTCTGCTAATGGTAAGGAGGGTCATGTCTGGAAAATAGTTTGTGCAACTCTGACTTGGACTATAAGCTATTAGTGGCAGGGACAGTCTTTTCTTACATGTGTGTACAGAACCTAGCACAATGCGACCCTGATCCTAACTGGGGCCTCTAGATGTTGCCACAATATTTATAATAGTGTGTATTATAATATTATATTAGTCAGCCTCTACCCAAGGAGGATGAAGAAGAAACTTTTCCTAGGGGCAGGTTACTCCATAACTGTTCAGTACAGGGATTCTTCTGCAGCATCTATTATTGGCCAATGCTAGAGACAGGATCATGAAACAGATGGTCCACTGGCCTGATCCAGTATAATTCTTATGTTCCTATGTCACCGCCCTTTCACCAAGAAGTTTATAACCTAGGTAATGCAGAAACCTACACAAAAAGGGACAATGCGCATGTTGGTTGGAAAGGGAGACTAAACAAATAATAGAAAGGATACACACACTCATGAGCTATCACTTAGCTATCGCCTCTTGCCTCTGCAGTTATTTACAATTATTTATGTTAGTTTTTATTATTTCATTTTAAATGGTATGACCAGGCAGTAGCTCAAGTACAGTGTGCTGGCCATTTATGGGGTGAAATGTGAACTAATGGATTTGAAGGCAGAAACCAAGTTAATCCACATATAGGGAGCAGCACAAAAAGAGGGGAAGGGACGTAAAGTTTTTACGTTTTCTAGATTAGAAGCTCAAAAAACTTTTAAAAATTACAAACCGGAAGGATTAGCTCATTTTCATTCAAAACCATGCCCTACCCACAAAAATAAATGCAGTATCCACTACTAATGAGAAGCATTTTTTTTTAAGTTTGGCATATCCAAAGTATTACTTTACAGATCTCTGATATAATCCATCTTCATAAGCATAGGCCAAAGTTCAGAAAAAAAAGAGTAGCGAGACAATGCATTTCTAACAGATATAATAAACAAACATAGATTTGGTCACACAAAAGAAACAACAAGCCATCTTTCCACTTGCTAATTTTCTAAGGGAACAGACACCAGGTGATAGCCCCGCATTTCAAACTAAGGTCATTTTCACTCACTGGGCAGTGCCTATACATACATACATACCATATGTTTGAGGGGAAAAATGCAACAAATCATTCTTGCACTCAGTCTGCTGTAATGTAGATAGAATCTTCCTCAATTTCCATTTTTCTTGAAGGCTCTCATTACCAGGGGTGCTAGAACAATTTTTATAGTGGGGGCACTAAGAACCATTGAACCAAAACTATAAACCCTGTATATAATGGAATCCACTTCAAGCCAGACGGTGCAGCAGCAACGCCCTTCCTCCCTCGGCAATCCTAGTTGCAGTGTCTATGCTCATCATCACTCTTTACAGAAACTCAATGTACTCACCAGCTCCTCTTCAAAACAGCAACAATGCCAGTTTACATCACTTCGATCCCCTGATCTCCAATGTAAAATCTTTCTGTGGTTTCCAATATGATAATATATTCTTGGAAACCAAATAACTGGCTCATTTCTTTTACTTGTGTGACTGTCAGAGCTTTTGCATATTTTATGACCTGTTGTTTTCGCCTGTTAACGTGACAGACAAAAGAGCTGCATACCATACGGCTCAAAGTGGATCCTGGCCCCCAAATCTCCTCCCTCAAATTCCTCCTGTTACAGTGACCCTCCGCCTGGAGATGGGGCTGGATGTGGCCATTCCTAAAGGAAGATAACAGTACTTACTACATTTACCTGGAGGCTGAAAGGAAGAGAGAGCGGGAATCACTAGAGAAGGACCAAAAAAATGTATGAGTCACAAACTAACATTCCCATACCAGGACCAAAATTTTAGTTCCCTGTACCCACACGGCAGTACTTACATCACTATTAGACTGCCAGAGAAGGTTAGCAACTGTACTTTTTTCCTAAAAGTAAGCCATGTTTGTTTTACCCACTTAAATGTCTTGTACAGTCTTAAAAAGACAAAACAAAAACAAAAGATCCTGTTTTTTCTGAAAATTCCAGTCTACCAATTATTCACTGTAGATGTTTAAGACCTACACGCCTAGAAATTAGGAAATCTCTTCATGAATACATTAATTCTTAGTAGACAAATAAGATCAGGTCTACAGTCTTACAATCGGTATTGCTGTGCTGCTCAGGGGCATACAAAAATCTACCGAACCTCTAGTGTAGATAGTGCTATGTCAACAGGAGGGCTTCTTGTGGAGGTGGATTAACTATGTAGATGGGAAAAGCTCTCCCACTGGCGAAGTAGCATCTTCACTGATGCGCTGAAGTGACGCTGCTGTAGCATTTTAAGTGTAGACCTGCCCTATGCAACTTCTCAGAATCTAGGCAGATTTAAAAACAACATAGAAAGGTTGGATAAATATTCATTCAAATAAAACAAGAGTGAATGTACTTAATCTACCACGTAAACCTGTTGAAGATCAACCAGATGCTGAAGCATAGCAAATGACATCTTTGCACCACCTGAGATACAACGAACACAAAATTATTCCTATCATTTATTTGTATTATCATAATGCTTAGGCTCTGCTGGTTTCTTTAACCACAAAGCCTACCTAATCATGGGACTGATTTAGAAGATACCTCAAGATGAAAAAAAGAATCCACAACTTCAGTGAGAGGTGAAAGAACTTGGGTTGCCTTTAGGAAAGAAAGTGCAGAATCTCATGTTGCACAAGGGCTCCTGTAACGCTTCCAGAAGTTAAACTTACTCCTGTTCCTAAAGTACAGACCAACCAAGAAAATTTCCTTCTAAAATGAAGAGACACTACTTTTCCATAGCTTTCCTTGCATACAAACTTTACTGCAAGGGTTTACAATGGAGTACACAGGACTCTTTAGAGATCTATTGTGTTTAGTTATATTACTTACTGCTTCAGCAACCACTCTGTTATAAGCTCTTTGTTCTTCCCTATCTTGTGACAGAGGATGAACAATTGTAAGGCATTGAAACTGGCAGGCATTAGCCCTGTTTTGATCCATCCTGAATCTAGGCATTGGTTTGCTGTAGCCTATCCAATACAGAAGGATCAAGAAAACATGTCATGCCCTTGATTAATTACATATGATCACACGCACGCACACACACTTCTGCATTTACTGAAAAATGCCTGGTACAGGCATGTAATTCCCACTGACACATCAAGCTCTAACACCCATCTGGGATTCTACTAAGCACCCAGTTTTATTTCAAACAATTCCTTTCTTCGGTAAGTTAGCATATTTATATAAGAAATGAAAGAGTTGAGAAAAAACATTTTATTCTTAAAGCAGATATATATTTATCCTGTAGTCAAACACTTGTTCTATATTATGCGCTGTGAACAAAAGTCATCCTGCCCTTTTCTCTGCTCGTCGACTTTATTTATGGCATTGGCTGTTAGAAGGGCTGAGCTTTTTTGTTTTCAACTGAGACACATCAGAATCTCTGAACAGCAATTTCTGAGTGAGCAGGGTTAGCTCACTTTTTCCCTTTTTAAAAAAAGGGGATTGGTACTACAGAAGTGTGCAGAGTTAAAATTAGTGATTAAAAAAAATCACCTTTAAATGCCAAAATCTTCAAAAATGCATTTGCACCTTTGCACTGAGCTGACAAAGACACAAACACCTCAAGTACATGTGCATGGGTCCATGCATGTGCAAAAGCTAAGATTTAAGCGTACCATTACTTACGGATGTACATACATCTGATGCATAGACAGCACGTGCACACTTCAGAAGGTTTGACCTGAAATGTTCATCTCCTAAGCAGAATGTACCAAGGAGTTTGATATTTTGGTCATCACTGTTGGGCCAAATAAACCATGAGACTTGCACGACTGTATGACACATTCTAGTACACATTACATTTTCATGCTATTAGCTATCTCAGAAACCTTTTAGTATGTAGCCAATAAAAGATATTGCAGTGGACTTGCTGGTTTGCCAGTGTTCACATGGCTCAAACCCACAACAGGTGAGCAAACAAAATAAACTGTGGAATCTGAAAAGGTATTATGTAGGATTTAAGGGCTACATGTGAAAAAGTTAAAAATGAAGTGAATTTGTGTAATGCTGTATAACAGGGTTGAAACCCAGGAAAGCAGAGTCATTGGTTAGCTAGAGGGATGATTTAAGATGGAATGAGCGCTGGAAAGGGTCCAATAACATTCTTAAGTTAAAATTTGAAAGATGGGGAAATAGTTATTTCCTGCAATATTTTTCTTTCAATACTTGCATCAAATTGCTCAAGTGTGTAGTCTGAAAGCATTTTAAAGAATCAGTGGTGCCGAAACCATTCCTCTTAAGGTCCGTTCACTATGAGCCTCAAGTGGGGTGGTGTTTTCCTGATACAAAAGGACATACCACCTTTCAGTGAATTCAAATCACTGTGTTAAAGTTTTATGCAGCAATTCAGCTTTCACAGAGTGCTGATAGATAAGAAGTTCTGTCAAGTACAAAAGCCAAAAATGGCCATTACCAAGAGATCTTATATGTAAGCTCCATTTTTGGGGGGTAGAAGGTTGAAGAGAGGGGTAAAGAAGAGCATTGCTGTTGCATGTGTGTCCAAAAACCTGTTCAGTTTTGGTCCCCAAAATTCCACCATCCTTCAGTCGGAAGACCACCATCTTTTTCCTCTTTGAACTTCCACTGAAGGGAGAACAGACTTATCTTTAAGAACCAGGGACAGGAGACTTGGGGTTTGCCACATACATCGTGTGTAACCTTGGGTACAGGACATTTACTCTTTCTGATCCTCAGTTTCCCCCATGTGTAAAATGAGAACATTATTTGCCTCATAGCAGGGGGAGGCTTTTTTTTTTTTTTTTTTTTTTTAAAGAATGTTAATTGAAATTCTTGGCTAAAAAGGCATTAGACCAACACAACATTATTACTTTCCTGCTAAACCATGAACAGCACAAAAATAATCTTCTCTCTGTGATTAATACTAAATGCCAGTAACGCTTTCTTCTAGGGTAAAGTGATTATGCAGCACCCAGACATTTCCCTCAACAGGATCCAGGTGTGTCAGTCCCACTATGGAACTATGCTCTACTGACCAAAAGTAAAAGCCAAGGCACTCTCTGAAAGTAGGTCTCTGGTTGCACAAGCCAGTGGAACCCTCTAGTCAATTGATGTAATGTTACTGAATTTCTGAAGCCTTTAAAATTATAGTTTTGACTTAATATAGTTGCTATTAAAAATGCACTGAACCGGTGTTTTTAAAACAGCGTGGGTATGCATACATGTATACCCGAGTCCTGTACTTCGCATTCTTACAGAACACACTGCGTGCTTTTCAAGATGAGAATTCTGGGAGTAAAATAGAAAGAAACATCCTTGATTTAGATGATGTAATTCCCACATTGTGCACCAAACTTGGTGCATCCGAGATACTAAGTGTCTTGGTGTCCTACAATACAGCTGTTTTCTGTAGTCCTAGAGACAGTTTTTATATAAGGAATACCTGATGCTTCATCGGAAAGTTTCAGGCTGCCTGATGCTAGAAACACATTGGACAGAAAGCCTAATGTCAAGGGAGTCGATAGCTCAAGGCAGCCCTTTCTAGCTAATTAGATCTCAGTACTGATTGGACCTGAAGAGCTTTGTCTTGTCCCTCTGAACTCAGAAGGTTGGTGGCTGATGGCTATGACATGGGGCCTCAGTAGGACAAAGTCTCCATGGGGTATATCTGGTATAAGGAGGCGCCCTCCTTAGAAAACAATGTAGAGATCTAGACCATCACAGTAGGGAAAGCCGGAGGAGAAAAATCCAACCTATCCCTCATCAAATTCTCTTAGGCCAGACTGCTGAGAATGAGGCAGTCATCACAAATTCCTGAAGAAATTGAGGATTATGATACTAATCTCCCTTGTAAAGTGCTTTGAGATCTATGGATGAAAATGCTATAGGAGAGCTAAGTACTTATTATTATACAAAATAGTATTTTAAGTCTTTACTGCCTTTCCTACAACTAACAATAAAAATTACTGAAAATCTCTGGCAACACCTAAAAACCAAGATATATGTACAATTACGGTTCCTCTTCCACCCCCACTTTAGCTATTCTTGGTCTTCTAACTTCTGGGAATTGAGAACAGACTCACAGGTGGTATTTTCTTTAGATGGGCTGTTTCCAAGAAAGATGCAATAGCTCCAGCAAAGCTAGGGGCATGTTACATATTTATGTGCTTCATTACTTTTATCTGCAACTATTGAGAACAGAATGTGAAATAAGCTCTGCCAGGTCAGGTATGAGCTAATACCCCTGCCTATGCTCACAAATTCACAATTCAAAAAACAGGTTAAGAGACAGGTTTAGCACACCACAGAAAACTTTGTCCATTATTCTTTTGTTCACTGAACTTCAGAACAGCTGTTTAATACCACAGAAACACTGAAAAACTAGCTGAGAAACCAATGAAGCAAGATAGCAGTATATACACTTTTATGAGAGGATGATCCATGGAGCTATGTTCTCAAAGATTCCAGAACACTAGCTGTATGCACAGTATCTTCCTAGTCATCTCTGAGAAGTAATGAAACTTAGACGATTAATTCCCACCCAATAGCAGACCATAAAAACAATGTGCCCCAAGATTCTGAACAAGCTCATTTCCTCCTCTCTCCATCCCAGTCTTCCATTTCAGGAGGCACCACCAAGTATAATGCATTATCCCAAAAAGAAAATGAAAGTTCACGCCCTCCCTCCATCTGTAAGATTTTCCTCCCCTCACTTATTTTTGACTGGAGAGAAGATTTTAAGCCTGGTGGTCTCCAGTGCTCTATGTATGGAGAAGTTTCTTTCCATCTGAGAGCTTGTCACAGCAATGAAATGCATCGTCCAGGCTGAAATTACGCTCCTTAATAACTTGCCTTCTGCTTAAAGTCTGGAGAGAGAATTCACAACCATGACATAACAAAGACTTACACTGGTTCATTCCTGCACTTGTACAAGTGCAAGAAATCTAAAAATCACCTCTCCCTAGCTATTTTGAATTCAAGCAATCCCATCAGGAAAAAAAGTCTGATCATCTCACATATTAATCTGATTTTAGGCTAGAAAAAGATGCATCGTATGAGGAGAAAAGAAAGTAGACTCTCACATCTGGCCTTCGGGACCTATGAAGCCTGTGACCCACTGTGACTCTGGTGGAGGGGGAAGGGGAAAAAAATCTACAAATATCAGCTTGTCAGCTTATTTAAAAAAAAAAAAAAAAGTAGTGAGTTTCTAGCTCTTTTCCTCATGAAGATCTGCCATTACAAAGTCTGAAAGTACATTACTGACTTTTCCTAACAATCATTGAATCTTTAAGGTCCCCATCCGATGATAATGCATCAAAGGTCCAAATTAGTGAGCCTCTGCTTTGAAAAACAATGACATTTCAGCCAGGAGTGGGATTGAAGTCAAGAAGATACTCAAGTGGTAGATTTCTTAATGGAAGTCAACCCTGCCCCAAGGCTCCAGGATGCTGTACAATGCTTCACAGTTATGTTAACAAAACAGACAGGAATCCTACATAGGAAAAAAGGAAAAGGAAAGAGTGACTTACTCTCCACCCATTATTAAATTGGTTACCTTAACAATATCCCCAAGCTTTTCAGTTTTGACCTTTAGTTAAAGCTACAACCCCTTGACAAGACAGTCACATTTCATAGCTTTCAAGGCTTGAAGTGAGACACCATAAGGTACACTTACACAGGGATAAAAGACCCCTGGCACAGCTGTGGCTGGCCGAGGTCAGTTGACTTGGGCTTGTGGAGCTAAGAATCTCTGCATAGACATTCGGGCTTTAGCCCGAGCTCTGGGACTCTCCACCCTTGCAGGGTTCCAAAGCTTGGGCTCCAGCCTGTTGCCAAATACATACACACAAACCACGTGAGTTAGCTGAGGCAGCTGACTCGGGCCAGCTGTGAGTTTTTCATCCCTGTGTAGACATCCCTTAGACACACCTGTACAGCAATGAAAGCCCTGTGCCAAAAGGCTGTTTTATGACAAGCTCTGAGGTAGATGTTCAACTGGAAAGCTAAACAAGTTAATCCGAAGACAGAAGGTAAATAATTTTAGATAGTATCTATATTTATAGATTTAAGGCCAGAAGGGACCATTATAATCACTTAGTCCGGTCATAGAACTTCGACATGTTTCCTGGGGCAAGCCTAGAACTTTACCATCCTATATCAGCCTTTCCAGAATTTTACCCAGGATCAACATTAAGCTAGCCAATTTATCAGAGTCATCCCGTTGACCCTTTGCAACTCTCGGAACACCACTAGCTTTTATCCAACCCTCTGGGACTTCCCTAGTATTCCAAGATGTATTAAATATTAACATAAATGGCTCGGAGATCTCATTTCTCCAATCCAGCAAGACTTGAAAATATTTAGCTTTAGCAGTTACTGTCACAATAAAAAACTAACTAAAGAAGACACTAAAGTACTACATCATCACTGTAAACTGTGAATAGGTCATTCAGTTTCTTCCCAAATACAGAATGGAAGTATTTATTGAGCACTTCTGCCTTTTAGGCATCGTTATGGATATTGCCATCCCTGTCTAGTAATTGGCTTACATCATTGCTAAAGGCTAAGAGTTCTTCAAAAAAATCTTTATGTCATCAACCCATAGATTTTCCTCTGATATCTTTAGGTTTTCTTGCCAGTTGTCTGCATTTCATGACTTAATTTATAGCCATTGCTATCAACTTCTCCCTTTTGTTATATTATATTCCTGAAATTACCACCATGAAGTGCTGAACTGCCTGTGAAGCTAGACCCCTCAGTCATTTTTATATATTGGCTGTTTTACTTTATTCGTTCTTAATGTATTTTTGATAAAAAGCAGCAGTTAAATACCACGGCTGGAAGTTTTAAAAAGGTAAATAAAGTCACACGACAGGGTTAGTGTTATAAAAGGTTATCAATCCAAAACGTCCCCTTCCCCACCCCGTGTTGTGTTGCCTTACCTCATAAGGTTAAATAGCTAAATGGGCTAACAACGCAAAAGCCCACCGGCAGCTTTCAACTGCAGGAACTTACGGTGTGCTGAGGCAGCTCAAACAGTGTGATGTAAAAGGTTTATTAGTCAGACCCTCCTAAATCCATTGCTTAGCATTTTTTCTAACGACTCACAAATTAGACTATCCTACGTACAATACTTCTTACTGTTTAGGTAATAAAATTCCTTCTTGAGAAACCAACAAAAAAAACCAAGAACTCTGGCAGCTTGTAGCTTCAACTCCTTGTACCATTTACATTTGTAAAAGCTAAAAAACAAAGAAGTATTCTGGCTAGAAACGGGCTATTTATCAAACAACATATTTTATATGTTCCATTATGGTGACCCTTGATAAAGATCTCACCAAAGTGACACACATACAAAATATGTACATTTTTAAGCACTTCCAACACAAAATTGTTTAATAAATTAACATGGCTGGTGAAAGTATTAAAATTTCCAAAAAGGCAAAATATGTACAGACTTTTGCCCTAATTATTTAAAAATAAAAAATAAGCAATTAGGTTTTGGCAGGAAAGATTCCTCCCTCCCCCCAAATCTGTAAGTCATCTCTCAATCAAAAGGAGGGGAAAAGAGACTTGAGTCTGAAGAAAATTCAGAAGGAATGATAACTGCAGTTTTATAATAGCCTACAAGGCCAAGGCCTTAAACAGTAATTTCATGGTTCAAGGGAATAGAAGGGAGTTGCAGGTACAAAGTTTTACTATTTTGCTTTTCAAAAAGCTACTTTTCAGCTTTAACCCTCCCCACCTCCCCTCCCCAAAACTGAAAAGAACATAATAAAAATAAATAAATAAAAAAAGACACCCACTTTACTAAAAGCCACATAAAACAAAATAAGAATTTTCCACAGCACTACAGTGATGGCTTTCTGAGCAGGCCCATACCAGAGGCATACACAGACATTTAACCTCAAACCCTGGCGGGGGAGGGCATGCTGTGCCTCCTCCACCCCCCCAACCCTAGCAGGAGCTCACTCTCCCTCCTGTGGCCCTGGGACAGTAAGAGTTCTGCACCCCCAGTGATTATAGATGGAGCTTGTGCCCCTGCTTCTCCCCCCTCCTGGTGCATGCCCCTGCTGCGGATGAGTCCATTCAGCCTCATCTTTACTGCAAAGTTAACTTCAGTTATAACTAGAGCATAGCCCCTAAGCTGGGTCTTGTCCACACCCAAAAATCCAGAACTTGGCCGTGGTGGTGGTTTTTTTTTTTTTTACTGCCCATCAGGGAGGTCTAGACTAAACTCAAGTTAGTCAGCTGTTAGCACAGCCACACTGTAACATGGATTCTGGCTAGCGCCACTTAGGTGCAACTAGCTCTTAAATCCACCCCAGTGTGCCCAGAAAGAACTAACAAGTTCTCCTATAATTTACTGGGAAAGAATTCAGAGAATAGCTCAACAAACCCTGGGTTATGCCCCTAGAAGTCCTAGCAACACATACAAATAGGGTAGCACCAACGTGGACAGAGCAATTCAAGTGTTGCCCTGCAGCAGGGTGGCTCTCGTTTGAGCAACATTAACTGGAGAGGAGTATCTGAAGTTTACATTAACTCTGCAGTGAAAATATACCCTTGGTCAGATAACTCACCGCAGAGTGCATTTCCCCCAGTCATCCAGTCTCTGCTTGTCTCTTGGCATTGTAAGCAAGACCCTAAAACCTTAGCCTTTAAACACAAAACAACATATCTGTGTGACACACAGGTCATCTGTTGATATATCAACCAGCCTGATGGACTAGGGAGCTTGCGCTTCATCTCCTGAAGTTCTTTCCACAAAAACCACTTGGCTTCAATATTATAAGTTAACAGAAAACAACTCCCGATTTACACACAAACTGAGTTCCTGAATACTGTTGCAATCAAGTGCACTTCTGGGCCCCCACTGAAACATACAGGCTAACTTCTGCTTCACACATTTTCTAACAGACAATTTTTCAGCTTTTCATTTAGTTTTTGAAAGCAAGAAAAAATTCCACACAAGTAGTCATTTGAGTGCTGTATTAACCATCTGTACACGAACTTTACAAGGTCTCAGATTTCAAAAGAATTTAAAGGTAGGAGTCATTGAAGAAGAAAAAGTTAAGAAATAAGAAAGTAAGTATGTTTGCACGTGGGTGACCACTGCCAAGGAAAGAGAAAAAAATTGCGTGGTACCAAAGAAAGAGGAACCAGCAACACAATTGCCCATTTCGCAACCACAAAGCAATCACATTTTTTTTCACCAAAATAAATGGTTACTCACCATGCTGTTTAATAGTCTTACTAGCCCATGTCTACAGTTTCTCTGTATCTGGATCTGCCTACATGATTGTACTGCAATATGCACACCTGTTCTTCTTCCTCTCTGCTACTCAACAGAAGAACACCCTTATCTCATGGCATGGAACAAAGATTTCTGCAAATTCCAATTTTAATGGCAAGTTTTACTTATCAAGCTCTAGTTTCCCCATCTCAAGAATTCATAGCCAGTATCTATCTTTGAAGATTGATTTCTAGCTGTCAGCTAAAAATATATGGGTTCAACATTTCTGATCTATTTTTTTTTAAATGAGAAAGAGAGAGAGCACATTATAAATGCTGTTATTCAAGAAGCATTGGCACCCAATGCTTTTCTTAAAGAAAAGCCTCCTGACAGATAGGTACCCCACACATGCATACTGCAGCACAGTTGTCAATTTCTCCCTACGGCCTATTTCTCTCCTGTTTCATCAACACTCCTCTTTTTTCTTTAATGCATTGGACTTGCTCTTGTTTTTTGGCTCTCTCTTCATTTCCCACTCTCAGAAAACAAAGCTATCTGAGGTGGACATAGGCATTCATTGGTGGCAGTGCCATGAGCTCAGTTGCATGCCGTTTTAGCAGAGTGCCATGGAAGCAGGAGAGAAAGTGATGATCTGGGGGCTGCCTAAGACTGCAGCCCTGCCAGTATCTTATAGTTGTGGTCATCTGCCTTAGGAACTGCTGTGGGAACAGCAGAGGAAGGATGGTGGCTTTCAAGGAGCTGCCAGCTGCATTACGAGTAGTTACAGCAGCACTCCTGCATTAAGACAAGGCAGCGCCAAGATGCTACAGTTAACTCTGTTCACTGCCCAGCCCCTTCCCCCACCCACAGACCGGATTGGCAAAACACTCAGAGGAATGTGATTTATTTTTTAATTTCCATGTTTAAAAAAAGGAAGCCAAGGAAACACGCAGAGAACTTACAATGTTCTGCGTTAGAGCATAAAAGGCTGCTGAAGTTCTTCAGATAAACTTAGTTACCTCAGTCTATCCTCTGAATAAAGTAAATTACTACAAGCGGCTAAGAAGCCGCCTCCTAGTTTACTTTACAGATTTTAAGAGTTGCATAAAATAAGGATCAGTATATAGTTCATGGGATCTGTGGGCTCCTTCTTCACCATAGTTTCTTGGGTCAATCTTAGAAGGTACTCTGCTTTGGCAAGAGCCATTCCTGTTTTAAAACCACTCCCAGCCAAGGCTGAGCAGCCTTTCTGACATATTTATATATATTTTGAAATACACTTTTAAAACCATGGACCAATAAATGCTGCCAAGTGGAGTGGATGTCAGGCTGGAAACCAAGTGCTTTCCACTCACCTCCCTGTCTTACCTGCTCGGCTATCATAGACCAATCAGATATGAGAAGAGCAACTAAGTAAAGCGTAGATGGAGAAGACTTGGAAAATAGCATGTTTTGTAGAGACCTGAGCAATCAAGCACCTGATCTCAAACCATTGTGGGAGCTTCAGGTTCTCCCTGCCTCAAGTGAGAAGAGAGAAATAGGACAGATCTTTGGTTTTGGGAGCGGTGGGGGAGAAGGTGGAAAGCACACACTGAGAAGGGAAGGAAAGAAACAGGTAGATCTGAGCAGGAGAGAAAGATGAGGAATCCCCACAAGGGAAGACTACATTGATCTGCTGTCCTACCTCTGAACACACCAGAGAGGACTTATCTCTTTCCTCTAAGCTTGAATGGGAGGGTGGGGGAAATGAATGTTACAAATCCAGGCTCCACAGGCATCTAGAAATCTGGATGACTCCCAAGACTTTTTGGAAGCATCCCAGTTAAAAAAAAACAAAAAACAAAAAAACCAAAAACCAAAAACCTATGTTTCACTAGTATGTACAAATAATATCAGGAGGCCCCAGATACTGCAGGGTTAAGTTTATGCAGAGAATTGTTTCGGGGGGGGGGGAGAAGGGCACCACAGGGATGACTTATACAAGGTTTCCAGCAATACTTACACATACCAGAAATGGTTCCCTTTGGAGTTCCTTCTCTTAGTATTCAGTGACCTGCAAGTTACAAGATTGCCTGAATTGTAGCAAATAGCTAATGAATGCCCTAGCAGCACTTCTACTACATTTTGTGGCCAATATGCAAGATTTATAATTCACTTTTAAGGAAAACTTTTTCCCATCGAGTTGACTAGCTTCTGTGTGGTTCAGAAAACACATCAAAATTAAATCTCTAACTAGGTGTACAAACTGTTATTTTTTCCATCATTTATAGGTCTTGTCTGGCTCAAAAAATGAACTTATTAAATTGTACGGACACAGAGGCTCTACATCCCTTTCATGTGCCTGGTCATAGCTACACCATTCTGATAAGATCACTGCTCTGGAAATCACATGAATTCTTTCTTCCACTCTTTAATGGAACAGTTTTATACAATAGAAGATCATGTCCATATGATATCTTCTTGCACCTCCCTTTAGTTCATGTCTCCTAACAGTGGGATGAACCCAGCGTCCTTTGGTCACATGCTTTCCACACTGTCACTGTATATTTTCTGTCTTAGATTTGAGCCTTTACAAACTAAAATTTATAACTACTGCTGTCCTAAAACTATTTGTTTTTTTAAAAAACCTCATCCATATTATAATTACGTCTTGGGTTGGGTTTGTTTGTTTTTGGGGGGGGGCGGGGCTTTAATTTTATTTTTCAAGGTTTATCTTTAGCACTTTTTTAGTTTTATGTAGATGTAAAATAACTGGCCTTTTAGGGCTCCTTGAATATACTGTAATGGTTTAAATGATCTAATGTATATATTTGTTTCAGCAGTACATATAGCAATGAGTAACATTTTTTAAGGTTTCCTAATGTGCTTTAACATACTACTGTTTCAAACAGCACTATGTTACAGTGTGCTAGTCAGCCTAGCAAACCTTTAGTGCACACCAGCAGAGTTTACCTGGACTAATCAATACACAAATGTTTTAGAGTACTTAAAATAAATAAATAAATCACACCCTAGTAGTCTATAGGACTACTCTGTATAGACAAACCCTTAGATACAAATAGCCATTTCCAGTGTTTTTCAGTGTTTGTTGGATAAATGCTGATTTCATTTTTTGCATGTGGGATTGTTTTGCGGGTGTTTGATCAGTTAAAACTGATCAGAAGCCCTAATTATAATACACATTTCTTTATAGCCACTAACATACCCTAGGGCAGTTATGCCCAACTTTATTACACAGGAGGGCCACATAAACTTAATTACAACCTTGTTGGGCCAAACAAATGCTACAGATATTAATAAGATTTAAAGTCCCCTGTATTAGTTTAAGTCTAGCTAAATACATATGAAAGAAGCTGAAAACAACCTATGTACAGTATTATTTACACAACTAAAATGAGGTAAGAATGACAACAAAACACTAATGAATCATCTGTTTAGTATATGGTGTTCAAGCAATAGCCTTCAAAGGCCTTATGAAATGCTTGGTGGGCTATGTGCAGCCTGTGGGCCATAGGTTGGGCTCCCTTACCCTAAGGAAATCCAATGATTCACATTTAGCAATATCAGAAAAATACTTGGCTTTTCCCTCCTTCACCAGTATATTTTTAAATTCCAGTCTCAAAATTTGTATCTGTTGTCTCTAATGTGCTCCCTAATACCACACCATTATCATTTTCATGTTAGTGCTCTGGTAAGAGATATGTGCAGGAGCAGCAGAGGCATCCAGATAGCATGGGAAAGAGAACCACACAATTATCTAGATAGGCTCAGAACACCCGAACGCTTGCAGAGAGGGAGGCAGAGCCATGGAGGAGTGGAAAGGTGGCACACAGTCAACCAAAAAGTACGTTTTAACAGAAAAAGGATATAAAAATATTCCATTTCTCTCTCTCTCACTCATATTTCAGGAATATCAGACTGCAAATACAGAAGCTAATTAGTTTCTAGATACACAGTCACACAAGTGACGCATAATGCTCAACATATGCCCACACGTTCTTTCCTACAGTTCAGAAACGTTTTCTCATAGTTGGGCAAGCAGCAACAAGTTTGACAACTGTTGAGCAATGCCACTAGGGATGAAATTCCCTCAAGAGTTCAAGCTTAGTGATAAGCTCAGCAGATAACAGACTATGCTAAAATAGCATTATATCCTTGCCAATATGCAAGAGACAGGCAGAAAAAGTTCCAACCAAAGCCATAAAGAAATATATATGTTCACTCTGCAGTGAGTGGAAAATAATGCATATGGAATGGCTAGTCAGATTAAACTACTATTTAATACTTCATCTTGAGAGTACCAAAAGGTAAACATTTGTGTTTCTGTATTAAACAAAGGATTGTTTTATGCTACCCCTATAATCTAATCATGTGAAAATAAATAATGCAAGCTCATTTTGCAAGGTATGGTTGGTAAAACAATATGAATGGTCATTATGGCAGGGATGTTATGTCAAAGTTATCAAGGCTGTCAAATGAAACCATTAGTTAAGAATCTTCACAGAACATCTTCCATCACAGACACACCTTATTCTTGTAGCTCTGGAGAAGAGAACAGCTGTTGTCTCAGACAAGTGCTGTATTATTTCCAAAGGTAAGAGAATTCAACCTCATGATTACACCAGGATATTAACAATACCCTACAATTCAACTGCAATGAAACATTAATGAAGCTGATGGTTTGAAAATAAAAAGATGGCTGAACCCACAGCAAGAGTTTAAACACCAAGTTGCACTTTTCATGTTACAGCTTAACAAGCTAATCAACTCAGACTGAAAGCAGCTTTTGTAAAGCCTGACCGACAAAATAAAGAGTAGGTTTTTTTGATGCATAAGGAAACATAAAATGTCCTAGTACTTGAAATTTGATCTTTTAAAAGGAAAGATCATCAGTGCAGTAGGGAGTTGCATACGTAAGTTATGGTAGCATGCAACCAGCTTGTACACCTTAGTGTTACTTAGTACAGGGGACAATGTTTAATATCTCTCTCTTATCAACATGCTGTATTACACAAAAGAAAAAAAAGTGCCTGCTGCTAGATTTTTTGTTTTCAAGATGTTTCACCGAGGGTGCAATCCTCGCCCCCTCTAAAACTCAATGAGAGTTTTGCCATTGGCTTCAACAGAGTCAGGATTTCAATTTAGGGCTCGAAGGTGTCATTCAAAGGATACAATATGTAGAAATGTTAGCTTGGTCTAATTGTGCAGGTACACACCTGTAGCAGAGCTCTGTGGCTGCACATCCATGACTGATGAGGACCAAAAAAACAGGCTTTGAATTTCAGCAGCTCTGGTGGTACCAAAGGAACTTCAGACTGCTTCCTGCAAGTACAATCAATGTGCCACCAGTGAAAGGGGCTGCTTTTGGAGTAGACTACCATTAGGGAAAGCAAGAAGTCTGTTTCCCTTCAGGAAGCAGTAGTTATACCCAGTTTCAAGAAGTCACTGCTTAGTGCAACAGTTAGAGAACTGGTCAGCATCATTTGAAACCTGCTGTTTACAGGTCAGACTGAGAATGTTGTTGCACAGCAGCTCCAGTCTCCGTATCTTAAGTTCCCGGGTCTCTAAACTCAGCTAAAGTCATTAAACTCAGTCAAATGCAGGCTTCAGCCTAGGTTTTCTACTGAAACTGCATTGGGTTTGTTGGTTGATCTCCTTCTAGTGCTAGCAGAAAATTCGGTATCCATGCTAATTCTTGATTTATCTATCCATTGCCTCCAATACCATTTACCGGTGCTCCTGATCGCCCAGTGATCATTGTAAGGGTAGATTAAGTTGTTTCTGAGCTTCTACAGAAGTTTCCTGAAGGCAGGCACCTTTCACAATCTAACACAGCCCTTACCCTAGGTCAGGGGTGGGCAAACTTTTTGACTCACGGGCCACAATGCGTTCTAAAATTTGACAGAGGGGCCGGGCAAGGATCAGATGGAGTGTATTAAATACACATTTATGTACACAGCACCCAACACACTGCACCCCAGCAGCCAGCACTTCAGACCACTCTCCGCCGTGAAATTGACTCGCCCTTGTCAATTTCGGCAGCGGAGCTGGAGAGTGGGGCTCACAGCGGTGGGCCGGATTAAAAAGCATGAAGGGCCGTATATGGCCCGCGGGCTGTACTTTGGACGTGCCTGCAATAGGGGAAGAATTTTTGCTCTGGTCCCCTAGTCACTAGGGGAGCCGCATGCGGCTCCGGAGCCACGGCTGAAGAGCCGCGGCTTGCCGACCCCTGCCCTAGGTGAAATCCAAGCTCATCTCCTTCCTAGAGCTTAGCCTTATCAGGAAATCAACACTAAAGTTTTCTTCTCAGACTTGGCAGTTCCTAATGTTTCTAATGGGTTCAGTCTGCCCACAGCTTGATCTACCCTTCCCCTAGAGAGTCACACCTACCTCTCTGATATCTAGGTGGGGTAATAAGCAAAAATAGTGAGCCATCGAAACCCACTTTACAGTTTTCTAGAAGGATCAACTTGTGGTTTCAGACAAACACCCCTTTACTCAACCACCATCTACAGCCAGGGCATGCACTCTGGTTGCCTCTTTCCTGTGCAGTCCAGCTCCTGTATTCATTTAGATTTATATACTAATTACGTATAAGGATGCCTCATGCCTTGTAATGCAATAAAATCTCAGTAGCACTAAAAATAAGTCATTTGAAGGAGGAAATCAGCCAGCCAGCTGCCTACAATAAAATCCTTTCAGCCCTTCAGCTTTCTGGGAAGAATAGTACTCAGGCAGACTCTAGAAGACCTGCTGTCTGTAAAGCTTCCCTTTCTATGGTCTCCAGCTTGTCTCAAGGTCCTCAGGAGAGGCTGAAAACATATCCATGGTCATCCCACAACAGTTGCCCAAGACTATGAGTGAACCACCTTCCCTGGAGTCAGCCCTGCTGATTCCCACACGTACAGGGAAATCATCACTGAACGGCCGGTCCCAGGAATCCCCTTAGACACGGGGGGCCTGCGCAGGCTCTACTGCTCAAAGAAGCTCAAGCAGTGCTAAGGAGAAGCATTTGCCTTCATTTAAATTTCCACTGAGCAAAGAAATTTTTTTTTAAATGTGCTAAAATAAATCAGGGGCCTGATTCTTATTTACACGAAGGCCCTGGTAGCAGAAGTGCGTTTACATTCACTCTATGTTCCCTTTACCAGTACCAAAACAATGTAAAAGGGCCTTTGTGTAAATGCGAATCAGGTCCCATCTGTGCAACAGACAAGTGCTGGGGAAGCAGAAGATAAAATAGAGCGCTTTTAAAAACATTTGATTATTCAACAAGCTCTCTTATAGCAAGATATCTCCTTCCTGCTTTTCTTTGCTATTCTGGACCATTTGCAACATAACAAATCACATTATGTTTCATTCAGAAAACTAATAGTGGAGAGGAGAAAGCGAGAATGAAATTCAAACACTGTTCCACTACATGGGAATGACATGGGATGTGTGCACATGCACAGATGAGTGGAGTCTCATGCATACACATGGTTCCATTTGTGGCCAATGTGATGTTAGAGTCTGTGTTTGCATATGGGTGAATCTACTGTTTGAGCAAAAGTGTTTACAAATATACGTCAAAGCACACCCACGCTGTCGCTTGTGTGTGGCTTGCATGACAGAAAGCATATAATTAGCTGTAACATCCTGGAGCTTAACACATCTCTACCAGCAATTAAACAAATACAAACCAAAAAATGTCATTTTAATTTTTTTTTAAAAAGTGAGAACAGATTTAGGTCAGAACAACAACAAATTTATAGCAAAAACAGTGAGAGTCCTGTAGATCCATAAAGACTAACACATTTCTGTGGACATAAACTTTCGTGGGCTGCAACCCACTTCAACAGATGGATCAGAAGAAGCGGGTTGCAGCCCACAAAAGCTTATGCCCACAGAAATTTGTTAGTCTGTATACAGCAAAAACGAGAGTCCTGTAGCATCTTAAAGACAAACACGGCTACCCTGCTGAAACTTTTCAACAAATGTACAGAAACTGGGATGAGGAAAAGCCTCCAGAATAATGGGAAAACAGCATTTTATATATATATAACAGCATTATAATAAATCATCAAAGAGAGGTGACCTAAACAATTGCAACAACTGGCAAAGCATTATCCTTCCTTCCAGTTATAGGTAAAGTTTGCTGCAGTATCATCTTAAGCAGAATAAAGCAAGTAGGTGAGACAAAGCTAAGGGATGATCGGGCTGGATTTCAACCCAGGAGAGCATGTGTTGATCAGATTTTCACCCTAAGAACAATCATTGAAGAGGCATTGAATGGCATAAACCACACAAATTTAATAGATTCCAGGAAAACATTTGAGAGCCTCCATCAAGATTCATCCACTCTGGAACATCTTACAGTGTTATGGCATGCTGACAAAAACCACCACCGCCATCATCATCATTTGGGCTTTATAACTGCAGGTGGCATGTTGATAAGGTAAACAGACTTGAGAAAATGGTTCAAAATAGACACTGGTGTCAGCCATGCTCTCTCTCCCCTCTACTGTCAATAGTAATATCATACTTCATTATGAGGAAAAAAATGTAAGCAGATGCAACACAGTCTTTGCAGGGCTCCTCAACAGCACACTATAAGATCTAGATTTTGCTGATGACATAGGTCTTATGAATCAAAGTTCAATGAACATGCATGCAAAGACCCAAAGATTGTCCACTATTGCAGGGTCAATGATCAATTATTAAAAAAAAATCTAATGAGAAACACAGCAACTCAACTCAAACATGATATCGTATTTCTTCATCTTAAAAAGCAAGTCCATTCACATGCCTTAGCAGTAATGGACAAGCCAATAGGGGTGGCCACAAGAAATAGGATGACCAGATAGCAAGTGCAAAGAATCAGGATGGGACAGAGAGTAATAGTAATACAAGACAAAGGCCCTAACATCAGGACATCTGGTCCACACTGAGAAGGGAAGGGTATCACACATCAGCAAGACAGCAGTTGCATTCACAAGATCAAACAAGATATAGTCACCAAAAAAAAGATCTACTGCTTAAAGATCAAACTAAAATGTGCAACTCAAATGTTATTTCCATCTTAACACATGGATGTGGAGATCCCCTGAAAGTACAGACTGATGTCTAAATGCCTTCAAAAGCAAATACCTTCCAAAAAAAAATGCTAGGTATTACATGGAATTACATTTATAACAAATGCTGAGCTTTGTCAAAGAGTTCAACAAACCTTATCTCTAAAGTTGATCTAGAGAAAGAGGGGGAGGGAAAAATCAGGGACATGTTAAAAATTAAGCCAGTGTCTGCCATGGCAAGCATGCCATTGGGCAGCTAGAGGAACATGGATCTGAGGATCTAGACTAGAGGATCTGCCTGAAAGAATCCCTCTGTCACACTGTACTTGGAAAGGGAAAATTTATGGGACTTAACAGAGGACACACAAAGAGCCACCCAGACAGACAGCAATGGCAGAGCTTTCTTTGTGCCCAAAACAACATCTGATGGTGAGGGGAGGATACAGATTCAGTTTAAACTGACACTACATGTGACATTTTTGGATTTTAATCATCATGCATTCCTTCCCATGTCTAACAAATGCTACTGTTGGGCCAGTCTCGAAAGCACAAGGATCTTGAAACAATAAATGAAAGGAGTAAATACGACACTTACTTTGAAATCCAGAAATTCACAATTGGGCTACCTGTTCCATTTCAAGTAACACTTTAGATCTCAATGAAAGTTAACTAGAATAAGTCTAGAAGCTTCAATCTGTACACACCACATATATACACGTGACTTGACATGAATATCAGTCTCTTTAGAAAAAAAAGAGACTTAGAACTGGAGTAGGAGGGGTTTTGAAGCTAAGGACTGAAGAGCATTATAAGAATTGTATGGTAAAGCTTGCACAGTACTTGTCACACCAAAACTGGCTCAAGTCATGAGCTCTTTACTTTTATTATTAGTTATTGGTATTGTGGTAATACTCAGAAGCTGCGACAGTATCAAAGCTCCATTGTGCTTCGAGCTGCAAACAAACATGTAGTTTCTGTCCCAACGAGCTTACAATGACTCACTGTTTTTAGTTGTTTTTAAAACCAAATACTTAGGACGGTACAGGTTTAACTACATTGACAAATGCACATGGTCATAAATAAGTTTAATACTTCAACTCAACCTCAGCTAGTGGCTTTTCAAGCTAATTCAATTATATACAGTCCAATATCTATGAATACATATATTCCATTATTTGTTGGGGAAATCATAATTAAGATGAAATATTATACAAATGTTAGAGCATTAAATGAACAACAAGTGCTCACATAATATAACCTATATCAAAACTGTTTCTGTGAACTTGTACCAGTCAACAAGATATACTACAAATTACAGACCTATGGCACACTCACTATGACTGAGAAGGCAGTGGAAAGACACTGCATATATTATCGTTAGAAGTTTCCTCATTCGACTTTGTTCCAGGTTGTTTGAGATATCAAAATATGCTACAGGGTTGACTTTAATAGAGCACCGAAATCTATGCAAAAAGTGTTCCACTGATCCAGGTCTCAACCTTAAGTATACCACAAGTAAGAGACTCTATATATTATAAGAGAATCACAAGCAGCTTCAAGAACCCTGGAAGCAGGGTGGATAAAAATCCATTTTTTTAATTTTAAAATTAAAAAAACCAAAACACAGTTTTATTTAAATCGGATTTTTTTAAAAAATTAAATTTCTCATTTAAAAAACCAGTTACAATTAAATCTCATCACAAACATGCTAAACCTACACTTACAGTCTCATAAAAACGAATGACTTTAGTCTGTCCAGCCTAACTACCAACTCTTGGAAATATTTTGAAGAAATTCCTTCCCTGGGTAAAAAAGGAAAATGTGCCAAGTGTAAGCAGTGCAAGAAGGAGATGCAGGGCCTAGTTGCAAGAATGAAACATCATAATGAAAACTGCTTATTGGGACAAAGTGATGTGAATGAAAATGTGGATATGTCTGAAGAACAATGTGGATCAACTGGTTAGTAACTTAAATAATTGACTTCGCAATGCATCACTCTTCAAGACTCTCTCTATGCCTTTTCGTACAAGTGTGATTTAACAAGTAAATTCCCAAGCTGTTTGCTATGTTGGATGTTGCTAGAAAAAAAAAGTTTAGCTAAACTAATTAAACAAGCCATGAGGATTAGCTAACTAGGTTTCAAATCTATCACCCAAATATAAGGTACAGAAAACTACAGTCAGGATCCCATTTAAGCATAAGAGACTTTGACTGTGACTGTCTGTAACAACTTCAGAGTCATCCGTTGGTACTTTTAGCAGCAGTACTACAACTAAATGTGTTTCAGACAAAGTATCAGTAGCAAGCAAAAGATTTCAATCATCCAGTAAAACCACCCACCATGTAGTAAGGACCAGCAAATACCAAGAAGACACCATAGATGAAAAGATTGCTTGATTCATGTGTGCCACAAATTCTCCTTTTCACATTATTAACAATAAACACTTCATTGACATGGTTGAGTCCTTATGACCAGGCTACACTCCACCTGGTAGAGCAGACAATGGTGGAAGGTTGCCAGATACAGCGTATGAGAAAGAACTTGAACAGCGTGCAAGAAATACTGAGGGGAAATTTGCCATTTGAAGCCTTGATGGCTGGAGCAATGTATACAATGATCCAGTAATATGTGCCTGTGAGACAACAGAAGATGGGGTTGCATATCTTTCAGAAACAATAGATACATCAAGAAATGCCCACACAACAGAATATTTAAAAGAAGTGGCAGTGAAAGCTGTAATAAACTGTGAACAAAAATTCAATTGTCACATGCACAGTTTTGTCACAGACAACGCTGCATATGTGGCAAAGATGAGACGATACTTCAAAAAAGAAACAGAAGGATGCTCTTTAACATATAGCTGCAGTGCTCATTTAATGCATCTTTTAGCCAAAGACTTAAGTACGTCTTATCCAGGAATAGAAGAAAATGTTGTTGAAGTCACAAAATAATTCCATAACAACTATTTTACTTCAACTTCACTGAAGAGAGCAGGAGGATCCAAACTAATTCTCCCTCAAGATGTTCGATGGAATTCTGTGGTTGTTTTGAACAATTTATTAAGAACTGGCCTATCCTCATAAAACTTTGTGAAGAAAACAGTGATAAAATAGATGGAAATATCTCATTCAAAGTATCTAACATTGGATTAAAGAGGAATGTGGAGGATATGTTCAGTATACTGAAGCTTATATCCATAGCCTTAAACAAATCTTCAGAGAAATTGTTGCTGCATTGCTGATGCTGTCAAAATTCAGAAGGCACTTCAAAAGACATTGAAGAAAGAAATACCTCACCAGAAAGTTAAACTGCAGGCAATGAAGCAGCAAATGGATCAAGCACTAACATTCTCGACCGCAGGTATAAAGGTAGATGCCTAACTTCTGAAGACGATGCTGCTGCCATGGCATGGGCATCTCAAAATCACTCCTCAGTTATGCCAGCCATAATCAATTTCAGGGCTGGAGCAGAACCATTTAAACAGTACATGTTTACTGATGACTTTTTGAACAAAGTCACTCCCCTGAACCGGTGGAAATCATTAGCCAGGCACTGTGAAAGAGTTCCTTCAGTTGCTAAGACAACTTTTCACAGCAATAGCTTTCTCACAGGGAAAATGTTTTCATCGTTTGGTATTATTCACTCAAAGCTAACAAATCAACTGGGAGTTGAAAAAGCAGGAAAACTCGTATTTCTGTTTCAGGGTATGTCTATACTGATGGCAGCAAAGTCGACACATCAGATCGATCTTTCTGGATCTATTGAGCAGTCAGCATAGACCCACTCAATCGACCAGGAAGTCGATACAGTTCATCCACCCCCTCAAGTGGCTTAGCGTTGCATTGACGGGAACGTGATTTCTGTCAGCGCAGTGCAGTGAAGTGAAGACAGCACACAGAAGGGTAGCACGGCAGTCGATGGGAGATACATAAGCTGTTCTGCATAGCTTGCATAACTCCCGTCAACTGCCACCAAATTTCCAGGTAAATGTAGACCAGGGCTCAGTCTATGAATAAAAATGACAGTGGGAGTAGGGAAGATGAGAGCTAGTAGTACAAGTTTTAAGGACAGCATACATTTAGTGTTGTGATGACTTGTCTGATAGAGTTAATAAAATCTGAAAATTAAAAAAAGTTTAAAGGACAGGCGTCAACTCAGGAGACTGCTGCAATTGCAAACGTAAAACATTTATGTAACATTTAAGATTTAGTTTAATCAAATATAAGTGCTATTGTGTTTGTCTGTGATTTAGCTCTTACCATTCCTAATGTACTGCTGCATCTGCACCTTGACACAGATAATATTATGTACTATTTCCTAAATTAACAAAAATCAAGTTATCTAAAAAATTACACAAAGTATACCCTCCTAGGTGTTGTAAAATACTGTACTGAGTTGTAAATTAACATGTTTTAGTGATCAGATTTGCACCATTGTTTAAGAAATATGTTAAGTAGTATTAGTGGGAAACTTGATTTAAAGCAATGATTTTCTCTCCGTGATTTAAATCAATCAATCCACCATACCTGCAAGACTAGCAGACTAACAACTGATGTTGAATGAGTAGGCGTTATAGGGAAGCAGCATCTCTCAGGATCAGCCCAACAATAAGAGACACGTTTTCTGTTCTGTCTAGGTTCTCATAGCACATTGATCACCATAATATTCCAGTCCTTTTACTTTGTTAACTTGCGGGTCAATCTAGGTGCTTGAGGTGTATTTAACCCCACCCACTGCCAGACAGGCCATGGTGTCATTATTTTAGCTTCCTCTTTACTTTCAGGCACCTTTGTGGTGTGTTGGGATTTAAATGCCTCCATCACAAATGATTAGCTGCACAAGTCTAAATCCACACAACCTGAAAATATGTACCCCTTCCAAATGTCAGTGAAGTTTGAGGGGGGGTGTTATATTCTTAATTTCATATATAATTATATACATCCAATCTGAGTGAGTCTGTAATTTGGCATACAACTTCTGACATCAGATATAAGAGAGACCTCTTAGATTGTCCACGTCATTTCTTTGCCAGGATTGTTCTCTGCGATCGAGGCCTTGTGAATTCCATTTCAAACTGGCCTTAGATTCCGTGCCAATCTAGTGCTTCAGATTAAAAGTTTTGTAGCTTCGTTTATACCAAAAAGCAGCTAAGTATTTTGTTGAATTACAAATAAAACAATTAGTACTGTAGCCCCATGTTATTTTTATATTACATTCGATATATTTTACAAGCTATCCTCAAATCTTTAATTTTCCAAGGTCTTCACACAAATATACTGCACAACGTATAACTGCATCCTAGAAATTGCCAGGGGGAAGCTGAAGTGTTTGGCAGGTGCATAAGAGATAGCTTGGGCATTTTGGTACATGAGAAGCAGTATGGAATTCCGGGATAAGCACAACAGGAAACTAAAATGATGCACATTGAAATTAGTTAAGTTGACATTCAAGTTATCTTCTTTAGATTTCAGAGTTAACACCACTTTGAAACGCACTGAGCATTTCACATTTCTGAGCTTCCACTTCATGCTATTTGCAAATTACAGAAGATGACAAAAATCAGTCAGTCACATTTAGTTCATGTTTCAAAAGATTTTCTTTGCAATCATTTTTAAAGAATGAACACTTATGATACAGAGCACAGTCTGTGACAGAAGCATGGATTCTGGGTCCCTGCACAACAGAACATTTGCTAGTGTTTTGTCCAATCTACGTCTGCACTAATCGCATGATGGGGCACCTTCCCTAAATCCCTGAATAAAGAAGGTTTATGAATGGAAAATAGGATCTAATTATAAGGCCCTTTACTCTAACAGTGCATACAGCAACACTAATACTACCTATGACTTTACTGCTAGTATGTTTACTAGATGACAGATCTGACTGCCACTGAAACCATGGCGAAAGTTTCCACTGGCTTCAATGGCCCTAAGTGAAGTAAATAAGTTGCTAAGAGAAAAAGATAGCCCATAATTTTATAACCTACCGCTGCCATATTCATCACAGCATTCCTTTGAACTGAATACAACAGCAAGCTGAAATTTACCTAAAAGGTTAATTACTACAAGCCAACAGAAACCTTGATACTCAAAGGCTAATTAATATATAAACTGCTAACAACACTGTAGCTACTGAGAACTCATTTTTTGCAATTAGAATCCATGAAATCTAAGCCTGCCAGAATAATGCAACACTTCAATCCATTCTCTAGATAGCATGCATCAGAAGTACCTACAATACAGCAAATGTATGGAGGGGAGGCCCGTTACTGAATGACATGTACTCTGTTTATAGTCACATGCTTTTAACTACTCAAGCTGTAGTGAGAAGACAAATACTTAGTATTTATTTTTATGTGTGTATCTATAGCGTCTGCATTTGCAAAGCACTTCACAAACCAGCCATCTGTTAATCATTGTAATAAATAAACCCAGGTGAAGTGTCACCAGTGTTTTCTGTCTTTGGTAAGTAAGTTCATAACTCTCAGCTGTGACCTCCGTGCTCTGGGCCTGATTCTCCATGAGTCCCTAGCATGCACATGCACTGAGTAATAGCTGACTCCATGAGTAGGCCCACCTTCTCTATGGAGTAACACGTGAGGCTGGCAGACCTGATGCCAGCTCGTGCCAAAGCTCCGAGGCCTCCCTGAACGCTGACAAACGCATAGCTGGAAACCAGTCTGGCTTACTAGCGTGTTATCAACATAACATCTATTCTAATAATGTGTTTGGTGTTGTAGGATGGTGCGTGTATTGATCTCATTTATAACCTCAGTAGCCCATGATATAAGTTTGTGTGTTTGCATTATAAACCTCTGTGTTATAAACAAACAGGAGAGAAGCCTTCTCTCATGCAAATGACAACTTCCTCCTGAAGGGGTTACGTCCTGCCCAACAAGAAGGCCTTTGAAACCAGCTGAGCCATTGTGAGTTGTAAGAGAACAAAGAGTTTGTTCATTGCATTCTTCAATCCCTCCAGGAAGAGGAGACCTGTTTATGAACTCATCCCACCAACCTGGACTCTGGGAAGAAGGGAATAAAAAAATCTGTGACAAGGAACTGGGTTTTTTGTTGCTTGGACTCTAAGAGTATGTCTACACTGCAATTAGACATCTGCAACTGACTGGTGCCAGCTGTCTCAGGTTAAGAGGCTGTTTCATTGCAGTATAGATTATCAGGCTCAGGCTGCAGCCTAACCTCTGGGACTCTCCCACCTGGCAGGTCCTAGAGCCCAGTCTCCAGCCCAAGCCTGAATGTCTACACTGCAATTAAACAGCCCCACAAGCCTGAGCCCAACAAGCCCTAATCAGCTGGCATAAGCCAGTCACAGGTGTCTAATTGCAATGTAGACATACCCGAAAGGGGCAAGACTCCCTAAGCATAAGCAAAAGACCTCTCAACAGTTTTGCCTGGGTTAGCCCTACAGTACATATTGAGTTCACTTATTACAGAACTGGATACAATATTGACTATTTTAGAATCTTAGACTAACTCATTTGTGTGTGTATGCTGCCTGCTTTAGCCTTGTATTAACAAATCTTTGGTTAGTTTATTACAGGACTAGCTACAAGTAGTGTCTTCCCTGAGAGATCTGGGGTGTAATTGACCTGGGGTAAGTGACTGGCCATTTGAGACTCGGAATAACCTGAATATTGTTGTGATTTTTAGCGTGAGGGACCATCTACCACAAATGCAAGCTTTCCTAGGTGGTAAGATAGACAGACCAGAACACCCAAGCGGAGTGTCTGTGACTCCAGGGTAAGGCTGTTACATGCTTGTGGAGTTTAGATTTCACCAACTAAGTAGCAAAAATAATTACAGAACTTTCAACCAATTCTCTCAACAAGAACTACATGAATTTATTTTTTTAAAAGATTAAAAAGTATATTTGTTAATATGATTGTTACATTTTCCCAACAGGAGATAGTACTAAACTACACTAAAGCTCATGGAAATTAGAACTGCGGTTTCTTTATTATTTATTCTGATTTCTTATGCTTTAAAATACTGAACCAAATCTACTTGCTCTGCTGAAATTAAGTAGGGTCAAAACTAGCTTCTAAAAACTGTGGTTGATCAATGAAAAAAAAGATTAAGCAAATATGAACAGCCTCTCACATCCCTTCATTGAGGAAACTGAAGCTGAACAGCACTCTTGCAGTCATTAGGTGGTAGGGGGAAACCAGACATGTTAACTCCCAAGGAAGAGATGGTAGTTAAATAGTCTTTTCTATACTGACTCCAGATGGTGCACAATATTAAACTACTAAAGGTCAGCAAGTGTGAGCTAAGAGCACCAGATGGATTTCATGCAGTAAAATACTTAAATGCTCATTTACTAATTTGGATTCAAAGTCATGATAGAAATTACACTGCCTTGGAAATGGCACTGAAGTGATTGGATTTAATTAACCTATTTCCTTAGAGAGCAGGGGAGAAGAAAAATTATGGCAATTTTTGTTTTATACTACTAAAGAGAATCATAGAATCAATTGAGTGAGGCTCTTGCAAATATCCTCTAGATCTCTAAAGTTACATTTAGCAGCCAGCTGGCTTCCAGTTAGATTTTGCTAAGCACACAGCAAGAGGGGAAAATCTACAGTAGCTCCCTGCTGAATGACTCTTGGGAAATTCACCTCTCAACCCTGCAGACTTAGTAATTGATACAGGATTAGGTTTTGGAAACAGATGCTTAATGTATCAATTAATCTAGAGTTAGGTCTATTTCAATGCCACAAAGAAAACCCCAGGAACCCAGCAAATAATGCAAATCCTGAATAGTGCACAATTCAAAGCAAGTAGGCACTTTTTAAAAATTGGGGAATCAAAATAAATACTTTATACTGTAACAGCACAGCTAAGGATCTCAATGGATTTCAAGAGATCACTAGTCTGTTATCTAAAGCCTTTTCTTTTGAGGACACTTTAGTGGAGTGGGCAGAAAATACAGACTGGCATGGTAATGTGTTTCTAGCAAGAGCGAAGATTCCCCATACACGAGAGGAAGACAGGAACTATTCTGCCCGACTGGCTAGATTTCAAAAGTCTCTAAACCCCTTCTTCAGTCACTCGCACCGAAACTTACAGGAACGCGGGCACACTCGCACTGCGCAGGTTTCCACGCTGTGACATGAAGGCTGCACATGAGCGGCTCACCCCCGGCCAGTGATTTTCTCCCCGGTCTCCAGCCACCCCCCGCCCGACCGCTTCACCCTGAAAACGCGCGTGTCTGCGGGCGGGTCTGCTCCGAAAAGCCACTCGGTTGTTACGAAGTTTCCTTGGGGCCTTTGCACTTTCGCAGCCCGCCGGCCCGGGGGACACCCCGCGCGAGAAGCACAGCCCCCCGCTTTTCCCAGGGAGCCAACGCGGCTCTCCAGCTGCTGGGGGCGCCGCGCCAGGGGACCCACGCACCCCACTTACCTGGGCGGCGCGTCCCCTGCGCTTGGGCGCCCGGGTCGGCGACACCCCAAGCCCTGGAAAGGCCCCCGCGGGTCACATCGGTGGGAGAAGGTGCAGCAAGTCCGCGCCCAGCCGCGCACCCCGGGACACGGCCCCTGCACCCCGCAGGGCACCAAACCCCAGCCGGCCCGCGCCCCGCAGGCTCGCGGCCGGCACCTACCTGAGCGCGTTGCCCGCAGGCGGCAGCCGGGCTAATGGCAGCTCGCGGGCGGCAGCGGCGCTCGGGGCAGGCACCCAGCAGCCGCTCAGCCCTTCTCTCTCCAGCCCCGCCCCACAGGCTCCGCCAGGAAAGGAGGCGGGCGGGGATGGCAACCAGAATCATAAACTCCGCAACTTCACCGGGCTGGAGCGGGGAGCAGAGAGCCAGTCCGGGCGGCTCTCCAGCTCTCAATAGACTCCGGGGCGCCAGTCGGAGCGGGCGGGCTTC
Organism: Mesoclemmys tuberculata; assembly: GCA_007922155.1. Taxonomy (NCBI): domain Eukaryota; kingdom Metazoa; phylum Chordata; order Testudines; family Chelidae; genus Mesoclemmys; species Mesoclemmys tuberculata. The sequence continues at coordinate 54,678,605 of ML675603.1, forward strand.
ATCTCATTGATTGACAGCTGGGAGGACCAAAGAGAACCTCGTCTCCGGGCTAGGCTCGCGCCGCCTCCCCGGCCGGGTTGGGGAAGGGCGGGTGTTTCCATGATGTCAGCGAGAGGCGCCTCTCCGACACGTGGAGAGCGGGGACGCGGCGCGGGCGGGCAGAAAGCAAGCCCCGCCGGGGACCGCACGGCGTGAGGAGCTGTCCCTGGCTCAGGCGGGGCCCCGGCCCCGATCGCAGCGTGCAAAGCGGGGCGGGCTGGGCCCGCTCCGCCGGGGCCGGGCGCTGCAGGCTGGCCAGCGCGGACGGCAGTGCCGCGAGCCGATCCCGGGCCTGCCGTGTTGCACCTTCGCCGGAGCCGAGCGGGGCGGCCCGCGAGCGCGCAGGGCTCCGGTCCCTTGGACCGGACCGGACCGGGCGCTCAGGGGCCGGCGGGGCGGTCCGCTCCGCTTCCAAGCACGCTCCCTGCTCCAGCGGGAAGGTCCGTGCGCGCTGACCCCCGTGTCAGTTCACACGAGCAAGGATCGCGCACACGCGCGCGCCGACTGACAGGAGAGCAACGCAGGGGCGGGAGTCAAGATCGTACCTTAGTTGTTAGGAGGCGGCAGGGAGGGTCCCCCGGCCCCTGCTAAACGGTTCCAGGGACGGGTGTAACTGCTCCCTGCCTTTCTCTCAACGGGCTTCGTCCTTGCCCATCCTGCGCCTTCTCCCAGTGCCCTAACACAGGGCAGCCTTGGCCAGTCCCTTCTCACTGGGGAGTGCTCTGAAGGAGGAAGAGGAGTCGCTTGCACACCGCCTTCTAGTCATGGCATTAAATACTTGGCATCTTTAACGACAGGACGGAACGTTTCCATCACCCAGCCACAACATGTGGCTAAGGCTAAGATTTGCCCCCTCAATTTCCAGAACTGCAGAGACAACGAGGAATCTGAGGTCTAGGGCTGCCCCTAAAAGGCGGTAGACTCAAAGAAAAAAAATCAACCTCCCCCCTACAGAAAAATGCCATTAATACCCTAACATTAACATACTCCTCTGGTTTTATTGAAAAAGAAACAACCTGCATGCCAAATGAGGTTTTGGTTGGTTTTGTTTTTTTGCTTTAGTGGTGGTTAGAAGCGCTAGGCTGATTATGTGTAGTCTTTCATGTGTGCTCCAGAGCTTTCCAAAATTTGAGCTCAAGGCATCCAGGTGCCATGGCCCACAATTTTTATTTTCAAAGTACTAGCTACCCCCTGGCTTGGAAGAAAGAACTGGGGTTTTGTATCCAGCTTGCTTTGGCAAAGAAAGATGCTTTCAATTTACATTCTGAGTTTTGTATTTTTCTTAACCGAGCTGATTGTGGTAAGTGGACAAGTTGCTGTTCGTATATACCACTACAGGGTTCCAGAGCTGCACTGGCAAGGAGGACAAAAGGTCTGTTTGCCCCCAGGGCACCCCATTTGAGAGGGCCCCTGTAGCATTGTGACGTGGCACATGGTGGTCACGATGCCCCTCACTCAAATTTGGCCCAGCCTCCCTCTGTCATGATGACAGAGGGGAAGCCAGGTCCAACCCAAGTGGCCCTGTGACCCCATGTGCCAGGTCCCACTGCACAGAGCAGGAAGCCAGGCTCAGCCCCACAGGACAGGAACTGCCATGGTGGGGTGAGTGAGTGGCAGGCTTGCTCTCCAAGCCCCTCATCCCCCAGCCATAACTGTTTTGAAAAGGTGCAGGGGTGCATCAATTTCAGATTTTGATCACTGTCCTCAAACACCTCTGTGCAGCCCTGCAGGGTCCCATGCCAAGATGTTAGGGAAGGGTAAAGGCAGACTGACAAAATGGGCTTCATGTGTACCAATGGTGGGATTTAAGTTAAAGAGGGGTGATGGGAAAGGAGAGGTTTTCAGGGACAGGAATCAATGTAGGAAAAAAATTAGTGTGGGGCAGTGCCCCCTGTGTTGGGGGTAACCTTGCTGGCTACATAAATGCGAGGGACAACTCAGGATCATATTTATGTCAAATAATACTGTCAGTTTAATATTTATCTGCTGTTTAATGGAAAACTCATTCAGTGTTGTATCATGTACCTTTGAAGTACATACATCAGAGAACACTGGCACTTTAAAGACATAGGCAAGAAAAAAAAAATATATATATATATATATGGAACACATTATGAATTATATTCTACATAGTCTAAGGTGATATTAATAGCATAGGTTACCTTCCATGAGATATTTATTTGTCACCATTTATGTCTAATTTTAGCATTTCTTGGCCAATGAAAAGCAATGAGGTCAGTTTCACTTTTGTTTATGTCATTCCACTTTTAGGTTGCAAGTGCTACACATGTGGGTTTCAAACACTGCAAGGAAATGTGTATTGGTTTGAAAACAACTGGCATTTTAAAACAATGGGTAAACATTTCTATTGGATTTAGGTAATAAAAAAGCTTGTATCCCCCCCCCGAATATAAGTCTGGGATATATTACCGTTGACAATATCCCTGTAAAGAGTGCCATTACTGCACTGAAGTTATGAGGGCGTCCAGCAGCAAAGTGGTTAAGGAAATACCAGCTAACAAATATAGCATGTTGACGGTAAACCCTCTTAATGGCGATATAATATAATAGAAAAATGCTATATAGCTGTGCACACATAGGGCCTGATCCCACTGCCACTGAAATCAATGGCAGAATAACTATCTATGGACTTAAACTTTGCCCATAATATCTGCAGTCCCAGAGCGCTACAATAAAAAATAAAGCAAAAGCTAAACAAACTGAATTCCAGTCTAAAATATTAATCTTCAGTCTTGTCTTAAAGGCAGGGATATTCAGAATTCCTGATATTCTTACCAAGATTTAATGTTCTCATGTTCGTCATGGCAAAAATCACAGACCAAACACATCCCTGGGGTAAATGAATTCATGTCACTGACGTCGTATCATGGAGGAAGATGGCCAGCTGTGTAAATCTATCCTTCTGGACTGCAATAACCTCAGACAACATAAAGCTCTCTGAGGACGCAGGTGTCTGTCTCTTTTTCTTTTGTTCTACCCTACTGTTTGACAGAAATAATGAACAAATATTGTAGGTGATCCCTTTTATGGGACTAACTAAAATAAACATTAAATGGACAAGCTTTCAAGAATCACATCATCTCCACCAGGTAAGGGAACACAGAGATATAGTGGCAGTATGTTAATTCAGACTACTAAATTAAAGTCAGATGTATAGTTCATCAAACTGTGTGGACACACAAAAATCAGGTACACATATGGATTGGTGTTTTTCTTAATAGATCTGTCACCACAAAACCATCTAGATTATAATAATGAAAGGAAAGCAGTGGAGGTATTCCCGTCTTGGGCACTTACCTTTCACTTTATCCTCACCCTTTGATTTTCTTCTTCTGACTGATGGAGCCATATACCACTTTAATCCTTCCAGAGCTATTAAGAGGAACTTCATTCTACATATTCCTCTATTTTTTTTCCAGTTTCCCTTTGATACAATGTAATTCTAAATTAAATTATGTGGGCTGAATTAAGATCCTGACACTATGCGTGTCTATCTTGCACTTTCCATGGTTATATACAGAGAATGATTCTCAATAGCACCCAGTTGAACTGCAGTTAGTGAAAGGGACTGCCTTTTGATTTTAAGCCTTTGCAACCCTAACACAATTATTACTTCTGTATCCTACTCAATGAGATCTTAAAATTTTTCTTTTTTGTCAAAGTTGTGTGTTACTAAGTGGGCCAAAGACAGAAAAAAGCATGGCGTGCTGGGTGCACGTTCCGCTCCCAAGTGTAAGTTTGGCAACCAAGAGAAAGAAAAATGCACTTGTGCAGAGCATCTACACTCACTCCAGTGTCCTGGTGGCTTAGGAAGCTTGAATAGTAGAAGAGGTGTGTGAGCAGTGAGGTGACTGGATGCTTATTGTCCGAGAACTTGGCATGTTACCCTTTTTTATAGCCTCCCTCCAGGATCACTGTTAAAAACCTGTACTTTCTCCCCTAGGAATTCTCCTTTTTCTCCTCCTCCCTGGAAGTCTCATCTTAACCTCTGTTGGCAACCTCTCTTTCTGATCTAAAATAGACTGTTGGTGACCCCTGAGAATCGGGAAGGATAACATCTCATCCATACTGTTGCAGTACATGGCTGGAGACGGTAAAGTCTGTAGTCACCCTGCTGTGTTTACAGATGAGTTTTATACAAGATAGTGGAGCTATGTAGCTTGCATCTCCCCCTCAGTTATGTTTCCAGCCATTTGCACTACTGCTGAATGTAGCTATCTTCCTAATCTGTTCGGCCCTCTTTTCACCTGGCCATGGCCTCCTTCATTCATGCCCTCTGCTCTCTAACTAGTCTATATCCAATTATACTCCAGTTACATTCGTGCTGAATGTCTCTGGGGTGCAAGTTATGCCTCTTGAGCACTTATGCCACAATGTGGATGCCTTTGGCTCTGCTACTTACCCCTGTTGTTCCAAGAACAATAAACTTTGCCTAATATTTCATACCAGTAAAAAAAGACCCTGCCTTTGCCTTACAACCTTAGCTGGAGAAGTTTCAGCTTATCTATAGCTGTGGAGCCAAGCATCTAGATCATCTGCCGCAGCAGCCCACATTCTCCTTCCCCACGTGCAAATCACCTCATTTGTCCCCAGTTTTCTAGCTCCAAAGGAGGGGAAACCTGTGAGATTTCCATGTGGGCAGCAGGGGGCCAGTGGCATGGCCAGAAGTGATCAAACTAAGGGGAAAAAGATGAATGAAAGAGAAAATTAATTTTCGCCAGTCTTGCCCTTACACATAGATTAGTCCTGCTGATTCCTCCACTGTGGAGACAGCCTGCAATTGTTTCTCCCTTCAATATCAGACTCCCTTTGCTGGAGGGTGGCAGAACTGTACTCCCACTCCAGGAAATGACTTCCAAAACTGAAACTACGTAAACCGGGTAGGAGAGTTAATAACCCCATTGTAGATTATAGGATTTAATTTTTATCAAGTATGTTTTGATATATAGAGAGGGTCTGTCCAGACCAGTGCATGTCTCCATTATGAAAAACAAAAATTAATTACATTTTGACATTAATTTTCACATATATAGTCCACACGTTGCCTCTGGAAAGCAGGAAGCAATAAGAGCCAATTCCTATGGAAAGAATCCCAAATAAAATGCAATATAAATCCCTTTAAAAGAAACAAGAAATGGAAAATGTACTTGTAAGATCTTTGGGGGCAGGGACTGTCTTTGTCTTCTGTGAATGGACAGGGGTCCTGGTCCTTGCTGGGGCTCACAGGCACAACCACAATACAAATAAATAATAGTATTTCATTTTTATAATGTTAAGTGTAGTTGTCTGCTCAGTTTAGAGAAGCTGGATCAGCCCAGGAGACACTCTACTATGTTGTGTTTGATGAGGAGATTGCAAATCCAAGTGGTTACCATGTGGTGGGATGAGCAGATCTAATCGATGTGTAATAAAATATCCAGGCCACTGGAGGGCCATCTCTGAGAACCACCAGTTGCTCCTTCCCACAGACAATGGCAGGCTTCAAACAATTAATTTAACTACAATTCTAACTTAGAAAGGGGAGACAATCCCACTGTTTCTGATGCAAGTTGAGATGACCCTGAAACTTTAAAAATAGTTAATTTTCCTTTTAAAAAATGATAGGTAATTTAAGATGCCTGATTTGTCAATCTGGTAGTAATTTCATCCACCAGATGCTAATGTTTAACATTTATCCTCCCCTTCATCACTATTTCTCCTCTGCCCAAATATTCCTGGATTTTAATTTGTCCACATTTTAGTAACCTAGACAAAAGTTACTCTTTTTCCCCCCCATTTTATTTAAGGCAGACTACATCAGGGTATGTGAAAGTTTAGCATTTTCATAAATGTTTATAGAGACCTATGTTTGCTGAGACCTGGCACCCAGATGCTGTAGTGACTGGCACCCTGTAAATACCATAGACAGCCAGATTGGCAAGGAGAGTGGTGCAGCAGCCATTCAGAAACAGACTGTAATTCTATTAATTATGAAGTACATTGTCCATCCTTCCCCATCCAGGTTTTTTTGCTGTGGCTGTATCTGCATAGAGGCTAGGGGAGAGTTAGGAGAAACACTCCATGGCTACTGCGCCTCATCTCTACTAGCAAGTGAGCTGGCCTGCCAGTCTGGGTAGTTGCAGATTTAAGGCTTGATCCACAGTCCACTGATATCAATCCTGGTTTCCATTTACTGCATTGGGCTTTGGGTGAGGCCCTATCTAGCCACACCCCTCTCCCTAGTTCCATGCTACTGGAGACAGACCCCTCCCTTTGCAGCCCATTTCCCTGGAGCCAGTGGGCAAGATCCGTGCATGGGCTCTCTACGCCTGCTCAGCAGTACTGGTTTTGTGATCTACAGGCCCACTGTGCCTTTGTAGGCTGAGAATAGGAGGTGGACCTGTTCTCACTACCTGTTAAAGCTATGTTCCTTTGAAATATACTTACTATAAACAACATTCAAATAATAAATGATAGAAGATGAGGGTGTGGGTTATTTTGCCCAATTCGGGTCGGTGGGGCACAGGGTATGATAAGGTGCTGAATTTGTTTTGTTATGTAGATTTTTGTACAAGACACCTAAAGCATGGGATAGATGCTTTTGATTTATAAATGAAAATAAAATGCAGAGGGGGAAGGAACATTAGTATTTGAACCATGTAGTCCTTCAGAAGATACCCAGTGAGGTGGTTTCCTGACTAACAGGGATGTATTCATCCCAGTTGTATGCCCAGTGAAATCAATGGTGTTACATCAGGGGGATGTTTGATCCACAGTGGTCTAAAGAATAGTGACTATAGACAAAATGCTGAAAGTGACATGTAAAAGCAGTGTAATTTGAGATGCAGAATCTTTTTCTCTTTTCACTGACACCAGTGTAATCCTGTTGACTTTAAAGGACTAATGACTAACACTGATATGTGAGAGCAGATAATCAAGCCCCCACTATCAAAAATTGACATTCTGGAGCATATAAACTGGAAATAGGATGCTGCTGTGGTGTATTAGTGGCCTGAATCAGCAGGTGTCATTAGCCACCAAGACTGTCAGGGAAGACCCACAGCAGGTTGATAAAACCCACAAGATGGCATTTTCACACACTGCCGAGGGGGCAACTGTAAAGGCAGCGGATGAGAAAGCAATGTTGAAATATTACAGCTTGACGCTGTGGATAAATCACAGATACCAGCTCTTGTGATTTTATCATGCACATCATAACAGGTGATGTTCTTCAGACCCCAGTTTCTGGAGTTGAGTGATGTTGTGGGAATCGCAGCTTTCATTTTAAAAGGCATTTTTAACTCTCATGGTTGAAGAGAAGAGCCTGAAAACATGAACCGAGTGCAGCCTGAAATCTCAAAACTGAGAAGAAAAATACCTTCCTTCTCCCAAGGTTATTATTTTTTAAATCCAATTATTTAAGCCATCTCATGATTTGGGGTCTAAGGCATGATTTTTATATGCACGGGGTTGGCAATACTGCAAACTGTCATTGCCTCTACTGCATGTTGTCTTTGTGTTTTTTGAGGGCTGCTCATGCATCTTGCATCTACTCCTGATTTACCATTCAGCTGATGCCTCTTGTTTTGTCCACTGCATTAGGACTTTGTTCAGCTGGGAGACCTCCTACGTTTACCCTTGGTCCTGGAGAACTGCTAGGATATTGAATTGTTGTGCCCAGCCAGTTCCTATAAGGAAGCAGCTGAAGGCTGTGTACTTGGCATTTGTTCCAGGCTCGTGCACACACAAAGTCTTTGATCCTTGCTGGTAAATGGTGAACTTCAGTGATAGCCACAGTTTATGGGCTGGTATTTGCACTAGATCAGTCCTCACTGGTTCCCTGATTTTTGTTGTTTTTTACTGGCTGGGTGTGTGGAATTCATGCCTTTCCTGATGACTGCTATGAGGGGAATGTAGCTACACCTCTACTTAGACACTCCTTCCTCCACCCACACTAGCTCACCATTAAAAAAAAAAAGGATACTTTCTGACTTATATTTCCCTCCTTTCCCCAACCCAGACCATTTACACCAGGCAACACTGAGCCTGAATGGCCATCTCCCAGCTACACTTGAATAAAAAATAAAACACCTTTCCACTGCCCCCACATTTGGACTCAACCACTCTGACAGCAGAGTAAGAACCGAACTAGAATAGAGCAGAAAAGTTGCCCACAGTTAAAGTAAATGCGTGGAGTGCTCTGATGGGAAAACGCTTTCAGTCCAGCCTGAACCTTGCTGCATTTCTGTAGAGCTGCAGTCAGGTTTTCATTAGTGGCAAGGTCAAGCTAGATGGACAGAGTTCTGTAGAATCCACACCTAGTTCTGTAACTCTGCCATTAGCTTCAGGGTCTGAGTTTTAAACAGATTCAGAAGTGTGCTAATGTGGCATATTTCCCATTTTAACTCCTGGCAGGAGACCTCATTGGATGGAAAAATTACAAATCTTCCTTGATGCTTCAATCCTGACTACAGAGAACAGGTCATTTAGCTCAGACAAAGTTTGTTGCCAAAGGCAAATTACAACAGGGAGGGCGGCGAGGCACCTGTTTTATTCACAATAGCATTACAATTCCAGGCAGTTAGTTAAGCCCAGATACTCAAGAGTATTTCATTAATATCAATGGATGTTATGAGCCTAAATACCTTTGAAGATCTGGGCCTTAGAATCTGGTCCAGACCCCACTGATGTTAATGGGGGGGGGGAAAATCACCCTTTGACATCAATGAACATTGGATCAGGAACCTAATGCTAATTGATCAGAACAGTTACCAGCTGAAACGTCACCAGTTCTCCTTGTGTCCCCAGCCCTCAAGGAGAACCCATCTCACAGGTACCGGAACCTGGACCTCCCATAGGTGATAATTCAGGCAAGTCATTCCCTTACCCCGTACTATACAAAAGCAGGCCATTATGCAGACACACCTCCATCCACGCTTTACTCTACAGATGATGGTCATGTACCAACGTGGGCTGCTGAGAGATGGGCCTCTTAGGCCCGGTCTACACTTACCTTTGTGATTCGATGGCAGTCGACGGGAGATACGCAAGCGACATAAATCACTTGTGTATCTCCCATTGACCTTGCAGCATCTCCTCTGTGCGCCATCCACACTGCGCTGCATCAAAGGGAACAGCGCTCCCTTCGACGCAGCGCTACTCCACTTACCGAGGTGGTTTTCCTGCATTGCTTCCTGGATCAACTGAGTGCTTCTATACAGACCGCTCAGTCGATCCAGAGCCATCGATGTGATAGCGGAAAATTTGCCGCCATCAGTGTAGACCAGCCTGAGTCCCTCTTTGGAGGAAAGCTGTAACAATAGCAGAGCTGTGAACACCTCCACTTGTATATAAAGACATTTATTGGTGGGGAGATGAGCTAAGGTATACATGGCACTGTGAAGGGAATTCTCACTGTTGGCACTGTCCAGGGATCAGGCTGGGACATGACGGACTTTTCCATGGATAGGCTTCTATAGTCAGCCCTTTTTTAGGGACTGATGGGGAACCTAGGGCCACCTTCTCCACTGGGTTCCAATCCAAGACCCACTTGTAAGCAGAGAAGTCCCACACCCTAGAGTGCAATGCAGCTGCCTCTCTGGATCTCTTTCTATCAGCCTGCTTTTTTCCAGTGCGTGAAGATCTTACAGAATTGAACACAAAGAGAAAGCTTCTGACCTCACGAGAGCCACAGGGCCCTTCTTTGTTGGCCTGGCAAAGTCACTTCTGGCAGGCAACAAGAGCTTCCCAGGAGCTCAGAGTGCAAGTCAGCCAATGTCCACTCTCTACCATTACTGAACTACTCTGTCTGCTCCTCTTTTTAGCTCCTCCTCCAGCCTGTGGATGCTTTGCAAGTGTGACCGGGTCAAGTCACCTGGACCCAGAGCTGCTCTTTAACCCCTTCCTTTCCGTAACAGGCACATTTTGACTGACAGGGTTAACACAGAAGCAAAGCAAGCAAAAGACGCCTCCCACATCCTGCCATTGGTCCAGTATGAGAGCAAGCAGAAATAAAGGGCACTGGTTACAGGTTTCACTCACATGCAGCCCATATATAGTCAGATCAGCATGGGCTCTCCAACCCAACCAATTACTGATCTGACAAATGGTTTCTTGGTATGTGTCCAGCCACCACTCCTTGCCGACAGGGGGGTGCTCAGGAATAAAAATGTGACCCCTTTTGGAGGGGCATATTCTGTGCCTTGCTGTGGCCCCACAACCAGAGAAGCTGGCTTTCCCTGCCATGGTCCTGGAGCCAGAGGAATTCTGTGCCCCTGCCAATTATTGGGGGGACCCGTGCCACTGCTTGCCTCCCTTGTGCATGCCCCTGCCTGCAGACATGACAGCTATATACAGTGGTCTTGCCATTCTGGACAATGGGTGGAAAACTATTAGCTTCTGAAGCCAGAACATTGCTTGGTTAAGCTCAAATGATACCATTTGAAACCACATGAGCATTAAAAAAAAAAAACTACCAGCAGGAAAGTCTTTAACTATGAGAAATGTAATTTTCCCCAGCATTAAAAACCCTCAATCCCATTGTGCAGCTATACTAAATTCCACGGCAAAAGTTTGCAATGTGTTATTTTGTGCTTATCTAAAGAATGCAAAAAGAACAAGTGCATTTTAAAATATTAAATATTGTGAAGTTCTTCAACACCTCCATTTACAGTGACAGAGGAAAAACAAACTGAAAAAAGGCCAAATGATTTCTTTGCACTGATCTTCACAGCAGGCAATAGTAGGGGAGAGGGTGGCAATATCTACACAGAGGTTACTTTTTACAGGAAGGAGTGACATAGTCAGAGGTGTGTGTTTAAAAAGGTAATGCAAATATTAGCGATATTAGATTGCATTACATTACTGGGAGCAGGTGATATGAGAGAGTTCTCAGAGAACTAAAGAATGAAGTAACTAAATTTCTCACTACAGTCCTGATCCAGAGCCCAGTCAAAATAGTGGAAATGGGTTTTGGATCAGGTCCCATGCTATGTAATTTAGAAGGACTCAGAGGAAGGTGAAAATATAGTGCTCACTTTTCAAAGAGGAGCCAAGGTTAATTGTTGGAATCATATAGAATGGTGAGCCTTACCTCAGTACTGGAAGAAATGATACCTTTCTAAGGCAGCTAGATGAATATTTTAGGATAGAGATGAACAACCATAACTTTTATGATTGCAAATCAAGTCTCCAAGCTGTTAAAATTATTTCAAAGTTAAAATAATGGATTCAGGAAAAACAGTGGATATCATTTATTTAAACCTTCAAAAAGCTTTTGATAAAATCCCTCTCAAGAGGCTATAAAGGAAACTTGATAACCAGGGTGAAAGGTAAAGTCCTGTCATGAATTAAAAACTGGTTAGATCAAGAATAGGAATAGATTACTAGTTGTCAGTGCAGAAAGAGGTTATTAACAGAGTGTCCCAATGGTAAGTGCTGGAACCAATGTTCAGTATATTTTTCCTAGTCTGGACGTGGTAAAGAGTGAGGTAGTAAAATTTGCTCAAGATACAGAATTATTTAGGTTTGCCAGAACTAGGGAGGATGATGAAGAACATCAGAAGGATCTAAGAAAACTATCGTCAGTAGTTGGAAGACATAACTGTAAATTAAATTTCAGAGAAAATTCATGATGATGCTCGTTAAAAGGAACTTGAACTACAGCACATGAATACAAAATAAGTTCTGAATTAGCTGCAACCTCTCAAGAAAGTTCAGAGTCTTACTGTTGACAGCTCATTGAAGACATCTGCTCAGTGCTCAGCAGCTGTCTAAAAAAGTGAGTGAAATGTTAAAACATATAAAGAAGGGAATCATGAGTAAAAAAAAAAACCACAATAATACAATGCCATTCAGTGTTCCCCTCTATTCTCTTCCTGTGAGTGAAACAAAGAACTGCTAAAGAGAGAGTTTGAAACTAATAGCCAATTTAGGAAAACATCCCTATTCATGACAACACTTAAACCCATACTTTCCTTTCCTGAATTAGGGCCTAGGAGTGCAGTTTCTCCCACCCCCTTTTATACCATCAATCCCTTCAATCACTCATTCCTTCTCCCTCCCTGTTCATTCCATAACCACATGCATTGCCTCCTCTCCGTCTCATTGCCCTTCCCCTTTCACCCACTCAACCTCTCACATACCCTTTCTCTCATTTTTACTGGTGTGTCAGAGTTTAGGAGAGACTTCACTTTGACAGACACCTTGATTTAACAGGTATGTGAAAAATCCTAAACTTTTAAAAGCAGTTTAAATTGGACACAACGGATCTACAAAACAAACATTACACATGTATTGTCAATTGACTATTTTCACAAATCAGGAAAGTTATCTGAAGTGTTGTCAAGTTATACACTTATAAAATGCATACTCAGTTGTCATTCTAGTTACGATTTGCACATGTAATATGCCCTGTATGCCTTAGATCCTGATTATTTTTTCCCTTTGCAATTGCAAAACTGCCAATTTAGCCTAACTGTAGAATTGGCTAAGCACTAAACGTGTGCGTTACGCACGCTTCCATAAGGAAGGAAGAATGAGGCATGGACAATCAGAAAAAAACATGAGATAGCCTGGTTGAGATTCTCTGTTGTGTCCCCCAGTGCAGTTCAGGGACAGGGTGCAGGTGAAAGTGGTTTTAAACAGCATTCTGCAGACAGGAGACAGAATCATACAGGGACAAATAAGTCCTCCAGCAGGTAGTAAGGAAATCTTTAAGCAATGGATAATGCAGTAACCTTATACAGCCACAAAGCAGTTTCTTGCCCATCTATCTATGATACTTGTACAGGCCCCATTACTGTAGTATCTGAGCACACCACAGTCTTTAATATGTTTATCCTCACAACCCACTTTGTGAGTCAAGAAGTGCTAATGTCCCATTTACAGATGGGGAACTGAGCTATTGAGAGACTAAGCCCCAGATCCTCAAAGATATTTAGATGGCTAACTCCTATTGAAATCAAAGAGAGATAGATGCCTAAAGACCTGTGAGGATCTGGCCTAAGTGACTTGCCTAAGGGCACACAGGAAGTCTGTGGCAGAGCAAGAAATTGAATCCAGATCTCCCTAGCCCCTGTCTAGTGCCCTAACCACTTCCACACCATTGTTCCATGGCAACAACAGTTCTGGTCACACATTAACCTTGTCCACTGAGGAAGAGAAAACCAATGAAGGAAGAACAGCCTCCTCTCTCTGCTAAAATAATCCGCTTGAAAATGTACTCGAAGAACGGAGTAGCCTGCTCGGGATTTTATCCAGAAAACACAAAGTTCTGATCCCTGTCTGAACAACAAATGATATCTCCAGACTTCCAACCTAAAAGATCAAAGTCATTCACATGAGACAGCTTCGCTAATGCAGCCTGTGTAAAAATAGAAACACAAACTCCAGAGGAAGAAACCACAGAAGGAAAAAGAAGAGGAAAAAACCTCAATGCTCCTCTGAATGCCATAGGCTGTAAGGTGTCTTTTCAACGTGAGCATATTTCAGTGATTTCCAGGCATTTGGAAGATTATATTTTAAAAGGGTGCAAATTTCTGCTGACCAGCCCACAGTTATCCAGCTGAAGTAAGCATTTAATCAGAACCCAGCTTTCCAGCAGGACACAAGAAAGAAAAGGCAAAGAGTCTCTAAGGCAGTGGTTCCCAAACTTTTCTCTGCCATGGCACACCTTGATACCTTTTAATTATTTTGAGGCACACCACTATATAGTCTCCAAATGAACTCATGGATATTCATGAGCCAACTCAACTCTTCAAGTAGTTTTTCAAGAAATTCCATGGCACACCTGCTCAGGCCTGACGGCACACCAGTGTGCCATGGCACACTGGTTTTGAAACACTGCTCTAAGGAAAAGGTGAGTCTAAATGCAGCATCTTACTGAGCCAACGGCAGATGAAATGATGCCGCCCAAGCTACCAGACCAATCAACTTCTGTCTTCCTTTAGGCAATGTCAAACACAGTGAAGTGGGTTCTAACCATTAATAAATATTACAAAAAGATTCATGTGCTTCTGAGTCTGTCCCAGCAGCCCCTGAGGACGGCCTACATGCACTAAATAGTGCCTCGACATGGAAGCTGTCAAATTATTAGCAGCTAAAGCTTTTCCTCTGAAAGAGCACAAGCATGAATCAGCAACCTTTCTGCAATAATTTTTTCCCTGGTTCCTCTCAGTTTTCAATATAAGCTGATCATCCCAAGAATGCTCCCATCATCTTAATTCCAACTCTCTTCCCCAGCAATTGCCATGGGGAGTAGATGGAGAGCAACCACCCTGCTAAGAACCTGCTAAGGGGTATCATGTTTAGCTCAGTTTGTGCAGGCAGAATAGGCCACCTCTGTGCCTGTTTGCAGAGAGCCTGCACATCACTTTGCTGAAATTAAAAAAAAAAAAAGACATCATTACACTGACAAGAAGATAGGTCAAGAGGCTCACCTGGCACAGAACATTCATCCAAAAGGCTTGTCAACAAATGCATTAGAGATCCAGTGTTTGAGCATAAATCACCAGACAGTGCATCTCTTAGCAGGGAGATGCTAGGCAAGACCTTTATTAATCTTTAAAAGAGCTACTTAGATTGTGATACAATAATGTAACCTAAGAGGTAAAAACTGATCCAGTTCCAAAGCACTTCTAGAGTTCTAAGCAAATATTTCTGATCAATCCCATGAAGAGTTTTTTCCAGATGTGCTGGAATGAGCTTAATATTAAGAAGTCTGCAAACAGTTAAAACAGATCTGATTTAAAACAATTTTTCAACAATACATCGGATTTACAATACAATAAGATTGATCAGATTGTGCTGCTGTTGGTGCAATTTTCTTCTTCTTCACTATTTGCCAGAGTTTTCAACATTATCTTGTAATTGGAGCAGAGTGAATAGTGAGGTCTCCAGTTCCTTAAATCATAAAGATCTCCTCTCTCTGGCAGCAGCGAGAGGCAGTTCATTCTCCTGAATATGTTCCAGGAATACATACTAAAAGTCATTACCAATTATGTCCAAAAGCTGTTTAGAGAACATACTGGACAAACCTTTGCTGTCAGAGGCCCCGTCACTACACAGATAAAGAAAAACAATTGATAATTCGGATGGGAATTACTAACCAGGCAAGATAATTCTGGGTGCAGCTCCTCCATTGCCCGTTCTTCACAGAACTGAATGAGCACGGGCAGCTTTCGTAACTTCTGCAGAACCAATTCTCCCTCTTGACCACTGGGCAGCTTTACTTGTTTTGTGTTCCAGAGACTTTCTAAACTAGTCAAAATCCTGTTGAAGCACATCTTTCACTTTGGTAAAATGGGCCCTATGAGGAGCCCTTGGTACCTCTCCAGCAACAGACTTCCCCAAAGCAGTTTCTTCTCTTATAAGGTCTGTCACAGCCTCATGCTATTCTCCCTATTTAGGGTCCTGTCAAGTTCCATGATATCCCATTCCAGACCTTTGTTACCTGTCAGCTCTGTGTTCTTGGGGAACCAGAGCACAGCACCCAGCCTGTCTGATTCACAAAGGACTCCCCCCCCCAGCCTAGGTTTGAACCAGAACTGATCAGAAGACAGACTTACCAAAAGCAATGAAAAGGCAGTGGGGCACACACTTAAACCCCTCCGGACAAGGGTGACAGGATTAAGGCAACTCCCCTAGTGACAAGGTGCGACAAGGAGGTATCTCCATTAGCATACAGAATGGAGAACAGAGACTCCAAGGCATGGACCACACTGAACTCTGGGACCAGAGAAGCAGAGAAGCACTGCATGATGGGGGATCTCTGCTCCCAGTGTTAATGAACCCAAGCCTGCACACCCCCAGCTCTGCAGTTATCAGACCATTTCTAGTAATGAACTCTCCTCTATTGGCATCCAAATACTAAATCTGCCCAATTGCGTTGTGAGCTCCCTTGAAGGACCACGGCCCATAGCGAGGAATGATCAGTTTCTATTGTCCAGCCTAAACAAACCAACTCTAGGATACTCTCTGAGTCATCATGTACCCATAAACAAATCTAGAGTTCTCCCTTGAACCATTGTTTCTTCCCCTACCCAAGTTCAAAACTCTGGATCCAAAAGCTGCATCAGTTCCACGGGGACTTCACCGTTACCTGACTGATCATGTTGGGGGCTCTGTCTGTCTCCAATATCCCGGATCTTCAGCTACAACAGTCACCTGGGAACCTCGACCAGTTCAAGCTTCATGGAGTGGTGAGACCCCAACACCTAATCACTCTCTCTTTTTTTTTTTTTTGCTCCAGGTATAGTTTTCTAAACCTGACTTTTGTAATCAAATTTGAGCTAGATTCCCCCAATGCCCCAATTGAATCATGTAATATTGTAACTGTTCGGTTTGTTTGTCTCTCCTTGTATGGCTATTACTATTAGTATCATAAGTTTTACATACCTGGCAATAAAATAACTTTTATAGTCAAGCTAGTTGCCAGACTCTCTCCAAACTTCATTTACTTTTGTATGTTCTCGGCTTCCCTATTTTGTGCTGCAGCGATGCTCCTCTTACCTAAGCCAAAAATCCCTGTAACACCCAAAAATCCTTTGATGTTTGCTCATCAAGGGGGTTACTACCAGAACAATTGTAATGTGAAAGTGGGGATAGGGACATGCTGAACCTGTGGCACATGAGGGTGGAAGACTAGACATGGTGTTTGACCCAGCCTGCTCAGACATGTTCTGTTAATTTGTGTGTGTGTTCAGCTGATTCTGGGGCTGGAGGAACCCAGCCCTGGGAAACCTAAGTCCTGCAGGTTGGCTCCTTTGGAGAAAGGAGAAGCAGAGCTCAATATGGATGCACAAGTGACACAAGCAGATAGAATTACAGAACCCTCCACACCACCACCACCCCCTCCCCCAGGAACGTAACCCTAATAAATGAGTGCGCCGCAAGGTGATGAGCAAATCTGGTAACATCTTGCACAACATGAGTCAAGTAGATTTGTGAACAATACATCCAGCTTACCACAAAGAGTTGTATTCTCAGTTTCCCTAGATCCCACCACCGTCTCAGAGACTCACTCTGCTGTTGCCAGTTCTCCCTCAAAGTGTAAACACTTCTGTAAAGTTAAGTCCTTTAACATCGTAACGCTGAACTGCCAAGATGGAGAAAGACCACAGACTTCTTATTTTTGGAAGTACAGAACTGATCTAGTCTAGCCCCTGATATCTGGCTGGAATTAACTTTGAGCCAGGAGTACTGCCAGGTGAGAGAACCTCCACACATCGATCAAATAGGAAAAAATTATGTGCTGGACTAGATATAGCTCTTCAGGATTTCTGCCTTATAACTGCACTGATTCTCATGGTTGAGTCTCCTGTAGAACAACAGTAATCTCAAGGTCACAGCTCAGTAAGGCCTGTGCAAATTTGTTAACCCTTCACGAAATACACTACTGGTGTGTATACCACCTACCTGTAGGAACCAGCTCTGTACAGCCTGCTGTAAAAAAAAGGAATTGTGTCCCGATACCAAGGGAGACCAGAATTACCACCCTGCACTCCCCTTAGAGTTGTGGCTCAATAATACTTCCTCTTCCCATTCTCTTAGCCTATTGCCCTGGTTTTCAGGATGTGAAATTGTTTTCTTGTAAGAAAAGACTGGCTTCTGGTGTTAGAAATTCAAACAACTGGGCCCTTTTGTGTCTGTCCCTCCACCCACTAATGTTTAAAGAAGCCATTATAAAAAGATGGTAGAAATCAAGATTTGGGGAGGAGGAAGGAGGAAAAGAGAGAGACCAAGTCATTAACAGGTGTATTACTATACTGTTAAGCATGCAATCCAGCTTCTTTAAAAGAAAAGTATTTTGGACATTCAGGACTGTCAAAGGAAATGGCTTTTAAAATGAAAGAAGCACCACTATAAATCAGGGAAATAAGCCTCAATCTCAACACTCTGTTTCTTCTTCCCAAAGGCTGCAGGCATTGTCTCAAGGGCCTCAAATATCATAGCTTTATTAATATTAACAGTACTGATCAAATTCTACTCACCAGGGTCCATCTCTGCTTAATCCACCAAGTACAGGTAATTGGTTTATAGCAGGGAGCCATTCCAGAAGGATCGATCCCTGAATTAGTCCCACAAGATAACCTTGTTAAGATACTTCTCTCTCTAGTAAAAGAAAAATTAGACATTTATATGAACAAGAGAATAACCTCCAGTCACCCTAGTTAAGACCAAATTTACAAGAGCTCTTAGTCTTTAAGCTTCACAACCAGTCCTTGTAGCATTAACACCACTTCATAAACAGTTCATTGGAACTCTGCTTGCACAGTGAGGTCTGCCCATACAAGATATCCTACAGGACTGGGGTCTAAGCTTGAAGTTCACATACCAACACTGTAAGAAACAAACCTTTGTTCCAACACTGGTAGGCAGCTGTAATTCAAAAATGCAGGGGCAAGGAACAAAAGATGGGACTCTCTTGCTGGCAGAGATCACATGAGGCGGAGTGCTAGGAGCAAGAAAAGGCAGTGATGATCATTTATGTTTATAATAATACACTACCTATAAGCACACAGGAGTGCTGTCAGCTTTTTAATACAAACAGTCCTGAACAACTTATTTCCAATGTGAAAACAAAGGCTGTACGGCTTTTTAACTGAGTCTCTAAAATTGATGAACAGTCTGATTATTGACATAGCTCTTTCCTTATCTGGTGCCCTGTCTTCTATAAATTCCTTATGTTTACACATTGATTATAGTAAGCAACTTGCAAAGCTGAGTATCAGCCAAAAGCAGTAAATACAGTGAAGGAAAAAAACAACATGTGGAAATGTCATAAAGAAAAAAAAGCCATGTCCCATGGGACCACTGAGAAATAAATATTGCAGTGTGATGACAAGAGCATCCCATAGATACTACAGCTGTCGCACAATCTTTTGACTTTTAGAAAGATGGAAAAGACAAACAGAATGTACAAATAAGGGCCAGTGTAAATAACTAGATGTAACAATGTTCTACTTTCTCAAATGGCAGAAAACAAGAGGATATGAATTTCTTTTCAACAAGTACTTCTAAATTTAAGAAGCTTGTACTATACTTTGAAGTAAGCCCCCCCACAGATCAGCTTTGTTTCTGTTAATGCAAACAAAATGAGAGCTGAAGTGGATTTGAAATGCTTCATTGTTTCTTGAACTCTCAACATAGGCTCCTGGAAGATCCAATGGAGCCCTCACTGACGTACGGCAGCTGAGGATCTGTCGGTTGGAAACCATACACAAAAGCTGCAGCATAGCAGAATTCTGATATGCAACGGATAATGAACTGTAGGGTAAGGGTAAAAGCGTCAGAGCGCCTACGTGATTTAGGAGCCTAAGTCCCAATTTTCCAAAATGGCCTAGCTGCTTTTTGAAGATTTTACTCCAAAATGTAAGCCAGGAAAGGCAGAAGTGATGTTAGTAGGAAGAGAAAAACATTTTGTGGAACTTATTGATATTCTTACCTCACTACTGATTAAGGGCACTGCTAGTCCTGATCCTTCAGGCCATGTTTGAATCATTATTGTTCCTGGCCATGCAGACTAGCACAGTTGTGAGGCATTCCTTCATGCATCTTCAGTGTTGCCCATTCTAGTGATTGTAGTATGAGTTGTGCAGTGATAGTTTTTTTCCTTAAAGTCCCAGCTCCTCGAGTCCTGTGATGACGTGAGACTCAGCTTTCATTAAAAAATATGTTTCTAGTCCTTGTGATTGTGGACAAAAGAATGAAGATGTGACCCAAGACTGCCTGTAAGGCTTAAAAACTACAAGGCAAATGAACCAAAATGTGCTGCTTTAAAAAAAAAATCTCCATTTTAAAACTAATCTCATGAGTTTTTGCCTCCTGTTTCATGGTTTGTGAATGTTGAGGGTTGGTAAGCATCTTCCAGTGGCCTGGAAGCAGCACTCCTGTCTAAGGGGGAGGGAGCCTATCCACTGTGCTAATGCTTTTGTCCTCTTCACATTAGATTCCAGGTATTGCAATTCTTTCTACCTGAGACTGAAGGAAACCACCACAACGAGGCTGATACCTGAGGAGAGAGGCCAATGAGAATACATCAGGTCTACGTTTGGCCAACCCTATCATCTCATTATCCCTTTCAAGAAAGATTTCAGTGACCTAATCTTAAATCTTGTCTACCCTAAAAGAGGCTTGCCAAAATAGCTGTACCAGTATAGCTTATGCCATATTGGCAAAAGCACTTTCTTGACAGTATAATTGTGTCTATGCTAGGGCTTTTGCCATTATAAAAATGTTGTATAATAATGTTATTTTTATAGAAGCAAAAAATTTTAGTGTAAACTAGGCCTACCTCTATCAAGCCTTTAATGCACTTTCAGTGTGCATCACATTTTAATACAGAGCTGGTCTCATTGACACATTTTCTCTGAAGATGTTTCAGCGAAATCACATTGGTGACTTCTCTTTCCATAACATTCCTACAGCAACTGTTTACATGAAGAAGTAACATCAGGAAAGTATTTAATGTATTTTTAGCTTCTTTGAATACAGCTAAACTGCTGAAAATAAAGAGAACTTAGAGTGACCTGATAGCACGTGTGAAAAATCGGGATGGGGTGGGGGGTAATAGGCACCTATATAAGAAAAAGCCCTGAATAGCAGGACTGTCCCTATAAAATTGGGACATCTGGTCACCTTAAACTGTACCTTGTGGCCAGTAGGCTCTCCATAAGCCCTCAGCAAATGCTCCATGGGCCATAGTTTGTAAATCTCTGCTTTAACAGATTAGACCTAGTTACCACAGAGACCCCATCATCATCCATTACTCTCCAAGGCAGCTGCCCATGGACAGTACAACTAGAGACCCAAATTATTAGGCTGGGAGGCTGCATTCTCATTGGCAGGACTCCAGCTACCGAACGACTTGCCAGAAGATGCTTCCATTGATATTCTCTATAATTATCATTTTCCCACCCTAATCACAACTGCACCACAGATGCACAGCTGATATGAGTCGGTGTAGCTCCACTGAAGCCAATAGAGCTATGCACATTTATATCACTTACAGCCCTAGCCTCATCGCCACAGTTCTGTCTGATTGTCCTCCCACTTGTTTTGTATCATACCACTCATGGCCATTTATTTTCAGATGTGTTACTTTTCTCTGTCTAATTATAGTGAACGACTTAATTGAGTCTTCAGTTCTATGCGAAATATGCTAACTATAGCATCGTCTGAATAATTTCAGAGAAAATTATCAAGACTGAATAAGGGAACGAATGAATGCAGGAGAAAGACATTTGGCGCATAAGGCTGTCTCAAGCCGTTATGCAATCCTTCTAAGTCACCAGTATGAGTCAGTCTTTTCAGAAAGTTTGAAGTGTTTGGTAAATTATTCCTAACGTTGAACTAAAAAAAAATAATAATAAACAAACAGCCTGTTTGCTAATACACTTCAGTACGAATTGTTTCCTTATATAGCATCCAACACGTAAAACTATTCAATGAAAGTCAATGGCTGAAGAGAGGAATGAATCACTGTCTTAGAAAATGGGAGAGAATTTCACACAGCTGGGGTAGCAGAAGTGACGCAGGAATCTTTAGCTGTGCATGTGACACAAAGAACCCCTGTATTCTCACCAGCACACTACTGCAATAATATTTGTACAAAATATGCCTTAGCAGGTATCATATGAAAGCTAATAACATGCGGGTTATTAATATCATTGTAAAATGCATGTGTTAATGTTATATGTGAAGTCATGAATTCCCTCTGCGTGGTGTGAGTAGAACATGTTTAAGACCAAATAGCCTAGCCTAGATAAAGTTGATAAACAGGTCTGTCCTAGACCAAGGAATGGAGGTTTACCTCAGTTTACATATTAGCAGTAAACAAAGCCATCAAGCTACACTGGTGGGGATTATCCTGACCCCGAATTCGAGAGAAAGAGAATTAGCATGACCACTGCACCTGAAAGAGACATGGGAGACCAAATCTGCAGGCGGCCTTCCTGATGTGTAAGATAAAGACATCCTATTGGGGAGATGAGGAGCAGAAAGAGAGACTCCATCTTTATCTTTCACTGTAAGGCACAAAGAACCAAGCGATCTGATCTCTGTGATGGGTCCTGGCTAGGCCAGCCAGTAAAAGCTGGGAGACTGTGGATGAGAGAAACCATTTTGAAACAGCCTGTAAGTTTTAGTTTTTTAGATGCATGTTTTCACTTTTATTTGCTTGTAACCATCTCACCTTTCTCTCTTTTACCTGCTATCACTTAATCCCTGCTCTTTTGTTAATAAACTTGTGTTGCTTTCATTGTAAATCATCAGTGCTGTGTGAGTTCAGTAAGTGTGACAGGTTGGAGCGTTTTACTCAGAGGCAGCGCTTGCCTCTTGAATTGGGAGGAGGCTGGCTCTTCCCCCGAGGCCCTGCCCCCACTCTGCTCCATACCTGCTCCACCCCAGACCCCACCGTTTGGTCTTCGCCCACAATGCTCCCCCACCCGCACTGCTCGCTCCTCTCGGCCCCCCCACTCTTGCTCCACTTCTTCCCAACCCCCCTCCACCTCCTTCATCAAGCCCCTCCCCCCCGCTTACTCCTGTGGGGAGGAGGCGGAGCAAGGGCAGGCCTCCATGGGTAGAGGCCGAGCGGGAGCTTCCAATGGCGGCTGTTTGTCCCTCCTATTTTCTAATGAGGAATGACTCAAAGTTGGGGCCAGTCAAATTTGACGTTCCCCTTTTCACCAAGAGTGACAAAGGCCCAGATCTCTACTGGGGCTAGGGAATTTCGCAGAACAGCTTTGGAGCGGGTTGGGATGCTGAGTGGCATTAAGTCATCTCTGCACGCCCCAGACTTAGGCTTGCTGTGCACCAGGCCTCTTACCAAGGAATTGTTATGGTGACCAGGCATTGCTGAGATGCAGGAAAGCCCTGGCTATGCCTCTGTTTCCCCATATTACATCCCCAATGCTAGCCACTGATCAAGGGGGGTGGTGGTGTATGTGGCATATTCCTGTGGCTATCTGTGACCATGTAGTATGCCTATATTATAGTGCAAACAGTTTAAGGCAGGGGAGAATCTGGGTCAAAAATCTCTGAACAAGGTGATTTTAGCTGCAAATCACAGCCATTCTCATCTCATTACATTCTGCTCCTCACTGAAAAAGTGACTGTCTTTAACATTTGGTGTAAGTTTCACAGTGGAGGTTGTTGAAGGTCAGGTAGGACTGTAGATGTGCTTGACAATGGGTTTATGAGATACACAGATGAACATATTGCTCCCTTTTGAAATTGGCCATTACCTGTATGTCTAAACATTAACTGTTGTTGTCCAGGAGAAATTGAATCATAAATCTGATTCAGTGCTTTGGAAAAACTAGTAGGGCCTGCAGGCTGCTGCCCAACATTAAATGAGGTTTTCAAGTTGTTTATTTCTGCATTGCAGAATTTGCATGGTCACTAGCCTAGTGCGCCAAATACAATTTCTACATGTTTGAGTGTATGTAAATAAATATTCCTCAGAACTGAATTTCTATACTGAATCTGCAGATGGTAGATACCAAACAAGGCCTTTAGGCTACCCAGAATTTATATGGTACATGGCTATACACAGTAGACAGATGCCTTGCTAAGTTAGACCTCTCTCTTCTGCCTTAGAACTTGATCCAGCCAACTGTTTATACCACTTGCACCCCTGTATACATTGAATGTCATTCCGAACTTCACAAATCTCTCTCAGGAGGGGCACTGACTGGAATAAGAGAGGGATTCAAGAAAGATGAAGGGGGAGGAGAAAGATTGCACAGGATCTTCCTGCATCAGGCTTGGCAAAAGGCATTCCTATCAGCTTCATGAGCATTAATTTCACTTCACTGCATCTGGACTGGAGCAGATCTTTTGCTTATTTTCTTCACTGTGTCTTTTTGAGGAGCCTTGAACTGCCTGTTAACAAAAACAGAGTAAAACATTTTTTTAAAATTTCTAACATGAACTAAAAGCTTTGATAAAGAAGCTAATAGTTTTCAGAAGAATTTAAATATTCAGAGACTCATACTATAAGGTCAGAAAGGACCATTATGATCAACTAGTCTGACCTTCTGCACAACGTAGTCCACAGAACTTCACCCACCTATTCCTGTAATAGACCACTAACCTAAGGCTGAGACCTGGTCTACACTGGGGACTTAAATAGAATTAAGGTGATTTAATTTGAATTAATTACTCCTGCATCTACACTGGCACATTGTTAATTCGAATTAAGCTGCCTGTAAAATCGAATTAATAAAACCACCTCTGCAAGTGGCGTAGCGCCTAATTTGAATTTTTTAATTTGAATTAGTGTCAGTGTAGACGCAATGGGACTTAATTCAAATTAATTGGCCTCTGGAATGTATCCCATGATGCCCCATTTAAAAGTACCCTCCCCCAAAGCAGCGCTGGGAAGATTTGAATCTTCACTCATTTCCTGTGTTTGCTGCCAGCCTAGAGAGAACTTTCCCATTGTTCTCAGCATGGCTACTGCAAAGCCCAAACGCACTCCAGCATGGTGTAGACCAGAGGTCTTGGACCTCTTTGAACTGTGGGGCGAGGAGTCAGTTCTGGCTCAGCTCAGAGCCAGCAAAAGGAATCTGGACATTTATGGGAAGATATCCCAGAAAGTCAGGACTCATTCCTGACCCGTGAGCAGTCCAGCGGCACACTAGACAGCACAATGATCCCGGGGAAGGCACATCCAGTGAGTATTTTTCCATATTATCACGTATGTGCTTTCACATTGGGTGTGGGGGGCTGTAACTGGATTTCAGGCATTTGGGTGACTGTGCTGTGTTTAACTGAGGAACAGGTGCTGTATGTGATGAGAAATCCCACATTTCTCATCATTTGATATCTTAAGGGAAATATGTATGTAATTAGGTATCCTTAGGAAAAACTGTTCTTGGGAGGGCTGCCTTGCACGCAGAAAATCTTTGTTTTAAGCATAGCATAGATATTCCTCCTCCCCCCCCCCAAACAAAGCCACCAAGCAGATAGTCCATGCTGGCTATGCTGCAGACAGACTTTCGCTGATTAGGAAGAAAAGGGAAAAAAAAAAAAAGCAGAGATGACATGTTTGCAGAGCTCATGAACGCCTCAGCAGCCATGGAGATTAGCAAAGAGCATGGCAGCTAACCTTGACACAGAACATGGTCATGGACAGGGAGAGTAGGTGAGAAAGAACAGCGCATGATCGCAGTTCCCAAGTGGAGGCGAGCAGAAAGCAGTGGTGGACACGCAGACCCCTTTAGACACTGAATGACCTCCCCCTTTTACCCTATGACTTGAATGTTAAGAAATAAAGTTTTGCATCATTCCAAAAGGTTTCTTTATTTAATCATATGTTATCGAAGATGGATTTGTGGGGCCCTTATATAGAAAGGTGGTGAGCTGGGGAAGGGGGGAATCAAAGGCACACAACAAACAGAAACGAGTCCTGCATCTCATAGCACAAAACGTTTCTCTATGAAATCATATGTTGTCCAGGAGGGATTGGTTGAGCACATATATCGAAGGGGGGGGGGGTGAATTTTGGGGGGTAATCAAAGGCATACAAGAAACAGGAACAGAAATCAGTCCTGCATCTCATAGCAAAATTTGGTTTTCAAAGGTTCCTTAATGCTAAGTGCTCCGCGGTTAGCTCGTGGCATATTCCTGGCATCTGGCTGCACATAATTGGCGGTCAGTCTTTCTGCCACCACAGCCCAACCCTGGGGGAACCTCTCACCCTTTGCTTCACACACTGTGACCCGTCCGTGCCCAGGGTAGCCCACTGATAATGCCAGGGTCAGGGCAGGCTGTAAAAGGAGAGCGAATTCTCCCAGCACTGGTGGGTGACACTGAAGTCTGACCTCCCAACGAGCCACAAACAGCGCTTGTGATTCCCCTACACTGGTTATCAAGAAGCCACTGTGCAAATACACACAGCCCCCTTTACTGCATTTCAGTCTCGGGCTCCCAAACTGCCACTAGGTCCAGTAAAGAGATCAGTTATTTAAACTGTATGCTCTTTACTAAAAGATTCCCTCTGATCCCAAAGGATCATCCACAGTACCAGTTCACTATAAGTTTGGATCTTATCCAAGATACCACGCTGCCAGCCAATCCTTTAGTAACTAAAACTAAAGGTTTATTAATAAAAGAAAAACAAACAATAAGAGAAATGTTAAAGGCTTAAAGCAATCAGATACATACAAATGATTTAAAAGTCCATATACCTCAGGTTTCTAGAACAATTGTGGAGTTGCAGGCTTGTATAGTCCCCTCTGGTATACATCCAGTAGCTGGATGGGTCTAAGTCCTTCAGTTCAGTTGCAAAGTGTGTTGATCCAGAGGTATGTCCACAGCTGGACAGGAACAAAGACAAAATGGTTTCTGCAGTTTGATCTTATATACCCTCTGCCTCTGGCCATGTGGCTTGTGGAACTTTACAGGAACTCAAATGGAGTCCAGAGTCACATGGACCAATCCTGGTAAATCTTCAGGTGTGCCTTTAGTTTCTTCCTGGGCCTCTGGCCTCTGTAAAGGTCTTGATGGGCCATTAAGTGGGCTATTGTCCTGCGGCCTCTCTGTCTGAGGTGTGTCTTCTACAGCACAGTTTGAAATATAGGTATATCAAAGATCTCCATAACTTTCCTCACACATATTACACACGAACACAAATATTATCAACTTATTCAGCATATCATAACCTTTCTAACAGTACCTGACTTGGCATGTCTTACATGAATCATTATGATTTTGACATATTAATGTCAAACAACACAAATGCCCCACCTCTCCCAATCCAGTCTGCATGACACACACATCATGAAGAACACAGTACCCAGATATCAGAGAAAGGAGGTTTTTCTCAGTCATATCCAACCGAGTGAGGAGACTCCTCCATCTACCCTTTAAACGCCCAAATGCACATTCTATAACCATTCTGCAACTGCTTAATCTATTATTAAAACACTCCCTGTCGCTGTCAAGGTGCCCGCTGTACAGCTTCATTAGCCAAGGGAGCTAGGGGTAAGTAGGATCCCCCAGGATCACTAAGGGCATGTCTACACCCCAAGCTGAATTTTTTGGTCTGGGAAAAAAGTGCCTGCCTGCATTTTAGAGACCAGCCCCTAATTACAAAATACACAAGCATCATACACCTTCCCAGACCACACCCCACCCTTCCCAGACCACCCCTGTGATCAACAGGCCCCTGCAGGACCATGGAAAAGTACCCCTTGCGGTTTATGTACTCAGTTGCTAAGTGGCCAGGAACTAAGATAGGGATGTGCATCCCAGCAATGCACCCCCCCACTGCAGTTTGGAAACCCCTCCACTATGTCCTGCACATTTCCAAAAGTCACTGTCCTTTGTAGCAGAAGTCTACTGATGGCTCTGCGTACTTGAATCATGGACTGCAGATGATTCATTACAGCCTGCAGCAATCAGGAATTGTTCTGCTCAGTGGCTTGTAGCAGGGCAACCTCAGTGGCATCACTGTAAAAATCAAACAAAAAAAAAGGCTTGAAAAGACTTTCTCCATTTGTTGGGAGTGGGAGGAGGGAAGAAGGAAAGGGGAAGCAGCGTTGCATCATGGGACAATGACACTCATCCCTAGTGGCTAGTTGCACTGTGGGATAGCTACCCACATTGCACTGCTTTCTAATTCAAATTAAGGCTGGCCAGTATGAACGCAAGAGACCAGCTCAGTCAGCATAGTGTGTACACTCTGCTGTGATTTCTATAAATTGGCTGCAGAAAGTCAAATTAAGCTAATTCGAATTAGTGCTGCAGTGTAGACATAGCCTGAGTTATTGAAGTCCTCAAATAATGATTTAAAGGACTTCAAGGTACAGCAAATCCACCAGCAAGTGACCAGTGCCCCATGCTACAGAGGAAAGCAAAAACCCTCCAAGGCCTATGCTAATCTGCCCCGGGGGAAAATTCCTTCCCAACCCTGAGCATGTGGGCAAGACTCACCAGCCAGACACCCAGAAATAATTCTCTGTAGTAACTCAGAACCCACCCCACCTAACATCCCATCACAGGCCATTGGGCATATTTACTGCTAGAAAGCTAAGATCAGTCAATTGCCAAATTAGGCTGTCCCCTCATACCATCCCCTCAGTAAACTTATCAAGCTCAGTCTTGAAGCCAGCTAGGTTTCTTGCCCCCACTGCTCCCCTTGAAAGCTGTTCCAGAACTTCACTCCCCTGATAGTTAGAAACCTTCATCTAATTTCAAGTCTAAACTTTCTGATGGTCAGCTTATATCCATTAGTTCTTGTGTCCATATCAGCACTGAACTTAAATAATTCCTCTCCCTACCCGCATATCTCCCCTCAGCCTTCTTTTGGTTAGGCTAAACAAGCCAAGCTCTTTGAGTCTTCTCTCATAAATTAGGTTTTCAATTCTGCGGATTATCCTAGTAGCTCTAGTCTGTACCTGTTACAGTTTAAATTAATCTTTCTTCAAAATGGGAGACCAGAACTACACACAGTATTCCAGATGATGTTTGACCAATGCCTTGTATGATGGTACTGACATCTCCCTATCTACTAGAAATACCTCACCTGATGCATCTTAAAACCTCATTAGCTTTTTTTCACAGCCACATCACATTGGCAGCTCAGTCATCCTGTGATCAACCAATATGCACAGGTGCTTCTCTTCCTCTGTTACTTCCAACTGATGCATCCCCAGTTTACAGCAAAAGTTCTTGTTATTAGTCCCTAAGTATATGACCTTGTACTTTCCCGCTATTATATTTCATCCTATTTCTATTACTCCAGTTTACAAGGTCAGGCAGATCTTGTTGTATGATATCCCAGTCTTCCCGGTAATTCCCTTGTAGCAACATGAACTCAGACATCATGAACATTGTTTCAGTGCCTTGGAACTCATTATGGGCCAGATACTGCCACCCTTACTCAGGCTGATTAGTGCTTGACTCCATGAGTAGGCACCACATCAATGGGACTACTGATAGAGTAAGGCACTACTAACTATGAGCTGAATCTCACTTTATACATCCACCAAACACTTGAAACACAGTCACAGGTTGCTTGTGGCCCAGGAAATGAGAGCATACCTCAGCTCTTCTCAGTCTGAGAGCATGTAACAAAAACAGTGCCCAGATCAAGGCTACCGATTTTCACACACCCCCTCCCCAACTCCTTGTCCCCTGGGATATTCAGATGTGGCACACAGGAATTGCAAAGGTCTCCCTGTATGCCCCACTCCCTTGGAGGGTAGCTAGGACCATATACTTTTTCAAGAGGCGGCTTTCTCCACCAGCATGCATTGATTGCTCACATATACACTGATCTGATGAATCAGATGGAAGCCTATGGAAGCAGTCAGCAGTACTTTCCTCACACAGCAATATTTGGAACAAAATAAGAAAATAAATTAAAAGCAGAGGAAAAAACAACAAGATCTCTTAGCTTCTTTGTGACTGTCACCTACAGATTCTTCATCTCTTGAACATTTTTTATTCTTTTCCCCTCTACGCCTTCAGAAAAACCTTACCTTTTGTTTAAAACTTATTCTGTTTGATCTGACATTCCTTCAGTGCTCTCCCCCATTCACAGCACACTGACTGCTCTGATTTCTTCTCTGCTCCATGTCTATTCTCCACACCTTCCCTTGAATGCCCATCTTCCCCACCTAAGTCCCTTGCTTTCCTCCTCCTCAAGCCTGCCTTTGCTTCTTTGACCCTTTGGTATTGCACCTTCCCCCCCAGCCAGTCTTTCCCCTGCCCCAATTCATCTTGGCACCCCCCACAACTCCTAACATACTCTCCTCCATGCTTGCCTGCTGTCTGACATTTAGCAGCTTTCTCAGGCTTTAAGGACAACCACAGAAAATCTTTACTGTTTTGATGGGAAGATGGGGCTACAGGTTCTGGCTTGAACCTCAAGCTCAGAGATCTTGTTGTTTTTTCCTCTGCTTTTAATTTATTTTCTTTTTTTGTTCCAAACTCGGGCATTTCAATTTTCCATTGGAGCAGCTCTCCTTCTCCCAGGGATTTCTGCCTTCCTACCACTGTCCATCCCTCCTCATTGTAACTAGCCTGCAAGAAGACTTACCTGTACCTTTTGTGAATTTCCATTTCAGCATTTTTACTTTACTCTTTTTTTACATAACTTTTCATTCTTGTCTGCATGAAAGTTGCAGTACCCAACTCTGCAAAGCACTACAGGTGAGACTGTCACCTCCACTGCAGTCCCCAAAAGCTGCTGTGGCAGCAAACAGGGGCCATAGAAGCCTGTGAACTGAATCAGGGAGAAGACTGCTCTCTGCAGGACCCCCCCGCAAACCCCAGCATAAAAGATGTCAGGGAGGGCAGAGCACTATGGGAATGCTGGGGGTGCAGCAGGTTCCTAGGACACCATCCTGGCCCTTAGAGCGGCCCAGAATCAGAGAGCACATAAAGGTTCAAGTTCTGAGCTGCACCTCTTGGAAATACGCCACAAAATCTCAAGCTATTGCTCTACTCCATTTCTCTCAAGTACCTTTTTCATAAATATTTTGTCTGAAGAACGTCATTTGACAATAAATTATATTGTAAAGAGAGGCTGACCTCCAACATCAGATCAACTACCCACCCCAACCCTAATATGGGTTCCCATATCAAATTCCTATATCAAAATTCATCTTATTGTCCTGGTTTCTAGGGCAGTTCCAGAATCAGAAGTGGCCCTTTTTCCACCTCTCATTCTGTTATAAAAAGCTCATGCAGTCTTACAATATTTCATCAGCTTCAGGCCAAGATCTTACGAAAACAGCTTGCAAGATTTTCGTGTTTGCCAAGTCCAAACCCTAGGCCTGGTTTGGCATTGGACATATTCTAATCTAAACCCAATACAGATTCAGTACTGCCTCTATGACCCCCTCTGGACCTGATTCTTTTCTCACTTCCTCTGGTTTTACCCCAGTGTAATTAAAATTACTCCTGATTTACATGAGTGAGAGAAGAATCAAACCCTACAATTGTAAACAAGAAATCCCCTGAGCCACAAAGGAGTGCTTATTAGCTTTTATTCATTCAAGTTAAGTGGAAGCTAAACTGAAACTGCTGCAAACCTTTTGGCTTGAAGTGGATTCCATTTAAGACAGGGTTTACTGTTTGGTTCAATGGCTCTCAGCGCCCCCTGTTACCTGGCAGCTCTGTGTTCTTGGGGAACCAGGGTGAAAAACCCCTATTCTCTCTCTGGCTCACCTGAATCCCCCCCAGCCTCTACTTGAATCAGAAACAAAAGCTATGAAAAGGCAGTGGGAGACACACCTAAAACCCTCCCAACAAGGGTGATAGGATTGAGACAACTCCCCATGCCTCATCTACATAGAACATGTAAAAAGAGGCATCTCAATTAGCACATTGAATGGAGAACTGGAGCCTCATTTACATCGAAGATGGAACAAGAATTAGCATGAAGAACGGAGAACCAAGCTCCAAAGCAGGAACTGCACTGAACTCTGGGATTGGCAAGGCAGGGACACACTGCATTATGGGAGATCTCTGCTCTTGATGTAAATGAACTCACACCTACACCCATCCAGCTCCGCAGTTATCAAACCATTCTAGTTATTGATATGCAAAACACTGACTCTGCCTGGTTGCATTGTGAGCTCCCCCAAGGAACATTGACCATAGCTGGGAGTGATCAGCTCCTATTGTCCAGCATAGAGAAAACCACCCTGGGGTGTAGGCCTCAACACTATAAAATCAGCCTGAACCAAAGTACTAAAGGTTGGCTGGAGCTCAAGAGTTAAATTCTTATGCTAACCGTAATGAAATTGGGTGTTATAAATAAGATGTTCCGAACACACTAGTTGTTTATATGTTCATGCCACCTCAGGCTCCACAATGAGGATTAACTACTCACATCACTCAAGTTAGGACACCCTGCACAAACACTCTGAGATTTAACATTTATGACACATTGAGGCCTTGCTTGAAAACATCTAAGCATAATTGTTTGGGAACATCCTGAAATCCAACTGCCATAATTTACAAATGAAGAAAAGTGCTCAATGTGTATCAGAAATTTGGTTGATGTGTAAATCATGGGGCAATGAAAAAACAAATGAGATTCCTTTACATTCTTTTCATCTTCACATTCTTTTTGTCAAATTAATATTGATAAAATGGGTAAATTGGTATAAATATTTTCTTGTATTGTGTTAATAAGAAAATATAATATAGTATGCCAATGATATAGAATAAGAATGTAATGATTTCTAGTTGTATGAATGTGGAGTGAAAGCAGTGTGAATGTGTGAGAGATAAGACAGCCTACAAGGACAGAAGAGAGAGATGATGCTTTGTTTAAAAAACATTTACAACCCAGATGGCCGAAGATCAAGATAACCCCAAAGAACAGGGGAGTTACAGGAAGAAAACAAAGTGTAAAACAAAATGAAGAAAGAATAAGAAAGCTGTCACGTTTACGATAACAAACGTAATTGACAGCTACATCAAACAAGACGACTATCTGATATGAAGAAATCCATAGACCCGAATGGGGATGGATAAGTATAAATATCCGAAGAAGAAACCTGGACTTTGGGCTCGTTCTGCATACCCCAAGGAGCATCGTGTCGCGAACAACAGGGCCTGGCTCCTCCCTCGAGTCTGACTCACCTGGCCAGTGAGTCAGCTTGAGCAACACAGAGACTGGTAACTATATCTCTCCTGCAGAACAGTGTGTGCGTGTGCGTGAGAGAGAGAGAGAGAGAGAGAGAGAGAGAGCGCGTGCGTGCGCGCAGAAGCATGTGTTTTAAGCAATTGCATTTTCAAACTGTTTTCTGTATTCATAACAAACATGGCATGCTGCCTTATCCCCTGACAAAGATCCTGCTGTTTATTTCATAAGTGTAACAGGGGTACTTCATTGAGACATTGTTTACCCACAAACAAACCTGGTTCTACAAAAAACCCCTACCCAAGTTAAAACCTCTCTCTTGCTCTCCTCTTCTGATGCCTGGACCCAAATGCTTTCCTGACTGATCCTGTTGTGGGTTTTGCCTCTCCCTCAAGTGTTCCTGACCCTAAGCTGAACAGCCTGTCTCCTGGGAACTTCTTAGCTGCAAGGAGTGGTGAGATTTCCCCCCCATTTTTCCCAGTTCTCTCTCTAATCCAGGTATAACTTTCTACTTTTGTTATCAAACCTGGGCTAGCCTTCTCCAATACCCCTACTGTAATTTTGTTGTATTGTAAGTGTTAGATTGTTTTTCTCTCCTTGTATGGCAGCACTATTAGTATTATAAGATTTATACACCTGGCAATAAACTAATTATTGTAATCAAGCTGGTTGCCAGTTTTTCTCTCTCTAAATGCATTTACTCCTTTGTGTTCTTGGCTTCCCTACCTTGCTCTGCAGCAACGCTTCTTTTACCTAAGCCAAAGATCCCTGGAGTGCCCAAAATCCTATGGGGTTTGCTTATCAAGGGGGTTACTGCTAGAACAATTGTGTTGCAAAGAGGCACATAAAGGGGGCAGCTGAAAAGTGCTGCTCTGCCTAGCCTACGGAGTCCAGAGGTGCATAAGGGTGACAGCTGAAAAGTGCTGTTTGAACCCAGCCTGCTCATAAGTGCGCTCCATTCTGGTGTGGTGCAACGGGCACAAGAGTGACAGCTGACAGTGCTGTCACCCAGCCTGCTGAGTTCAGGGACGTATAAGGGGTCAGCTGAGAGTGCTGATAACCCGGTCTGCTCAGACGCACTCAGTTAATCTGGAATGGTTGTGTGTATCTGTGGGGGGTTTATTTGAATCTGAAAACCTTAGGTCCTGCAGGATAGCTCCACTGGGAGGGGACTTGTAACCATATGAACACACAAGTAACACAAGCAGCACATTAATAGAAACACACCCCCTCTTCCAGGAAGGTAACCCTAATAAATAAGCATACCTCAAAGTGACGGGCAAATCTGGTAACACCCCACCTTAAAAATTGTGCCAGCACCCCTGATTGTAACTCCTAACTCTCCTTTCAGAGAAGAGTAGAGGGGTTGCAGAAATACAAGCAGTTTGTCCCCAGAATCAGAGAAAATGCCATGATAGCTACACTTCAAAGCAGCAGAAGCAGTGAGAGAAGCCTTGGAGAAGGCTCTCAGCTAGCTAGACGTGAGATCATAATGAAGGTCAGTTAGCTCTGCAGAAAAGGAGATAGGAAGATTATGTAAGTGTGTGTAGAGGTGGGGATGGAGGAGAAATAGAGAGTAATCAAAACTGAAAATAATCTGTGGTCACAAGCTTGACTACCCATAGCAAAACTAGAAAAATTAGAGAGCAACAAAGCACTCAATGTGTGTCCTTTTTATATTGTTCTCAGAGCATCATTTTTAATAATCTTTTAAAGAACTATGACACTTGGCAATATGATTAATGAGGATGCTTATGCTCTTGCCTGTGGTTTTAATTATATATCAACATTAGTGATATATAATTAAAACCACAGGCAAGAACATAAGTCTCCTTCTGAGGTTTTAATTATACATCAACATTAGTAGAGAACACACCAGATGCCAAGACATCATTCTCTGATACGACAGACAGCCATTCATATCAACATTAGTAATACTAAATACTCTGCAATTTGGCTCCTTTAAGTAAAAAATGAATGTGATAATGGTTCCTCATGTCATTTAGAGCATAATGTTGTAATTTTACATCCTGGCTTTCAAAAGACATGCCTTGAGCTCGATTCTGTTAGAATATTTCATTTGAGTTTCATAAATAACTAAAAGATGTTCATTAGAGATACGAGGTGAGTGTGGTAATATCTGTTATTGGATCAGCTTCTGTTGGTGAGAGAGACAAGCTTTTGAGTTTCCTCAGAGTTCTTGTTCAGATCAGAGTGTCACAGCTAAATGCAAGGAGGAACAAATTAATCTTGTATTTAAACTGTTTTCACTCTGAGTACCGTTTCCAGACCTGAAGAAGAACTCAGTGTCAGCTCAAAAGCATGTCTCTCTCACCAACAAAAGTTGGTCCAATAAAAGATATTACCTCACCCACCTTGTCTCTCCAACATCCTGAGACCAACACAACTATGACAGTGCAAACATAAAAGTTGTTCATGATCACTGACATATTTGCCAATCTAATGCTCATCTTCCTGTAAATACTAACTTTTTAATGCTTTTGATGAAGTCATGATTTGCTAATGCACTTTCAGTCTAATTCTTGGAGCTAATGCCACCACTCTTTTGTATTTCAATCCATACTTTTGGTGCCAGAGCTTTCTATTCTAACAGCTGTGCCTAAATTTTAGATTAGCCATGAATCTGGAACATCAATGATTGCCCTAAGAGAACAGTAAGACTGTACCTTGTTGTTGATTACTAAAATTTTTATTACTCAGATGTTTAAAAAAGGGTGTAGGATGTAATGATTAAATCCCAGAAAAGCAGATTTATTTTTCCCTTGAGCATCAGAGATCAGTCAAGAAAATAGAAATGAATAATTATGAACTGAAAGACAGAAACAGCGGAGCTGATTAAGAATCCCATTGTATGGATATTTTTACTTAAATAAATACCATCCTATAAGTTCTGTCACATGACTTTCTTTAAATATAATACAATTTCAATTTAGATCCATATTTTTGTAGACATGTACTCTCATACCACTTGTCTGTACGCTGTAAAGCACCGATATAATGTAGCTGTATATGGGGTAGCTATCGCTGAGCGGGCAGAATAGCAGTAGCCAAAGTTATAGTGAAAGACTACAACAAACTCCAACTCTAGCAAGAAGAGACATGTTGCTTGTAATATCCATTGAGAGAAGACAGGATCTTACATGGCTTTTATGATCTCACCTAACAGAATGAACTGTATAGGTCTCCATGAAGGAAGGATGAAGGGCTGAGTTGATCCTTCTAGGATTTTAACCTGTGGTTCCAGGTACTCTAGGTCAGTGGCTCACCATCTTTCCAGACTACTGCACCCCTTTCAGGGGTCTGATTTGTCTTGCATATCCCCAAGTTTCACTTTTTAAGTAAAGTGCTTGCTTACAAAATCAGACATAAAAATAGAAAAGTGTCACAGCACACTGTTACTGAAAAATTGCTTACTTTCTCATTTTTACCATATAATTATAATAAATCAATTGGAATATAAATTTTGTACTTACATTTCAGTGTATAGTACATAGAGCAATATAAACAAGTCATTGTTTATATGAAATCTTTCTTTATCCTGACTTCACTGCTGCTTTTTATGTAGCCTTTTGTAAAAGTAGGCAAATATCTAGAGGAGTTGATGAACTTCCTAGAAGACTTCTGCATGCCCAAGGGGTACACACAGTGATGATATCCAACCGGTTCTTAAAATTAAAAAAATGCAGCGAACCGGTAGTTAACGCCGTCCCCTGTTGCGCTCTGCGGGGCACTGGTGGGGTTTCGAATTTGACAGGGGAGAGCGAGTTTCACAGCGGAGATTCTCTGCTGCGATGCCGAGTCTCCCCCTCCGCCGCTGAAATTGACAAGGCAGAGTCAATTTCCGGGGGAGAGTAGTCTGAAGTTCAGAATAGGTTCTTAAATTTCACCTGCCTTTATAGAACTGGTCATTGGAAATTTGGGATATCATCACTGGGTACACATACCTCTGGTTGAGAACCACTGCTCTAGGTGATTTTAAATTGCTACTTAAATTATCCTTCTGGTTAGAAAGTATGTAGGAGAACAACAATAAAACATTCACCAGTCTGCTGTATCAAGATGATTGTGTCTTCTCCACAGTTGAGTGGGGAATATGAAGTACATAATTCACCCTTAGGCTTTCAAGGTCCTATCTCCTGACTAAACCTTTGTGAATCATTTCCTATTTTATTTTTCCAAATTTGACATCAGAAAAATTAATTAGAAAAAGCATAGATCAGACAGAAAACACCCTTTAGCTTAAAGACTAAGGCTAAAACCAATATTTTTTTTAATTATTTTTTTTAAGCTTGGGAATCTACCAGTAGGCCCCCAAATAGTAGGGCATCTTAATGGATATAGGAACATAACTTTAGGCATCTAAGTTTGAAAGATTTCACCTAAGCAGATGTGTAGTTGAGCTCCTGAAATATTTCTCTTGATTCTCTGTGACTGACAAGCAAGGAAGGTAGTCAATTCACAGTTGTGACATCTTTTCACTGTCTGGACCTGCTGATTTCTGTTTTTCTTAGGAAGTACTTTATTTGACATCTTCTGGCAGAATCACACCTGTTTCAGACATACTCTACAATATGAAACAACACCTCCACCCCCCAAAAAAGTCTCCATATCTCTGAACTAATCAAAATCTATTCAACATTCAAGAATTGTTAGCTTCATGGAGCTGCTCCATTTTATAATGGCTAAAAACACTGGTAAGGAAGTAGAATTAAACAAACTTTAAAACAAAGAAGAAAACGTGTTATTTCTTACCAGTGGAGAGTTGCTGCAAAACTCTGATTTACAATTTCAAGAGGAAGCCAGTCATGATGTTAATGAAAATTTCACCTATATTAATCAAATTATACAAAAAATCTTTAAAGGACATATTTTTGAAGGCGTGCAGGAAGTGTGCACACCCAACACCTTCCTGCCTTCTACTAAAGCACACCTTTACATGCACAAACGTGTGTATGTGCTACCAAAATGGATATTTCTTTTGAAAATGTGGGCCTAAAAACAACACAAAGAGAATAGCGATACTTCTT
Source organism: Mesoclemmys tuberculata (assembly GCA_007922155.1). Classification (NCBI taxonomy): domain Eukaryota; kingdom Metazoa; phylum Chordata; order Testudines; family Chelidae; genus Mesoclemmys; species Mesoclemmys tuberculata. Next base: position 54,716,300 of record ML675603.1, read on the forward strand.
CTGTGAAACGAACAGATTTTATTTATCAGTAAATCAAAGACAAAATTTCCCAACTGGAAAAAGCCCTATGAAGGAAGTTGTCAAAATTAGGTAGTGGGAGTCAAGCCTGCCCCAGTACCACTAACTTTAGGCTCATAGAAACATTTGAGGAACAGACTGGGCATATACAGAACTTTCTCAACAAAATATGTAAGTTTAAACCTCTGCAAACTGAATAAAACTTTTGCAGTTACTAAAGCAAATATTTCACAGTTCTGCAGAAAGGTACATATAGAAGCTAGAGGCAGAGAACGAACTGAGAGGGGGCACTGGAGGTTCAAGATTCTTGAAATCTTTTCATATTTTTATATGAAACTTCAGAGTTATGTGTCTCTCTCCTTTGTGGCCTAAAGGTTTTGTTTATATTTAGGCACCTTCTCCACTAAAAATGTTGTGAGTTCTCCCTTTCAGTCCTACTAAAGGTAAGTTCTAGTTGTATGTCTATTAGCAGCAACTTGGACAGTCTGCCTTCAAGCCCAGTTATTGCCTCAGTTTACCTTTCTTCTCCAGTTAATCCGACTTCACACTACAAGTGTTTTCTCAATAATCCTTCCATTTTAGAGACTTCGTTCAAAAGCAACACAGATCTTCCACTCAGCCTTCATAGCTGGCTCATGCTCTCAGAGGTCTTAGGCCTGTCCCTACTGAGGGTTTTTTTCTAACAAGTACCTGTTCATTGGAGTTTCTTTCCTCAGTACCTCAAGATACCTTCACATCCCACAGCACATCTGATTTTTAGTTACATGCTTCCTATCACATGAACCTTGAATTAATTCCCTCCACTGGAGAAAGGGGCTAAGCCTAGCACAGGGGAAGCTGAGTCTCAAACCTGTTGAAGGGCTAGCTCACTTTGTGTTAGTTTCCCTCCAGACATTAGCTAATGCCAGAGGTGAAACTTATGTAGGGCCAAATCCTATTGTTCTGCACAAGGACTGAGTACAAACCAAATAACTAGTTTAGCCTTCAGCATTTGCATACATCACTAGAAACCATGTGACTCACTAGGTAAGTATGTTTTGTTCAGGAAAAGTTCACAAGTTACCAGCGGATGTTTAAATTTCAGCACAGTAATGAATGTCTAGGTCTTGAAGTACCACACGAAAATAGTTGGCAGAGTGACAGATAAAAGGAAAAGAATTTGAGAAAATTCTCTCATTGAAATCCCTTTATCTTGAATACTATAGAGAGATGCATACTCAGCAGAGAGATTTATAATTAGCTTTAGCGGAGTTAGGAGCTTCAGGAGTTGTATTAGAAGATACATTTGAAAGAAATTAAGCTATCATATCATGCTCACTGACAGAATGAAATTCTGCAAATAGAGGAATCATAATTTCTTACCTGATAATTTGGTTTCCTCAAGCCCTTCTTTGCCAACCCTGACAACAGGGTTTCTCCTACCAGCACAAAAGAAAAAAATGTTTTTGTGACATCATATGCTTTTTATAGGGAGGCTTGTCTGAACCAGATCATGAGTATATCTACACTGCAAAAAAAAAAAGTGTGTTTTTAGCTTGGGATAGCTAACCTGCATTAGTTAATTTGAGTTAGAATAGCAGTGAAGGTACAGCAAATTGGCATTTAACTCAAGTTAGAACCTCAAGTGAAGCCTCTAGGTTAGCCTGGGGTTGAAACTGAGCCTCTTGCCCAAGTTAAAAGCCTAGTTGCCTTATCTTCACTGCTATTTTATCCTGGGTGAGCTAACCTGAGCTAAGAACACATTTTTTTTTTTTTTTTGCAGCCTAGACATACCCTTAGTGACATCCCAAGCAAAACAAATTCCATTAATTTTAAGAATACATTTCAGGAAAAGATGGGCCCAACTCTACCAACAAAACAAAGAGCAGATGGGATAACTGGGCTTGCCTAGAACGATGTAGAGAAAAACAAACAAATAGGTAAGAAACTGGCATTCTCCAACACCCTACTATGACACTCCACACAGTGAGAACCAAAACAGCAGCACCCAAGGCCAGAAAGAGACACACAGGCTATTTGGAAAAGTCAAATAAATACAGCATAGAGAACTCAATTTCCAAGAGGGGCATCAACAAAGACTGCCACCGCAAGTCATTAATTATATGGAATTATGCTTTCTACTACTTTAGGTCAGAAGTACCCCATTTCTCATCCTGAGAGAGAGAGACTGTTCTAATGGACTAGGCCTTGAAAGAAAGTGAAGCCTTTTAACCTTGAATAGCATATGGTTTATTAGCACAGTTTTGAACCCAGTGAGGCTGAGAAATCTTTGTTGAAGCCCCTGTTGTCAGATTAATATGCAGACCCCTCTTCCCATAAAATATATGACTGTGTTTCTTATTTCAAGATTCCAGACAGAGTCAGGAAAGAGTCTTTGGGGAGGAAATAGAAACAGGCTTGATCTCTAGTTTGTTCTGAAGATGAATCCAATAGCCCTGCATCCCTTTGTAGCCCATTTGGCTCCCACTCCCAAAAGGCTCACTTCCATCATGGTGGATCAGAGAGATCCAAGGACAAATCCTGGTGAATATTCTTGTCCTGTAAACCACAGATGAGAGAAGGCTTCAGTTCTAGAGGCAAGGAAAGGTAAGTCAATGGAGCTTGGTTCAAGACAAACAACGGCTGAGAAGCAGGACTGGTTGCATATTCAAAGGTAGTTGGGGCAGTCATACTAGAAACACCCCCATATAATATAACCAGCACTTGAAGACACAGCCAGGTTCTCAGACTCACTGAATTAAGGAAATGACTTGAATCTTCAGTTTCATGATGAGAAGCTCTGAAAATGAACCCATTGCTGACCTAAGTATTGGACTTGACTCCAAGACAGTATAATATCTGAGACAGGGAGAGTTCTTGGCTTGATGTATCACCATGCTCTAAGATTCCAGAAAAAAATGATGCCTTGGAGACTCATGTCTCACTCCCTTCTGACTGGGGCCTGTCCACACTCCACATTTCCTTGCATACACTATGAATTCCCCAGTAAGACAGACCTGTTGTGCCTTCTTCCCAGAGGCTATCCACAGGGTAACTGCCGCCATTCAGTTTCTAAGCAAGCACATTTATTCTTAAGGTAAAAGCACCATAGAGAAAACATATTAAAAACAATAAAAGAAACTATATGCATGCTAATAAGCTTACCAGAGATCACCCTCTCTCTCTCTCACACACACATGCACGCACGCCACAAATTTCTCCACAACAGCTCTGGTCTGTGTCAGTCTTTCCAACCCTTCTTTAAGATTTGGGGCCCTCCTCCAACTTTTCTTAGTTCCTGCATGGCTGAGTTCACTTTTCCCCACAGAACTACATAGGTATCACTGTAGGCCAGGGATTGTTAAGTTAAATCTTACTGTATGAAGTTTAATTCAATGCTTTGTCCAGAAAGGTGCCATAGCTGTCACACACCCATTCTTGAAAGCTTTAATTCAGTACAACCTTCCCTTTTTACTTTATCTAACACTGCCACAGAATTTCCACCAGAGTGCTCAAGAATCCAGGGACCTTGCTGCAGAACGCAGGTCCATAGAGTACACCAAACTTTGTGTACAATAATAAAAGCAAATGAATAACACCCAAGAGGGGAAAAAGAAAAATAAGCAACAAGGGACGTGATACTTGAAGGGTCTTGTGATGGGGTATATAGACCCCACACAAATGAGGAAGGCACCAGAGAGGCCCTGTGCACAGGGATAACCCTTTGGACCTATCAATACTATATGGTAGGGAGGAGGCCTTTAAAAAGCAAGAAGCTGCTGGGATGACTCCTGAAGCTGCAAGGGGAATGCCTGTCCAGGAGATTTCCACCCTGTGGGGAGTACAGCGAATTCCTTGAGTAAGTCTGACAGAGAGAGAGCCCGACTCAGCCAGAAGGATTCCTTGAAAACTACTATGCATACAGCCCTGAAGTAAAGATACTGTTGACCTCTTTCCTCCCGAGTCAGCTCTGGAAAGAAGTTATTCTTGGGTGTGCTGAGGTATTTAATTTTCCTTTTGATCTTCCATCAGAGGAGACCTGCCTGAAAGAGCAGGGTCCCCTGCTCGCAAGGACTAAAATTGGGGTCTGTGCATAAGCCACACAGTGTAGATAACTGGGTGTGGCCAGTGTTGTCTATTTTGTGTCCTGCCTAGCTTGACTATTATGGGATAGCTCAGCCAGTTCTGTCCGGTCTTACAGTAGGAGAATAAACTCAGTGTCTGTGTGTTACATCTCCCTGGGTTACTATCTGCTGGTTTCTCTCCGAGTGCAAGTAACTTCCAAGTATCCAAACACAGTGGCGAAGAGGACAACAGATCTGTGCTGGCACTGCCACTGGCGAAAAAGCAAAAGTAAAACGTAAGGAAAACCTTTTACTATTCTGGGTGGCCATGCTATTCCTCCTCATGGCAGAAACTAAAACTAAAGCAGATAGATTGGGAAGGGGGAGGAAGGAAGCAGTGCTAGTGAAAGGAAATTACTAGTAATTGTGTGTGAACAACCTCTAACACACATGAATAAGAGACACTTAAAAAAAAAAAAAAAGCAGCAGTGGCTACACTCACTGGGCCCCTGGGACATTTTGATGAAACTGTGGAGCAATGGAGCTCATATACTGAGCATTTTGTGTTTTTTGTTGTTGCAAATGGAATTGCAGATGATAAGTAGGTGGCAACTTTCTTAAGTGTTGTGGGAGCTAAAACATTTAGTTTGCTGTGCAGCTTAGTTCAACCTGATAAGCCAGGCACAAAATCTTATAGTGACATGAAAATCCTGGAGGCACATTTTTCTCCACTGATAATTGCAGAGAGATTTAGGTTCCACAAAAGGAATAAAAAAGAAGATGAAACAATTGCTCAATATGTAGCAGCTCTTAAGCTTGCTGAGCACTGTGAATTTAATGATGTGTTAAATGACACTGTGTGATAGGTTAGTTGGTGGTCTGCGCAGTGAAGCAATACAGAAGCGCCTATTGACAGAAGCCAAACTCACCTTGCAGAAAGCCATTGAAATTGCAGTTTCCATGGAACTCACAGCAAAGGAGCACAACAACTAAGTGCATCAACCAGAGTGCATAAGGTGTCGCAAGAACCTACCAACAAGACAGTGGGGAGCCAGGAACGTTCCTGCTGTAGAAAGTCTGATCACCATGCATCAGAATGCTGGTGTAAAGACCTGGAGTGTCGACAAAGGGACACATTGAACATGCCTACAAAACATAAAGAAGAGTCAACTAGAACAGGCAAGCAGGAGAAAAAGAAGCCTGCTGTCTGGCAGACCAAAAAGGAAAATCTGCACATGGTAGAGCAGGCTCAGGATGATCAAAGTGACACCCAGTCAGAAGAAGAAGTGCCACTCCGCATCTTGTCCACGGCAGTTGGCTCTCTTGAATACTGGGTAACCCCGCAGTTGAAAGGTAAACCTGTACACATGGAACTGGACACAGGAGTAGCAGTTTAGCTGGTCTCAGACACCGTGTATAAGGAGAAGCTTAAAGCATCTTCTGCTTAAGCCAACAAAAATTGTTCTGAAGATGTACACTGGAGAACCTGTACTTATGTTGGGCACTACTGATGTTCAAGTGGAGCTCAATGGACAGACTGTTCAATTGCCACTGTTTGTGGTGGAAGGCAATTACCCTGCCTTAACTGGAAAGACATGGCTTAAGAAGATCTGTCTGAATTAGGCAGGAGTGCACATGATGGCTAAAGGTGAAACAGGTCTGGCATCTGTATTAAAGAAACATGCTGATTTTGGAGAGGTCCTGGGAAATATGAAAGGAATTACTGTGAAATTGAACATTAGGCCTGACAGCCAACCAAAATGTCTGAAAGCCAGAACTGTGCCATATGCCAGCAAGCCAAAAGTTGAAGCGGACCTGGAGCACTGGTCAAGAATGGAGTCCTAGTACCTGTTACCCACAGCCAATGGGCAACAGCAATTATTCCAGTATTGAAGAAATATGGCTCCATTCAGATTTGTGGGGATTTCAAGGTTACTATTAACTTGGTATTGTGTGTAGATCAATACCCTCTTCCTTGCATCGATGACCTCTTTGCTGGCTTGGCTGGTGGGCAAAAGTTCAGCAAGATTGATCTGTGTCAGATGTATTTACAGATGCATGTCAATGAGAAGTCCTAAGAGCTGTTGACTCTCGTGACACATAAAGGGCTGTACCGATATTGTTGCTTGCCCTTCAGAATAACATCTGCTCCAGCTTTGTTCTGTCGCTTGCCCTTCAGAATAACATCTGCTCCAGCTTTGTTCCAGCGGGCTGTGGATCAGATCTTGAGCGGCTTGCCAGGAGTTCAATGCTATCTTGACCACATCTTGGTCACTGGCAAGAATGAGGATGATCCCCTTAAGAACTTGGATGCTGTAACGCAAAGGATGGAAAGAGTACGGCCTACAAGTTCGCAAAGACAAATGTGAATTCTTCCAACCCTCTGTTGAATATTTGGGATATGTCATTGATGCTACTGGCCTTTGTAAGGCTCCTGCAAAAGTCAAGGCTATTGTGGAAGCTTCACCTCCTAAAAACATGAGCCAACTTCGCTCTTTTTTAGGGCTATTGAACTATTATGGAAAATTTATTCCACAGTTAGCAACACTACTAAAACTACTACATGAACTCCTCTGCCAAAAGAAGGTTTAGAAGTGGACTGAAGCCTGTGATGTTGCATTTAACAAGGCTAAATGCTTATTGCTAAATTCAGAGGTTCTGACACATTTTGACCCGTCCTTACCTCAACAGTTTACCTGCGATGCCTCCCGTTATGGCATGGGAGCATCGTGTCACACTGTGTCTTCTGGGTAGGAGAGACCCATTTCTTTCACATCACGCACCTTAAGCACGGCAGAACTAACTATGCCCAAATCAAATGTGAAGCACTGTGAATTGTTTCGGAATTCAGAAATTTCACTAGTACCTGTTTGGATGGAAGTTTACACTTCTCACTGACCATTGATCTCCACCATCAATTTTTGGACCATGCACAGGTGTCTGGAATTAAAATCTAAGGGGACTCTTCTACACATCTCCTGTGGTCAGAAAGAACTGAGAGGTGGTGAAGGCCATTGTCCCTTTGTGTAGTGCTTTCCTTGTCCAAAGCACTATAAACAGCATTCACATACTCATCACTACAAGAGTAGCCTACTCCAAATCTAAAAATAAATGAAAGGGTTAGGGGGAAATATTTATTAGAGAAAAGGGTAAACCCCACCACAATTTACCTGATAAGTCAGAACAGCTGCCTTCATTTGATGGAAATGGAATAACAACTAAGCCGAGTCAATCAGGGAGTGAGCCACACTGCTTTTTGGGGGACTGAATTCACAAGAGCTTTGGTGGTTTTTGTCTTCACTTATAGGTAGGGGGACTTACACTTAACATCTGAAAGTGGCACAGAAGGACATTAGAGGGTTGGTATAAAAGTTGAAATTTGCAATGAAAAGTAGTTAGGCAATTAAAAATGGTATCTTATCAAAAATTATTTCGCTTTTTTTTTTATAAGAACCAGGTATTGTTTTTCATATTAATGCTAACGTATGCCTCCTTTCTACTGCGTTCTGTTCCGTCTTCTGTCAGCTATCTATTTCCTATAAGCTAATGGTAGTCATTGTGTATCACTTCTGTACCACACAGGTCAAAGACCTGACCCAGAAGAGAAATCTTAAACATCAACTGTAATGTAACTCAGTCTTGTTGTGTAAATGGGGACATTAGTTTCTAGCATTACAGAGGAAGGCTCAAAGTCCAAGGCTCTAAAAAATATCATTTGATACATATAGCAAGTAATCAATCATATTATCTCTAAATCAGTTGATTTGCTAATGGGTGACATATCACTAACACGTGGGATAAAAAGGAGTAAAATATGGAGCACTGAGGCAAGATGGCTGATTTCAGAGGGAAATCTGAACATAAATTGAAACAGGCAACTGAGAGAAGGAAGACGTGGAAATGGAAGAACAGGGGTGGGCAGAGACATAGAATTAATAGGACCTTCATTTAACCGTGCTGAGCTACCAGAACCTTCAGTGAGAAGACAGAATGTATGTGTTACTGCTATTAGTGCTTCTATCAGGTTGTGATATTTGGAACCTTCCCAATGAGCTAAAAGCAGAAGCAGGATGCTATTCTTTATAGTGGCAAGCCACGTAATCTGATGGAATATTTCATCCTGCACCTAATTTGACTCATCTGCCACTTTATTTTTCCTTCTCATTTGATCATGGGTTTTACCCTGATTTCAATCTTTTGATCCCATTCATGTGCAGAGAACCCTCCTCCTCTTCTTGAATGCCTTTCTAGTTTAGCATTACATTTTATTGCAAAACTTTCCTTCTGGATTTTTTTTTCTTTCTTGGGGTGCCGGTGGAGGTCAGCTGGCTGTGTGTGTCTTAACATTATATTGAGATATGACATATCCTTTT